>QUSF01000015.1:10365896-10733851 GCA_003676055.1 Chloebia gouldiae
TGCTGCCCAAACAATCCAGGGATGCTGCCCAAACAATCCAGGGATGCTGTTCAGCATGTGAAACAGATGCCAAAAGGGCACAGGGCTCCTTGTGGCACATTGAAAGCAAATCACTGAGGACTGGGGGATTAGACCAGGAAAGAGTCACTCCATCATGCCCTGCTCCTCCTGTAGGGCCACCAGCACAGGGCGAGGCCTCTTCTCTGCAGCTTCTGCCACGGAGGGGGCTCTTGCATGACAGGAATGGAGCAGAAAATAAATATACCTTGGTACAATCCCAAACCTAAATGAAAATTTAACTTCAATTTGCACTGAAAAAAAGTGGATTTTGAGTGCTGGCACACAAATAGGATGACTAATATGAATGAGTTAATAGAAATGGAAATCACTCCCATCTGAAGTGAAAGTAAGAGCTAGAGCTTAAGGCACTTAAGTTCTGGGGACTGGATAATTCCTGAGGATAATGATAATTAAAAAAAAAAATCTATCAAGGCATAAATGACAGTGTGTGCTAGGAAACAGCAAATATAAAACTATGTTTAAGAGAAGCCCATTAATCCCACTGCACTAGTGTGCAAGATTTCCTGAACAAGTTATGAAGGGAACAATAATTAAAAGATATGGTGGTTAATGGAAAGCAGTATAAAATGTAGTATGGTTGTACAAAGAGAAGCTTATGCCAGACTGAATCCAATATATTTCTTTAAAAAGATAACTAGTTTTCCATGGGAAAATGTGGCAAGTCTAATCTATTTGGACATCTGTAAGGTATTTGGAAATAAAACTGCATGGGAAAGTGCTGGTTGGAGCTAGAGTAAAAAGGGGTGCTACAAAAATTATTAGCCGTGAGCAACTCTTCAAGGAGCTGGCCAGAATACACACATGCTGTGTTCTTGTCCTCCCATCTTTTATCTTAGCAGTGGCCTAATTTTTTAAGGTTAGTCTGAGTTTCCAGGGTTGATGAAATTCAATTCTCACATCTTAGGTACTTAATAAGCCCACACATAAAATAAGTGTTTTCTGGGGCTTTTTTAGGGAATGTAAATTTATTGTCCTTTGAAGTAGAAAAGGACAGTGGTGTATGTCCTTAGCTTCAGGAAAGTTCTGCAGAAATTTTATGTCCTAAACCATCCAGTGTCTAATGCTCCCCAAGCCTGTATTCCTCTCCAGAGCTGAAAACTTCACATAGTTTCAGTCCATCCTCTTTCCTCTGCAACTCAGTCATGTCCTAGGCAATGATCTGGTGTGAAGTCTGCTTCATGCTGACTGAGAGGAGGCTCAGATGCTCCCTCTCAGCTTTACACTGTGGATGCTCCTGGGGCACCAAAGATAGACTCCAGGCATGTGTCAAATCCTCTGCCCCACAAGGACCAGCAGCACTGAGCTGTGGTTTAGGAAAATACAACCATTGGCAAAGGAGTGGATTAGGACCATTCTCCTGCCACCTGACAGGGAAATTCTGTGGTTATAGCTGTTCATCAGCACAGTCCCAGCACCAGTCAAACCCAGCCTGCTGTGGAAAAGCCCAAAGAACCATTTCCCTGGGCCAGGAAAGCCCAGTACCAAACAGGAATGACACTGGTCTGGACCTTAGCTGTCTGTGCTGCCTTTTGGGAGGCTTTCTGCAAAGGCACCTGGCAGGAGCACATTCCCAACCTGAGTTTTGCCCAGGCACAGTGACTCTTCAGCTCCAAGACTGCAAGCACAATCTTCCCTATATGGGCAAAGTGGCAGATACTTCATCAGCAAGAAAATGTCTGTATGGCTATTAAAGAAATCAAACCCAGAAAGGCTGCACACACCAAGTGGTACTAAACTGCTATAAAATTCAAATTAAGCTGCATTGCATTGCACAAACTTCCCCTCAAACCCACCCCATGTAAGGTCATTAAATGAATGTGACTGGAGTGCTACAGAGAAAAAAAAAATATGAAAATTCCAGTGCATAATTTTCCCATCTCCAAGCCATAATGTGGCAGTGCTAGAAGGTTTCCTATTTTGGAAACATCAGGCAGGCACATTCTGTCTCCATCCCAGCATGTCTTAATCAAAAGCATCCTGATCTCAGGTTCAGCAACTATTTGCAGGAACAACCAGCAGCACACAAATGATCAGAGATTACAGAAGAGAAAAGTCCTCTACCAAGAAGCCTTAGCAGGGTCTTTTACCTTCTCCAAACACATAATCTTTGTGCTTTAGTATCTCCATACACTGCTGCAGGAACCAGCACAGTCAAGATGTGAGCAGGATGGCCAAACCAGACTGCCCAGGGCATCACTCATTCAAGGATGCTGAAGATAATTTGGGTTAATTGCACTGTGGCTCATCTTTCAGCCTTTGGCTACAGTGAAGAAAGTGGGAGAGACACTGGCAACAAGGTGGGAAGGTGCAGAACCAGCCAGGAAAGCATCTAGAAAGAGCAACAGCGTGTAAAAATCAGAAGCTGGATTTCTACAGGGAGGCAGAAGAAGGTCCAGTCCTGATGTAATTTAAGGTTTAACTGTTTTAAAGAGATTCACCTATGCAACAACTCACAGCTGTGCCCTCCCTGAAACCAGAAGCTCAGACATTGTGAAATGGAAATCACTGTCCATGAGCCAGAGCTCCCTTTTCATTACAGAAATAATGAATAAAGAGCTACTCCTCACAAAGGGCAATAGAAAACTTTACAAGACCATCCACAATTTGAATATTAACAAGATTAAAATATATTAATACCACCAGTATTTGATCTTTTATGAGCAGGAAAAGAATATTAATTTAGTGCTGGAGAATATTTTGGGTTTTCACCTCCTATGATGACTCTCTCAGACAAAATCAAATCAATTCATGTTAGCACTTGTCTATCATCAGATTATACTGAGGTACCATTCAGAAGGTAATTGAATAAAGTTTTTAATCTTAGATGACATCCAAATACCAGTAAACAGCTTTCTCAGTATTAAAAAAAAAATCACTCTAACTTAACAGGTGACAGATGTAATGATGGCTTATAAAGAGATTGCAAAAGAATGACAGAGCTGTCTCTTCAGTGGTCTTTAGAAAACAAAGTTTGTTTGCAAACTTTAGAGCCACTGTCTCAGAAGCTCTCTGGGAAAGCCTGGCTCTCCAAGGAAATGGTCAGACACACTTTTGGTTGAGCTCCCTCACAGCACAGCCCTCACTTCTCCAGAGCCTGTCCTCCAGCGCAGCTCAGGTGCTGCTGTTCAACCCTGCCTCCACTCATCACCTTTTTGGGCACATCTTCCTTCTGGAAGATTTAAGGAAATCAATATCCTCTGGTCTATGAGTGTAAGAGAGAAACAGTGCTTCTTCTTGGAAGCTTTATATTTTATTAGAACAGTGATGTGGGTTTTTTTTTTTAAATAATAAAAATTGAATAGGAAGGAACATACTTGCCTGGAAGCCTTCCTCGCTGCCTCCTTTACATTAATACAGATATTGCAAACCTTCTCTAGACATATGAACACTTAAAGAATTTGCTGACCTGGCTCCACCTTGACACAACAGTTCCCACAGCACCTGCAATAACATCCACCTGAAAGAGACATTGCCATCAAAACCCAGCGTGCCTGCTAAATTGAACAGTCCTGCAGAGACTGCAAAACTCTCCCAAGATGAAAACAAAATAGCTCACAAGAAGGCAATGCCCTCCAGGTTACCAGCGAGTTCACCCAAGCCAACCCTGAGGGTTTTTCAGATATCTCAGCTCCTGGCTCCAGAGAACCAACCTCCCCTCCCTGCCTGACCTGTACACCAAGATATTCCCTGCCCTGCTGCCCTGCCCCAGGCTTGGTCCTGCTTAACCTGCATGGTGCCCACCACGTCCCCAGACATTTAGGAAACCCCTGCAGTCAGAATTGCTCTCTGTTGAGAATGGTTAACAATCCAATTAGTTTAAAATTGGCTGGTTTTAAGGTGCAAGGCAAGAAAATATTTAAGTCAGGAGGAATCCTCCTCTTTAATTAACTTTGGTGGAAAACAAGTTTGTCAGACAGTATGGATATGTTTGTTTTGGTTCAGTAGATTTCTTAATAAACACATTAGGTGTAACATACTACAGTGAGCCTAATTGCACTGCTATAACAAAACTCAATGAAGAACATAGTTAACAATTGCTAAACTGCAGCAGCTCCTGTTATTGCTCACAGAGTTATTACAGCTGGCAGTGGTCATCTGGCTCCCCTAAAAGAGCAGGGGCTGCACCAACCCATAAAACAGGTAGGGGAAGGGAGAGACCAATACACACTTAAATAATTGTGCAGCAAGGCCTTGTAAATTCCAATTTCTGCTAACACTGCTTCCCATGGAGAACAAGCAGCCTGGGCTGGCATGGTCCGTGCCTCTCCCACCCAGGAGCTGCTGTGCTCCCTTGCCGAGAGCTGAGCTGGCTGTGCTCTGACTGCAGAGATGCCCCAAGCAGAGGGCCAGTCCTGCCAAGCCCTCCATCAACACACCAGGGTGGAGGCTCATGGCATCAGTCACTCCTGTAACACTCACTCATAGCCAGGGAGGAGCAATGAATTATTCTTCTCTTCAGTGGCTTTAAGTGTTTCTGTCCACAAGCTGGGAATTCTTGGAAAGAGTAGAGGAAAGAGACAGAACCAGCTCCTCCCTGCTGCCAGGGCCATCCCAGCTGTAAGGATTATGAGAGGTTGCCCAGTGTCCCTGTCTGAAATTCACAGCCCAGCAAAATGCACACACTTGTTCAGGACCAGCATCACTGCAGCCTCAGTTTGGCTATTACTTGTCCATGTGCTGCAGACTTCACAGCTGGGAGCTCTCATTTTGCAGCAAGAGGAATGAATGCTTCTCCACCCATGATCTTCCTCTGGCAGGAGAAGGGAAGCCAGACCAGGGTGTTGGAGAGATCCTTGCGTGCTGCTAATGCTGAGAGACTGATGCTGCAAGGGCGTGTCAGGGGCAGATCAGCTGAGGCCCTGTGAGCAGCACAGAGCAGCTCTGCACACACTGGATGAGACATGTCCCACCCCACAGAACCCTCCAGGAACGCCCCCTCCACATCCCAACATCCAAGTCTCAAACTCAGTAGAGGCTGATCCAGCCAAGACATTGAGCAGCAGTGACAGACACAAATAATTTTAGTTTTGTTTGACATAACTTCAATTTTCTACTCCTCCTGAGAACATGAGCAGCAGCAGTTGATCCTAATATATACACACACACATATATATATTATAGAACACATTCCAGTGATGGATGCCTCCCTTCCCTACCACATCTCTCAGTCAGCACACAAATTAACTTCAGTCAATCAATCATTCTGCTATCTGCACCTAACACCATATATTAACTCCAGTGATAAGATAGTGTTAAGATGAAGTTTAGATATAGGCCTCTAACCTCTGGCTGGTGCAAAGGAGTTTACACAGCCATACATTCACAATCCCATGAGAAGAAATAATACTTACTACCTCTGGTTTAATGATGAGCACAGACTGCATATCCATACTTTTATAGATACCTGGAGAAAGGTGAGGGAAGGTGCACTCCATAAGCATATTGATGAGTTCTGCAGAAGTGCTCCAAGTGCCCATTAGACACTCTAATATGATGTAGCCTATTAAGAGGAACACAAGCTGGACGAACCATTGCACTCTGTTACTTTATAAGTGATAGGCAGAGAGGCAGTGGACAGAAAGAAGTCCTCTGACTAAAATGTAATCAGGCAGGAGACAGTGCACAGCAGGGCTTTTGTTGTTTTACCCATCATCCCTTAAGAGGAGAAAAACAATCCTTGCTTAGCTTTGGTGGCAGAGAAAAAT
This sequence comes from Chloebia gouldiae, assembly GCA_003676055.1. Lineage (NCBI taxonomy): Eukaryota > Metazoa > Chordata > Aves > Passeriformes > Passeridae > Chloebia > Chloebia gouldiae. Next base: position 10,371,683 of record QUSF01000015.1, read on the forward strand.
TAATGCCACACTGGGAACGAGGGTTGAGGAATTTTTCTCTACAAAACCATCCCTGAGATCTGTTCATTCTTTTTTCCTCTTCCCAAAAATAGTCCCAAGCTGTCCATTGCACACATCCACAAAATTGTGTCATTTGTTCCATTCTTTGGTAAAGTCTATTTTGGCCTACAATAGCAACAATTTAGCAAAGCAAAATTAATCCAGCTTCTTTTGGTAGATGAAGTGAATCGATCATAGAGAAGATGTGCAGTTTTCCTCCCTCAGCCAGCAGCTGTGAACTGTACTTGTCCTCAGGTGGTTCAAAGCATTTCTGCTTAGAAATCCTGGTTGTCTGCCATTAAAATTGTGCATTGCCCTTCAAGGGAAAGTGCAAACATTCTCCCCAAAGGTTTTGCAGGTGCCTGGCTGACCACACACCCCTCCAGACCATGCAGCCATGTCAGGAGGCATCACCAGTGACTCAGTTGTCCTTCCCCCTCAGTTTGGTGAATATTCTTTACTCAAAGGTGGTAACAACCAGAAGAAAGAAATAACCACTATCAGCTGTGTCACAGCAGAAATCCTGGAGAGCATTAATTAAGGTCAAGGGGAAGCGATAGGAGGGTTAAGAGCACAGGAGCAGTCAGCAGCAAAATATTGCCAATTAACATAAAAAGCACACAAGTTGTTCATTCTGTTTAAGCTTGTTAAATATTGAAATTAAGTGTTATGAACTATTAAATAAAATTAAAGTCAAAATTAACTTCCATGCCTCCCCTTTTAATGGCTCATTAGTGACGCTCACCAAGGAGCATCACCCACGCAGAGCACCAACGCTGCTCCCTCTGGGATTGCCTGTGGAGAGTTCCCATGCATCAGGCTCCCAGAAAAGAGTTTGACACTTGTGGATCAAGAACCAACCTCATCCATCTGAGCTAGACACAGCTGGAGAGGCATAATAGCCAGCAACAGCCTCCTGAACGTTTCAAGTGACGTCTCAAAGCAGCTTTAAAATCCCACCTCCACGTTTGCTAATTAGTCACACCTAAAAATACACCATTTGCCCCAGAGACCAAGAGGATTAAGTCACTATTTTTTCCTAAAGACGTGATATTTTTATAGGAAGAAAATTTGGTAAATATATGGAAATGAACCAACTCTCCTAAAAGGTTCTCTGATTTTAAGTGAAGCCTGTTCTGCATCACCAGCTGTTTATATGCACTGATTGAAGGCATAATTGACAAGGGATAATTGCTTATTCTTCCTAATATATGGTGAATTACATTTTTCTGACTCAGCATACCATGCTGATGAGAAGCCTTGCAAAACATTTGCAACAGAACCGTTTGGAGGGCAGGAGCCAGACAGATTTTTCAACAGGAGGGGCCACTTGGGCCTCATCTTGAGCACTGGAGAGCCAGGCTAAATCCTCAAGAAAGCTGTGACACCACCCAGGAGGGCTGGGTCTCCTTGGCACTACAAAACAGCTTAGCTTAAAAGCTACAGAGCTACCAGCACGTCAGGAATGGTACAAATCTGCCATCAAACACAGATGTGTTAAAAGTACAACAGGATCAGAGTTCAAAACTGTGAGAAGGTTTAAATATTAAGTATTCATTAATCAGATGAATGAAAGATCTACTTAAGACCACAGGCATTTAATAATGCTGATAAAAATTAGCAAAGGCTGATAATTGCTTTGCAGAAAATACAGCCCAAGGAATGAGTGGGAGGAGGATTTAAACCCCTGTAGTATTTGAAAGGAAAATATTTTGGTCCTTAAAATGCTTCACAGCAGTTTAAAGGGGGCAGCAAATTTTCAGAAATGGTTTTAGAGATTTGGGAAGTGCATTTGGAAGTCTTTCCAAAAATCTTGGCAGTTAAGTTGGAAGAAGGTGTTATTGAATGTCCTCGAGTCCAACCCATCCCCTGGCTCAGCCCAAGAGCAGAAAGTTCCTCCTTGTTTTAGCACTGCTGGCAGGCTGGTGCAAGGTCTGGTCAGGGCTGACACAGGGTCCTGTGCAGACAGGATGACAAAACTCTCCCCTGACCAAATGCTAATTGCAGTGCTCAGGCAAAAGCTTCACACAAGTAAGGCCAGGGCAGTATTTTATGGATGTTCTCACAACACAGCCCAGCCCTCCTGACTTCTGAGACTTGGGATGAGTATCTCCAGCTTTATCAGATAAGAAGCTTATTTGAAATTCAAGGCAAGGATATTCCAAGGGTTTCTGCATGTTCATTCTGTTCTAATGCAAAGATATTTTATCTAATGCTTTTTAATTCTGGCTACAGAGTATAATTGGCCGAGACTGGAAGATAAGCAGTTAAAAATCTCCATTTCCTTTTTAAATTAATGCTTTCTTGAAAACAACCTAAATAACATTCAATGAACTCAAAATATTTAGTGCTTATTCAGTAAATTTCACAGGAATTAATTTTTTGTTTATATCCAAACAACACTTCTGCTTGTTGAAATACAGTGTTCCTTCAAATTAAAATCTGCTGGTGGGAGATGTCATCTAACATTTCCTTCAGATTAATGCCAACAATAGGGAAGACATTGAACAACCTTACTGCTCCAAAGAGCTATTAAAGGATGCAGAAGAAGTTACAGATGCAGAGATGCAGAGTTCATCCCCCCAGAGGGCTCCTCTTGCTGCTCTCCCATCCCCACACATCAGGGCTGGCTGCTGAACACAGGTCCAGGTTCACCTCCCATCACCCACAGGGGTCTCTGAATGGCCACAAAGTGACAAAATCAGGGTCTCTTTTCCAAATTTGTGCACCCCACATGGTCACTGGTTGGGTGGTTCTCAGCCACAGCTACATCCTGATCTATACAAGCACTCAAAAGCATCCCAGAGCTCAGCTCTTAAGCAGCATCCTTTGCACAGACTTCTTTTAGAGTCAGCAGCAGTGCACAGCAAAGGGCAGCAAATTCTGTCAGCTCCCGTGAGGCTTTGTCCTGGCACAACTTCCCCAAGTCAAAGCCGGGCAAGGAGGAATCAAGGTGGGACATCATCAACCACATCAGATCTTAAGATGAAGTGATAATGTCCTAGAAGGTGCCACTGGAAAGGATTAGCAAAGGCAGAGAAGCACTAATGAGACACAGATTAACAGTGACTTTGGCTTATCTGTTCTTTCCTAAGGGAGGAAAGAATTTCTAACAGCAGGACATGTCTTCTCAAGCAGCAGTTGAAGCTGTGGGAAGTATTCCCACCATGTTCCCAGGCCCCCATATCCATCTTCCATCAGTGTTTGCCTGGGTGGAGAGGTGGAGCAGACCCCCTTTGGCACCCCAAAGGCCAGCCACTGAGCTGGAGTGCTAAAGGCTCTGCAGTGTGACATGGGAACACAGCACCTGGAAAATCTCCATTTCAGAATTCTGCTGTTTATTTCAGGGAGATGAAAAGGGAGCAGTGGAAAGCTGTGAATCTGGATTGTGTGTTTGAGGCACTTCAGGGCTCCAGCAGTGATGCCCAATTAACACAAACAGCCAGTGCCAAGCACACCCCAGAGCACTAGGTGCAGGTTACTCTGCACAACACAGACATTGCCCTGCATGGAGGTGGTAGGCTGTTTTACAGAGGCTCTGCTGCACCACAGAGTAGAGTTGTTTTCTTAACCTACTGCTGTAGGCTATGGATGTAGAAGCAATACAACAGAAAAATAAATGAGGGTAACCCAAAGAAAATAAACCTGCACTTGCCTTCAAGGACACTGCTGGCTCATTCACCAAGCCTGCCAGAGTTTAAAGAACTGTTTGGTCAACACTCAGGCACATGGTGTGATTCCTGGGGTGGTCCTGGGCAGGACCAGTTAGATTTCAATGATTCTTGTGGGTTCCTTCCAGCTCAGGATTCATCAGCCAAGAATTAACTGGCCATGGCTCCTCAGCTTGGGTTTTGCTGGCCAGGATGAGTATCTGCTGCAAAAGCACCAGGTGAGCTACTAGCTGATAGAAAGGGTTAAAAGATAACTGCAAGGCAGGCAGATTTGGTATTTCAATAAAGGTACCTCTAATTAGGGCCACAGGCTGGGGACAAGAGAGGAACAGCCAGCCTAAGACCCAGTACAAGCTCACACCAAACTGTTGTAAAACCAGCTGTTCACAGGGACCACTGGTCTCACCCAGGGTCATGGGGACCTGAGCAGAAGGCTTAAAACAGGCTGAGAAAATGAGTAAGGAAAGAGAGTGTGCTAGAGATGCAGACCATGTAATTACAGACAGAGACACCTGGATGGCTCAACAGAGGTAAATGAACTTTAGTTCATTAAGGTCTAACACAAGACAGCCAGTGATCAAGTGTCTAAATAGTACAGTGATCAGTACTAAATAGGGTGGAGGAATTTAACTCTTCAGGGCCATCACCAGTTTGTTTTGCATATCAGGATCCCAACAGGGCTGCTGGGGCACAGCTGGGAGCAGGAAGGAAGCAAGAACATTTTCCTGTGAGCTCACACAACACAGGGAGACCAGGAAAAGCCAGGAGATGAGCCAAGGCACACATAGCAGGGACCTCAGAGTCACAAACCTCTGTCTCAGCTTTGCTGGGAGATGCCTCTCCTCATGCAGCAGCTCTGGCTTCTTGTGACACTTGTGCCACCAGCTGCACATTCAGACAGAAAATGACTTTTTCAGCCCTGAGCTCACAGCACTCAAGAGGCCTCTGACTTTGTGCTGGCCAGCCCTCACCTGATGTGTTAAGGGGACTGTGCAAGGAGCTCAGAGGGGCAGCAAGAAAATGTTCAGAGAGGTTTTGGGCTCCAAGAACTCATTGGGCTTCTACTACCTTCTTCACACTAGACAGCTGGGAAAAAAATTCAAGCCAAGAGCTAGGCCAGCAGGATTGCAGCAGCACACTTTGCACCAACACGTGTGCAGTTTGTGCCTTTCTGCTCTGTCCTTACAGAAAGACTTTCCAATGCCAACCAACCACCTAAAGAGAAAAAGCATTGCAAGAAGGCAGAGAAAAATCCGCTTTCCTTTTGTATCTGTGCTGTTGGCAAAGAAAAGGAGAACCTGAGTGTCCTTCTCAGGAGATGCTGAGTGAACAGCAAGCTGTGCCCAGCAGCCAGACCTCTGAGGGCACCAGCTGCTTTGCAGAGCTGGACCCTGAGCCGTGTGCTGCCATCCCAGCCCTGGTGGCAGCTGCTGTCCCATCCCAGCCCAGTGGGAACCACCCTTGGTGGCACAGGTGCTGCCTCACAGTGCTCCAGAAGAGAACAAGCTGCCTCATTCAAACAAGAGAACTTGAATTCCTGCCCAGCAAACCCTGCTCTTGAAAGGGAACTTTCAGATCAGCGTTTATTAATTCTGGAGTGCGATTTTGTTTCCAAGAAACTTTCTCAGCTGAAACAATGAAAAAATTGCTGGTTTGGCAAAGTTTCTGATTGAGAATTCAAGTGACAGAGCAAGTGTTTTGCTGATAACGAAATCATATACATTTTTGTTTTAGACACTACTATTTGCTGCAGAATATTTATGGGATGTGATAAAAACTGACACACTCAGCACAGCTCAAACCTCTTTCCACAGACAAGTCTTTACCCCATCAGAAGTTTTGTCAGGACAGAGGAGTTGCCTCTCAGAGGTCCAAACAGATTTGCTGCACCAGTGGGACAACTCACCCCCCTGCATGGGACCAGGACTGCCAAGAGCAGCTAGGAGCTGCACAAGTATCATCCATGCTCTTGAGTTCCTGTTAACCAAACGAATTTCACCTGGGAAAAGAACCTGAAATTCAGTTTAGCCAGAGGAACACACAGTTGTCCTGCTGCTGTTTACAAAGCACAAAAAAGCCTATCCAAGAGCTCTGTTTCCCTCTTATATCAAATTAACATTAGGCCAAATAGATGCTCTCACATAAGCTGTTCATAGGCAGCCTGGCTTATGACTGTAGTTTTATGCAACTTAGAAGTTCTTTTATTTTTTTTCCTTGTTTTTTTAAACCTCTTGCTGTTAAGACTGCAGGCATAAGGAAATTTCCAGCTCTGGCTCTTGCCTGGTTTTCTTTGCCCAACAGATCTTCAGGCAACAGTGAAGATTACTTGACTGTTGCTAGCTCTCACACTGCCACCTCTGAAAATCAGTGTGTTGACAGCCACTGGTGACTGGAGGCCAGAGCAAGCAGCTGGCAAATGGCTACGAGCACTTCTGTGGGGAAAGCAAGACTATCCAGCCTGGAGTATTTATCAGACTGCAGCAGAGCTGACTTGCCTGCTAAACAGGGTGGGTTGGGGTTTTTCCCTCCATTCAGATGAGGAGGGAGTTGGAATCTCATACAGATATTTGCTGGAAAGGAACAGCTTTCCACTCCAGCAGCAGCAGCAGCCCTGCCTGAACTACTACCCTGACAGCCAGGATATATTGCCTTACTACTTTTGCTAAGAACAAAATCCAGGGATTTGCAGCTACAACCCCCACCATTAATCATCTAGGTTCAGAGATTTTACTTCTGTGCACCTCCAGCAGAGCCCTTTGATATGCAGAAGCTGTATCAAGTCCCAGGAGATGGCTCTGATATGGGGAGGTTCAAGGGCACAAACCAAGAGCAGAGCTCCCATTTAGACAAATGGCCATGGTGGGAGTGGGGGGCACTGTGAAGAGCCTGGAAACCATCCCTGAGGCCTGCTGTGCTCAGGAACATGCACACCCTGGAGGTGAAGTCTGACTCAGCTGAGAATTGGAGGCTACATGCAGCAGGTCAGGCCCCAGCTGGTCTGCTCAGGCCCATGTTTGGCAGGTGAAAGCACCCCAGGTGAGTTGTGATGTATCTGCCACCATTGCTGAACACACCTGGTTCCCTTCACTGCTCAGCTCATCAATCCAGGGAGAGGCTATTACAGTTATTGATGTGCCTCAGACCTCAGGAGCCCTCAGACTTCCAACCCCAAGAGCTTTAAAGTTATGAATTAAACCCTAAGAGTCATTATTTAAAAAGCTGCAACCATTGCATTATTTTCATCTGCCGTCTGTTTAAATGCTTTAGGCTATACTTAGCTCAAGGTTTCTCTCCACAAGAGCTAGAAACTTACTTGCTCTAAATGAAAAAAAAAAAAACCCTCCAATTGTCCTGGAGTTATGCAGTGATTTGAACTGAAGTTTTCATTACTGTGATACTTGCATATAGGCAAAATGCTCCAGTGCTTCCAGCTTGTCCTTGAGAATGTATTGCTCAAGGTGGGGAAGGATGGAAATCCAGGATCTGGCCAGAGCTCATCTCCCAAATGCATATGGGAAAAAATTATCTAAGACAGAAGTGCCACAGTCCACATCAAGGCAGTGATTTCCTTTGGTGTTTGCCTGCCCTCCCCATCACTGATTTTAAACCACTAGATCAAGAGGAGCTTACTTTACCTTAAGTTTCCAACTTGTATTCATTTTCAAGCCATCACAAGTGAATTGAAAAGTAAACCATAGATTCAGTTTCCTAATCCACTCTGGTGGATGCACCCTAATCCTCACAAACAGCCTTCATTCACCTGCTCTCACCAAGAGCAGCACTCATGGCAAAAAAAAAAAAAAAAAAAAAGGCGGGGGGTGGGGTAAGAAATAAGAATATTTACCCTCAAAAATAAGACTTTTTAAAAATTTTCTTCTTTACTGAATTCCCTTTTCCCCAAATCCTAAAGAGAAGCAAAGATTAATTGATTAAAAATGCTGCATTCTGCAGCCACAATATTTGAAGTCCTTAGATCTTAGCCAGAAACAGCCCATTTCGATTTTCATTACTTTTAACTCTCATAGTAGAAAGTTTGTGGTTACACATTAGGACCCAAAATGGTACCAACATCAGACTTGACCTTGAAAAAGAAAAATAAAAACATTTTTCTTTAAGAATAACTTTAAGTTCTATATTCAGTAAGAATTCAAGGAAAAAAAAAAACAAAAAACAAAAACCCAGTATGTCTCTCAAGCTGGAGAGTGCTCTGTTTTAGTTTCTGCTTTATGAAATAATCCTACTGAAAACATTTCTCTGCATACATTCAGTAACTCTATTCCAACAGAAAGGAAGCCCTACCAAATACTGTAGATAGCTTTAATAAATATTGAAAGGATTGCTTGACAAACACCAGGGCCCTGCCAGAGCTGGAATCCAGAGCAGCACTGGAAGGTGGATGCATCACCCCCAGACAGGAGGCACTCTGCTGCCACAACACCCCTGCTATGCAGTAATCCCCTCTGTGGGTAGCAGCTCAGGCAATAGCAACGTGAAGAACATTTATTGCAAGTCATCCTCAAAAGATACTCATGAGGAGCACACACATTCCCACTGCTGGTAAAGCAATTGTTCCTTTAGGGAATGAGAGCATTCAGTGGAGTCAGTGCAAAGGGTCACATTTGTAAGTTAGAGACAGCAGCTATCCCTCATCTATCTCACAGGGACTGACTCCTTGGAAATTAGGAGCCAATTCTGTGGGTCCTCACACCCTTGAGGAGGACCAGGCCCCTTGCACATTTGGGTGGCTGGATTGCAAGAGGAAAAACAAAAGGACTAAGGGACTAAGTTGACCTGCATTAAAGTAATTTCCAGATTCAAAAATCACCGGTCCTGGCTGAAACAATTTGTATTTCTTCCTCCTGATGCCAAGGTCTCCTTTCTGAGATCACCAAAAGCTCTAAAAGCTGTACCACTCACAAGGGCAATAATGCCCTTAATATGCAATTTTAAACCCCCCACCACACTCAGTCATTCAAGTCTTTGATACTCATCTGCTGCTTTACTGAGGCCCTTTGTTGAGGCACAGTGGGATAGACCTGAAGCTCTCTAGAGTGAGCCAGTTTTCACAGAATGTGGCTTTAACAAATTCTATGTAGCCAACTGGAAAATTAAAAACTGTCTTTTCTTTCTCTGGAATTCATTAAGGTTGAAGTAGCCTTTATAAGCGTCTTCTCAACATGTCAGTGCTATCTAATCAATTGAAGATAAATTAAGGGTTTGATCAGACTTTCTTTACAGGAATTGACCTGATGAGTAGAGACAATACTTTGCATGTTACTTCATCCAGTGCAAGAAGAAGAAAAATCAACTTTACCTTGCTACAAGTGGCCAATTTTGGGTACTTGAGGCTGCCCAACCTTAAGCATCACTCAGTACCCATGCTGTCCAAGAATGACTGTACAACATTCTTGCTTTGCATTTGACTCTGCAGGACAATTGTCATAGTTATTATTTAAATAGCTTAAAACTAGGACAGCTTGAAGTGCAGCAGGGCAGACTGGATCATGAAAACCCAAGCAGTGCCACCCAAACAGCCCCCTGAGGTCACAACAATGTCTCCTCTAAAGCCTTCTTGAGAGGAGAGATGAACACTTGATTTCTTTACTCAAAAAGACAGCACCACAGTCTCTGGGTAGTCAAGAGAGATCAGAGCTAAAGCCACTGTAAAATCACAGAGTCACTGAGGCTGGAAAAGACCTCACAGATGTTTCCAGCACCATGTTCATCACTAAACCACATTCCTCAAGTGCCATATTCACTTGACTTTGAACTCTTCTAGGAACAGTGATTCCAGCACTTCCCTGGGTACTGTTCCACTGCCTGACCACCCTTCCACTGCAGTTTTTCCTGACATTTGTTCTGTAAACCTCCTCCAGCACAGCCTGAGGCCATTTCCTCTCATCCTGTCACATTCACACATCCAAATTCCCACGTCCACCATTTCCTAAACCAGGCAGGAAAAAGGCTGGAAAGCCCATACCACTCTTCTCTCCAGCCACCTGCAGGGTTTGCAGAAATAGCCCCACAGAGAGGAAAAAAGCATCTCCACAGAGGCATCTTTCCAGCATCCAGTGCAGTGCTTCCATCCCTACCCAGGAGAGACACTGCCCTTAACACAGCTGCTCTGCTTTGCTACCCAGGAGCCAGGATTGCTCAGGAGCACTGAAAAATCTGTCCCTACTTCACCCTGAGATGATTCTCAGACACACAAAGCTGATGGCTGCCAGTATCCCACATACCCATAAAATCCTGAAACAACCAGGTATTCATTTCAGGGAAAGTGTTGAAACAAGAATAGAACAAAATAACCCACAGGAAAAAAAATAGTTTCTGTTTGAATGCAATAGATGGCCTGGGAAGATGACAACCTTTGTGTATTTGTTGATAGAACAAGCTGATGATGTGACTGGGCCACAAGAGAGGCTAATGAGTTTCTGCAGTTATTACAGAAGGTCTGCTCAGGAGAAGCTGAAGATCAGTGTTATTGCTCAGGCCCAGGAATCCTAATTTAGGAAAGATCTCATTCAGACTGAAACACGTACAAAGAACCATACGTGTTTAGCTAATCTCACAAAAGAAGATTAAAAATAACTCATTTCAGTTTGCAAATGAAAGTCTAGTGGTACAATTGCAGTCTTTGAATAGATCAGGGAGATTACCAGCATCAGACCCTGCCTATTTTTACAGTGAGAACTGGAGTGACCTTTGACTCCACCAACAATGTGCAAGACAAAAAGCAGTATGGGCACAAGAGGAATTTCTGCATTTAATTTCCAGCACAAATACGTTGCCTAGTTAAATGTCTAAGTGCTAGATGAGGGCATAGCTGGAAAAGCTTTCCCATAGGAGAGGAAGAAATAAGCACCCCTTACTAAAAGGATCCCACCTGCTTGCAAGTTCTCTGAACAGGACTGGGATCCTTCCTTGAGCAAAGACACTGAGTTAACCTTTCAGCCACTTCCCTTCTTGCCTGACTCCACAAGGCAATTCGAGTGGATACCAACAGCCCCAGTAGCATCTCCAAAGCTGTTCATGTTTCTCAGTTTCCTCATCACTGAATATTTCCATGAAGTAGGCTTTTCAGAAGAGGGATATGGGGAAGCAAGTTTAATATACTGAAGAATTAAAAATTTAGGGGCAGGATAAAACTAATTGAATCTTGTGTTAAATTATGCCACTGCAGGGATGGCAGTGCAATTTTATCATTCACACTTAGTCTAATAAAAACTCTCAGACCTTTAATTTATCTCCCCTCCAAAACCATCCTGCACCACGAAAGAGTTTTTCCACATAGCAGAGGTCAGGCTGAGGAGCACCACAAGCTGTAAATACAGCAACTGGCTTCAGCTGCTTCCCCATGGGAACAACACCAGGATGCTCTATTCTAAGGATAAATCAGATAAGCACAGCACCTGAGAGCTCACTTGCTTTTATGTTCTGTACAACTGCTTCACTCTCAAAAGTGTAAAACTATGCAGAACAAGGATGGGGGAGTCTCAGCTGGGCTTGGCCTCCTGCACAGTGTCCCCCACAAGGATAATTCAGAGCTTCTGTGGTTGTTGCTCATCAAGAGGACCAGAGAACAGCTTGCCCTTCTCCAAAGCCATGATCCATCCTCAGGATCTGGGCAGCTTCCTCAGACCAGTCCCAAATTATTCGTAAAAAGGCAGGGCTGTGTACCAAGCAGTTGCCGCAGCTGACCCCAGCAGACAGAGCAGATAGAGCTGGTGCTTGCATAGCCTGCAAAACATGCTGTACTTTTGTCCTCAGGCCTACAGGGATCTATGACAGATATTTTGTGCATCTTCTGAGCCAGAGATTTATTGCACAGTTGCCTGAGCTCAGTGTGCCAGCTGTTCCACACTAGCCCCTTGCCCCCACACTCATTTGCAGCCCTGTTCTGAGTTGATTGTCCCAAGACGGGAACTCAGCAAGTTCTGGAAGATCTGTGTGGTTCCACCTGCCTGAGATCTGGGTAGATTTTGATTTCACATGAAGTTGCTCAGTGAAACCTTCCTACTCCATATCTATTTCCCATCAGGTTTCATAGGATCTTGCACTTGCAGGAGCAGTGATCCCTGCCAGCCACCCACACCAGCCAGCACTCAAGATCAGTCTGTGCACCAGTCCCCCCAAAACAGGCAGGGTAAAATTTCCACAGTGCCTTTTAAGACAGTTTCAACTTCAAAAAGCCAACAAGAAAATGAACAGCTGACTAAACTGTTGCATGGTTTCGAGGAATTATTAATTTCCCTTATTGGTACAAGCTATGCATTCATAAGCAGCTCAGAGCCTCACCAGACTGAATAATTTTAGTTGGAAGATGAGAAACTGCAAAAGTTCAAGGTTGCCACAACAGCAATCAGGCTTTAGTTGAGGAAATGCTATAAACAAGTCAGCAAAAAACCTCCCAGCCTCAAGATGCTGGAGATTCAATTCCATCTTACAGAGCTGAGATGCACTGGAGGTGGGGATGGGCTCTGTGGCAGCTCTGCAGTGGCCTCCTCCCAAAATGACACAGGAGCACAGGGCTTTGGTGCCCGTGGGGAGGAAGGCACCAACCCTGGAGACATCAGTAATTTCTTTGCTGCAAAGATGCCCTTCAGGTACTTCTTACAACCTTTAACTGATCCCAGGATGAAAGAGACCATTGGAGCATCTTCCCCAGGCTGAGAAAAACAGCACAACTACTCTGTCCTCTGCAGGGATATCTCGGACAGCAACCTGTAGAGCTGGACTGAGTGGTCATATGGTCAGGGACCACCTTCAAAACACAGCAGCTTTAATTATTCTTGCTCCTGTGCCAGACATATGGCATTTTACCTTCAGTTTAAATACCATCAGCTTCTATTCCTTTATTGTTCCTTTCCAAAACTTGTCCTTTCTCCCCACTTAAATATTTTAAGCTGCAATGGAACTAGATTTTTTCAAAGGAAAAGTTTGTAGCCAAGCAAATATGTCCATGTCATAAGATGAATGACTATGCAGCTAAAGCAGTGATGTTTTCAGGATTAATCTTGCCTAAATATTTCATTTCTTCATTTTGAATTATGAACATCTTTTTCATAAGTACTGATAGAGTTTATAGATCATTCCCAAAATGAAAGTTTGATTAAAAAACTAGAAAACCACTTGAAGAAGAGGACTTCAGTAGGTGACAAAAACTGTCCTTCAGATAAGACAGAAGAGCCTATAAGATGATAGGCCACTTATTTTTGATAGAGTTTTTATTTTGGCAAAAAAAAAATAGGACTACCATAAGTGTTGTGCTACTTAGCCTTTGTTGGACTAATATAATGAAACATTTGCTTGAGTCTAAAACCATTAGGCATTGTCAGAGAGTATTTGGGACTCAGCACTCTGCAAGATTTTGGCACCACATGCACCTCTTTGTACTGTGAGATTCATTGAGAGCCGTCAATACACATTTCCTTCAGGAAATCAGGAAGCCTAAGAAACCCCGTGGCAGATAAGATGCAAGACTGATGAGCTGCAATCAGTATAAATTAGCACCTGCAAAGGATAAATCCAATGCACAAGAAAATATCTATTATGACTATCAGAAAAATTCCAGGTGCAACATGAACTTCAGGAAGTCACAAGGTTGTTATTTACAGCCAGACCTCTTCATCAACTGGAGTTTTGCAAAGAAAAAAAAAAACCAAAAGCTGGTAAGATCTTAGTCACCCTGAAGATGGGTGTACCATCAGGGCAGCATCCTTCCCAGCTCGTGTTAGTTAACATGCCAGAACTCCTGGAAATGCTCAGCCCCCGGCTGGGAGGTGGTGGAGGGCTGGCTGGACAGGGAGAAGTGCTGGATCTGCCAGAGGAACAGTTCTGCAGGAGGTCACTTGCATGCTCTGTAGGAACAAGAGTCCACTTTCCCCCATGCGTTGCTGTGCAGCCAGGACAGAGACCTAGAGTGGGCAGGAGAAGTTTTAACATGACCGAGCAAATGAGAGAAAGAAATTGGTGTCGAGGACAAGCCCAGTGTCACCAGGTGCCCCAACAGGTCACAAAAACCATCCAAGTTATGAATTTCATTTAGAGCTCCTTGTTCTCACTACACCTGCAAAATCCAGATACTGGTCTCATCCAATGACATCTCTTAACTAGGAGATAAGTACCATTAATTGCCTGCAGGCCCGAGGATATCTCCTTTCACTGCTAACCCACTCTCAAGTGCTTTGATAAATACCGAGTTTCCTCTTGCAGGGGGAGGGATCCTATCTGCAAAGTGTTAATGATCTAAAGCCACTTTCAAAGTAGCATCTACCACCAGATAAGTTTATCCTATATCTCAGCATTTCACAAACAGCAGCTCCAAACACTTTTCCCTGACCAATTTATCAAGATTTATATCGAATTTGGGTTCTGTGCTCCAGTTTGACTCACCCAATATTTCAGTATTCTGTAATCAAACCCTGAGAGGCCCATGACTCTTGGGCATGACATCTTCTGCTTTTCAAAATGCTCCTGTGCTATGACATAAAGAGGTAACTGTGCCAGGCAATAAGCAGGAAGAGAATATTTCAAAAACACAAGAGAAATAGTTAAAACTCAGCAATTTATTTGGGAACACATATGTGCTTTTGTTAGTAGGAGAACGTCATCCATGGCTTTTTTAATCTCGGGATGCACTGATGTATTGTGACACTTTGTGCTTTTCAGTGCCCTGCACTTCCATCCATTTCCTTCCCTCAAGTGGGGCAGGCTTTCCAATGGATCGTCACCATTTAGTAATTACAAATATAAATGTCACTGCTGTCAAATAATATAACACACCTCACGCATCAGGACACAAGCTGTTTAAAATCGAGCTATTATAGCAGAGCCACCGCTGTGTGAACACGCCTTGATTAAACTCATAGACATTAATCATTTTAAATAAAAAACTGAATTTTGTCAAGGCAGCAATGAACTTTCCAGAAGATATAGGAGTGAAGTGATGTTTCCAGAAGGCAGTGTTCCTCCAGGCATTCCTTTAACACTGGAGCACAGTAGGAGTACATAATGCATAGCTGCAAAAAGCAGTTTTTAAGCACAAATCCCATGGAGCAGTTCAGGACCACAAAACCCCTGAAAGCTGCAGCCCTCAGCATATGGCAAGTGCTCACCTGAGCACCAGCAGAGCCATCACAATCAGGAGTGTTGTCTGCACAGGCACAGCCCCAGCGAGCCGAGACCAGGGTCCAAGGTAATTGGTTTTGCCACGCTGTCAATCCCACCCCCAGGAAGAGGTTTCCCTGCCAGACTGCTCAGTGCCAAGACAGCTTCTATTTTCCAGACTGTCAGTCTCAAATCCTATCAGATTTCAGGCTGCAGAAGATAGATTATCTGGGCAGCGTTATGACAGATGCACTGCTGAAGATGTCCACTTACTCAGAGAGAAAAGGGAAAATGTCTCCCCCTGCTCCTTTTCTGCCTGTGCCAGACCCATCTGCCAACCACTGCTGGGTTCATCTTCGTCACGCCTGGGAATGACAACTCCACCAAGGGGTCTGCACATGCATTCATTAGGAGGAAGCGTAGTTTGATGGAAAGATTTAGTCTCTTTATCTTCCCAGAGAAGGGATATCCTGGGAAAACAGTCTATGATTATTCCCCTATATATTAAAGGGGTTATTCTGCATAGGGATCAAATTGTAGTTGCAGAGTGGAACAGCCACTTGGCAAGATGACAGATTGCTGTATCAGTCATACCTGCAAACCTTATTTACAGAAGCATCATGAAAATATTTGAGCTGGCAGCTGCTCCATTGTGAGAGCAAATATAGCTTAAAAGGCTTTTTATTTTGCAGAATTTCCAACCCTTAAAAAAAAATAGCACATGCAAAACACATCCCTCCTTACTGTCATCCAGCTCCTGCCCACCCTTTTTGATGAAGGGTCTCCTAAGTATGAAGTATTTGCTAAAATGCAGACAATGATGTTGCTGTCACTATTCAGTCTACTTATGAGTTCAGCTTTGAGATCAAGAGCAGATGAAAGAGGAGAGGAATCTCATTTGGAGTCAGATGTTGCTCAGCCTCAGCTTGCTGCATGTCCAGCCAAGTTTCTTTACTCCATCACTCAGTCACCTTGCACTTACTGGTTTCCCAGGTGTGACTGAGCCTTGCCCAGCTTGGGGTGACACTGGTGCCAGCTACAGGGACAGAAGACAACCCCCAGGGCCATGTCAGAATTGCAGCAGCAAGCCAGCATCAGAAACCAAATTTCTTACCCTTCCGTATCAAATGCAAGGAGAGCTCAGTGCCCCCATGTGAATTGAGCACAGCCAATACACAGCCCTGCTGATCCCTCCCCTGCCCTCAGCCCTGTGCTGTTCCCTCCATCACCCAACTACAGCTGTACATGCAGCTGGCACAGCAAAAGCAGACTGAGGAACTGATCTGGGCTAAAAAAAGAGGCAACTCCTTGCAAATGAACCCATAAATTTAGCTTCAGAATTTGCAGCACAAGTCTCCTTGATTGAGGCTGGTGTGCTGGGAGTGAGATGCCTCCTGGCATGCATCACCCACCCTGGCACACTCAGCTCTTCCCTGGAGATGTGAGATTTCTCTGTGCAGCCCTGGGACACACCAGCATCGTGCACAGCCTGTGGTGCCCAGCTCCACCCTGCTCCTCCCTGGGCAGTCCCCACCAGGCACAGCCTCACCAGACAGACAAAAAGCATTGCAAGGCCACGCACCTTACCTGAGGTACCAGGCAGCATTATCACAAGTCCTTAGGAAACAGCAAAGCCCCTAGATTTTGAGGCTTGCGATTTTTTATAAGCTGAAACATGCATGCATATGTTCCAGCTCTCTGTTGCCAAAAAGAACTAGACAGGTAAAATACACAAAAGGTAAAGCTTGTTATAAATGCAAAAGCCACATCCCTTGTCCTTCTATCCCTCAACCTGAGTCAAGCACATTAAGCAGCTCTGCCTCCTCTTCCTGATAGAAATGTATAACAGAAGGGAAATGGTGCCAGGATCCAAAACATGTTTGCCACTTACTAGGGTCAGAACTGCACTTTACACCAGAAAAACTCCCCTGGACACTCACTTCAAACTCAGGTCAACATTTGACTCCCCCAGCACCAAGTGAAGCAGCTCTACTGAAAGCTGCTTGAACTACCCCCTCTACCTAAACTTGCTCCCTGAGGGACCAGAGAAGCTCATCCTATACAAGGGGTTTGCTTTCTCACTTGCTCTGCATGAATACAAGCCCTCTGCTGCTCCTCAGCATCCCTCAACAAGCAATTCAGCCTCAAACAAAAGCAGCTTTTTCCAAGAAAAACCAGAGCAGACACCACCTCAACTTACCATCCAGGCCCCCAAGCAGCTCCATTTCCAACAGCCATGCTCTTCCTTTGCAAAGGCACACACTCCATCCATCCCTTCCTCCCTTCCCCAAGCTGGAGTCTTTTATACTCATGGCCCTTAATGATTTTTCAGGTGGTCTGGATTCAATGCACAAAACCCCCTCATTTTCCCCACCTGAAAGCTTTTATCCCACTCTCCTGGATTGCCCTGGGAGGAAATGTGTGAGTTTTGTGACAAAACGTTTGCATTTCTTCACAGGGGACAGAAGAGAGGTCAACCTAGAGGAAAGGGATGGCATAAATGGAAAAGTTTGGTGTTTTGGGGTTTTTTTTTCTCTTTATATATAAAGAAAACCTTTTCTATGAGGAAGAAGTGTAAAAGTGTAAGGTGTCAAATCAGCAGCAAAGAACACATTTTGCACTAAAAAAAAATGTTTGTAGAGATATAATAAAAGCATCAGAGTCTTTCTCTGCTCTTCAGTAGTGGAAAAATACCTCTGGACTCCCCTTTGCCTCATAAATCACTGGCACAATTGTCCTTCCTCACTGCTGCCAGGCTTGGGGTGGCAGGAAGGGCAGGGCTTGGTGTTGTCACCCAGTGCAGTGGCCAGCAGGGCAGGTTTGCAGCCAAAACCTGTGAGAATGGGGCCTCAGACTATGGTGTGCTGTCTTGCCCTTCACTTTTCAGCCCCTGTTTTTAGTATGCAGAATTAAATTCTTTGCATTAGCTTCAGAAGCAAGAACAGGTCCCCAGGAAGACACACCTGAGAGCACTTGCTGTGCAATGTGACATCCCCTGCTCTTATCCACACATCATGAATGAAATCCAGAGTAGCAGCTGTGCTGTGCAGACACAGGGAACCTTCTTGTGGACCACTGCAGACACGATTCTCTGCAAAACCTGTTTTTTCTTTGCACATGCAGAAGATGAGCTCGCTCAGGCCACACAGGCAGTGAGCCTCGAAACCCCGGCGCGTGGCCAGCTCGGGGCAGCGGGGCGGGATGTGATGTGTGCTCAGCGTGGATGTGCACCTGGATTGTTCCTCCCATGGCAATCCAGGGAGCACAGCACCCTCCTCAGCTCCGTGAGCCCTTGTTCAGGAGCAGGAGGAGGGAGCAGGAGGGCTGCAGGAGGTACCACAGCAGTTTTGCTGAAGTCACGGCCGCACACGGCACACCAGCAATGGCACAGCCACAGGCCCGAGCTCCAACCTCCACATACACCAGCCTTCTGACCAGAGTCTGAAACCCTTTAAAAGCCCCCTTCATACACCTCAATTATTTTAACCGCTTAACCATCACGTTCCAGTATTGATTTGAACACAGACGAATTATTTAAGTCAATTGCCTATTAAAATTCATTTTCGGTGAAAGGTCAAAGCTGCAAATTGAAACCAGATGCAGTACATTATGTCTATCAGTACTGTGATCTGCACACAGGTTCATTATAATGTTTCTGCAGAAGTAATTTCTCTTGTCAAATTTTGCTCTGTATGCCACTGTGGCTATTACAAGCTCTATTAATTAAGAGGCCTCTTTACTCTTATTAACAGAAAGTTTTTAATTCTGCAGTCTCAAATAAAGGTACATAAAAAACCATTAGGGCTTACCCACCTTATAGCATGCGCCTCCTAAAATTCAGAGAGAAAGGAAAATGAATTAATTTTGTAGATGGAAGTATTTTATTCAGTTATAGGAGATCTGAGGAACTTTCAGACTCCCTGCAGTGATTAACAGTGACAAGTAGCACCCTCCCCCAAAGCCACCAGCAACATCCCTGCATCCAGGACTGTGCTGCTTGTAAAGTGCAGTGACTTCCGGGCAGCTTTTGATCCACTTGAAGTCCATCAAGAGAAAAAGGCCACAAGAATGGCCTCTCTGTGTCACCTTGAAGCCTCCATCGACTCCTGATGAAAGGCAGCAGAAGCACAGCAAACCTCAAAGCAGCCTCTAAGTGTTTACACTGCTCTCTTCCTCAGCAGCCAGAGCTGGGAAATCCCACCCTGACTCAATTTGGGTTGCATCTGGTTTTAAGTTCCCAGAAAAATAAAGGCCAGTTACTCATGGCTTGCTCTGCCACTTCTTGCATGAATCTTTAGCCAACACAAACACTGCCCTTTGTGTCTTTCTTTATCTACACATGGCTTATGCAGCAAAGGGGGCATTGGACCACAGAGGGGAACATGGCATTTTCTCCCAGTCACAGAAGTGTTTTGTTTTCTTTGAGACTGACCCTGTAACTACTGTCTCAAGAGAAAAATTAGTTTTCTTCCAAAATAAAAATCATTTGAAAGGAAGGCTGCTGTTCCAGTGGGGAAATGATGGTGTGCCTCTAGGGAAAACTGAAAACAAACCAAAATGGAAATTTTCATTTCATTTTAAAATGCCAGCTTGAAATAGGACATTTGCATTTCTGCCCTCCAATAGCAGGCATGTTGTTCCTATTAAGATGTTTATAAAAAGATTTTGTTTTGGTAGAAGGAGGGGGTGTTTGATACTTCTGATAGGGAAAGCTGTTCTCTGACCATCTCTGAATATCTGAAAGTGTTTTGAGCTCTTTGCAGCCTACATTGACATTTCAGAGTGTTGAAAGTTGCACAGATCAAGTCAACAAATTTCAGGCATCCTATGAGTAATTCAGTTCATAGAATCTCTCCCAGCCCAGGGAATCTCTTCACTTGCACATAGCACCACCACAGACCAAGGCTGTACTTTAATTACAGCATCTTCCACAGCTCTTCCAAGAGTTCCTAATAATTCTTTAAGACAATTGCCAGGGAAAAGTGGAACAGAAGAGCCAAGAGAAGAGGAACTGCTCTCAGTGCCAAGCATATTCGGCAGTTCAGCAATCACACACAGACATGATTTTTCTTTGCGAAAAGTTAAACCTTTTCTTCTTAAAGTTTTCTTGTAAAAATATTTATTTTCGGTGGAGTTCTGTAAAATCTGTCCAATTTCCTTATACTCTATTTGCTGGAACAAGGAACCTGCAAGTCCCCAGTAGGTAACCCCAGAAATTGATGCCTTAGGATTTTAGCTTTTATATTTTTTAAGTCCTGTACTGCTTTAGGGTAGAAGTCTAAAGTCCATATAGAGTGTTAGTTAACCGTCTTCACATTTTGGTCAACAAAACAGGTCTGATCCTAATCAAAATGAGTGGGAGCTTGTGGGTGTCCCAGGGAGGGAGCATGGGTGGGTACAGGGGATGGACCTGGAGCAGATGTCTCTCTACAACACAGCTCAGGGGAAATGAGAAGGTGTCTCCTCCCCTGAAACTGGGATCATTGTGTGAACAACCAGAGGAACAGGGCTGAGGATGGGAAAAGCACCAAAAGCAAGAGTCCTCTTTGAAGAGATGCAGTGGTTGTCCTGCTTCTGGTTGGGTTGTGCTTAACTCTTCTCTCTGTAAAGTTATGTGAAAATGACTCTGTGGAGTCATTTAGAACAGCCTCTGGGAAGGGCCAGTGGAAGGGATCAGGCTGCTGTCTCAGAGCCCACCACGTTCTCAGCTCAGCTGCAGAGGTGGCTGGTCTGCAGGCAGGGCAGGGCCCCTTTTGCAGTGGGATTTGTGACACAGGCACAATCCTGCTGGGAAGGGAGTGGCGTGGCCAGGCCAGCAGCACTGGCAGATGGTGAGGATCTTCCATCTCAGCAGAAGCTGCAGGGCTCTCTCAGGAGGAGGGGAGGCTGAACACCTGCTCTTCCAGACACACGTGGCTCTGTGCAAGCAAAGGGACGACCCACAGGCAGGACATGCACTGCCCAGGGTGCTTCCCCACAGCTGTGGCTGCTGAGGCCGTGGCAAGAGCTCTGCAGGGCCGTGGCTTTTGGAGGTCCCCACTGGGATTTGAAACTGCTCCATTTGGTCAGAAGGGCTAAAGGCAAGGGCTTTAGTCATGGCAAGGGCTAGTACTGTACGGCCATGTAGTCCAGGGGTTAAATAACAAATTTCAGTATAATCTCTCCACCTCTCTTCCTCACTTTCTTGGAAAGAGGATGAGGTAAGATCCCAGCCCTGGGCAGGACTTCACAGTCTGTGGCAGGCAGGTATGGGCTCTCTGAATGTGAGTCTCAGAGGGGAGGCATCTCAGAGCAGCTTCCAAATGACCAACATCGAGGGCTTCTCACCATTTGGCTGAGCTCATCCCCTTGCCAGTGTGAGCCAGTCCCAGGGTAGGGTGCACAGCTGATGCAGAACTGATGCTACACTTGATCTCAGCTGAAAGGCCATTACAGAGAAATCAGAAGAGACTGGCTAAAAGCAATTTATGGGGTTACAAAATGATGTATTACATGCACCATGGCTCCAGGTTTGCAGTAATTTAGGCTGGTATTGATTGAGGAGAGACTGGGGCATATTCCACCACCTTTTTAATTTCAGTCTGATTTGGCCACTACTTGCAGGTCAGCAGGCAATTTGATGAGACAAAAACAAACGAAGCATTAGAACAGCCTAAATCACATGCTTTTAGAAGTACCTTGTAAATAACTTTTAAGGCTGAACAAGGAGAACAAAATGAAAGAATTGGCTATTAAGGAAATCGAGACTGAAGTTGCAGGCTCAGAAAAAATGGTTTCATGGCGCAGCTAAGAAAGAATATCACTCTCACCTACCATCATTGCCTGCCTGCATTTTCCCAAACAAATATGCTGTCTTTTTCTTCATATTACAGTGCTAATTCTGATTCAGTGTGTACTGATTAGATATGAAAATAAAGCCAAAGTTTATACCATTTCTTACAAAGGCCTCTAATGATATTATTTCAGCAGTGGGATGGATGACTTGGTAGGATTCCAGATTATTCAGACCAGGTGATGGTGGAGTATTGTCTTTTCACTCCAAGGAAAGGGACAGGCTGTAAACCTGAGGGTAAAACTTATGTGAGGGTAAAACTTATGTAAGGGTAAACCTGAGACGATTTGCATCCTGGAGGTAGTGATTACAGTATTAGTACATGGAAGGGCACCCATCAGTACTTCAGGTGGAGAAATTGCCCAGTGATTTCCATGAGGGAAGAAAACTTAGCACATACTATGTGATATTGAGGAGAAAAAACACAGGCAGAGGAAGTGGGACAGAAAGGTTATTCAATTCTTCATTATTTCTTTTTGATTTTAGGGTTGAAGTGGTCTCCTCATCACAAAATTACATTAAAGTGCATGAAATCCCAGATCCTTTTCTCTTTCCCTCCTAGGAATGCGCCCTGTAACTTATCAGGCACATCCACAGTCCCACAGGGTGAGAGGGTGGTGGAGGCACATGGTAAGGGGGGAATTGTTCCAAACCATAGAATGCATCCAACTGCAAACTGCTTGAATTCAGCCCCGAGCTCAGCTCTGCTGCATTTGCATATTGATGTTGTGTAGGACATGGACAAAGGTCTAAGCAAAGCAGATCGATTATGTCACTTACACCAGCCATCAGGTGTGGATATAAATGGATTTTCTAAGTTTGCTGTGACTGTCAAATCCTGAACTCTGATGTGCACAGGTAAAGAGAGACACAGGAATCTCTGATTGGAGTAATTAGCACTTTCCTGCAGAAAGCTTCTCTGATCTCTATAATTGCATGTTCATTTCAGTCTTTTAATAGCACACTTGTGAGGCGCTTTTCTACTTGCTTCAGGTAAAGGGAGACATGACCTCGTATTCCATCGCACCTGCTGATGGAGCAGATGCCATGTCCAGACTTGATGAAGCTTGGGAGGGAGCTGGAAAAATCTCTGAATTTACTTCAAACCAAGCAACTTCTGAGGACCCAGTTCCTTATTTCTGGCTAGCAGGGAGTTTGTTCAAATGGCATCCCAGGCAACATGAAGTCCCACCTGCTGGTATGTCTCATAATAAAATCAAGTTGATTGGTGTGAGGGAGGATAAGATCTCCTTCCATGGGCCTGTAGGAAATGGTAACCTGCTCCCAAATATATACACATGTTGGGAAGGCCAGTCAGGCTCTATGGACTCCCACAGACATCACAGAAAGTGCAGGGCTCAACTATCAGTGAACTCGATTCCACCCTTCTAATAATTCATTCACAACCAAATGAAACCACCTGAGCATCTTCTTCCTTTGTCTCAACTCCAGAAGTGAAACACCTCCGAAGTTTTTGGCAGCTTTAATTAAAACTAGCTTTGAGACACAGAGCAACCTATAATGGTTATGGCTCATTCTAGATAATACTGTAATAACCCTCTCTCATATTAAATATAGCAGCAATATTGTTCACCAGAGATGAGGACATTAGCACAAATAATCAGCCTCACTGTTGTGGGGAGGGCACTGAAGCCAAGAGGGGGTCTAAAATGATTGCATAAAATGCATTTGCTCCTGAAAAAGAGACACCCTGCAGCTCCCTGCCCTCATCAGCATCCTTCCCAGAAGGCCCCTGAATTTCCTGTAGAATTAGTTCACCCCCCAGTACTATCTCAGCAACGTGCTGCCAGTGGGAGGCCATTTCCAGGTTCCAGCCCCTGCCTGGGCACTGCCTGCATTGTCTCTGCCAGACAGTCTCATTCACACGAGCCACTTGTCACCAGCACGGAGCTGTAGCAGGGAGGGCTGTGGGCTCAGTGACTGCAGATGTGTTCACAATTTCAGCCCCATTCAGCCCTTGTGACCCCAGGCCCTGGGCTCTGCCCAAGGGGATGCAGCAAACGCAGGGCTCAGCTCAGAGAAGTCGGTGTTTGAGCAGGCTGGCAAACAGAATCACTGCTGTGCTGCATTTCAGGGCTGGGGTGGCCGTGGCACTGCAGCAGAGGGGCTTTGGGTGAAGGCCAGGAGGCTCTGCCGTGGGCAGGGGTGCAGGGAGCATGGCAGGTTATCACACCCTTGTTCTGAAGCAGTGAAGCCAAATGGCTCTGCAAATGCAGCCCTGGTGCAATGCCTGAGGGATGCATAGAGGCACCTGCCTTCTGCTCACCTACCAATCCTCAGCATGGCTGCAATTAACTGAAGTTCCCTCCTGCAGATCTACATAGGAAATAATTTTTTTTTTACATTCTGTAAATCCACTGAAGGCAGCACATTCAAGGAAGGCACACAAGGAGTGAATTTGACCCAGGGCAGTTCATGTCACAGACTCAGGTGTTCATTGAAAATGGCCCTTGCAGCTTCAGCCCAGTGTTATTTTAAGGGGCAGTGGAAAATTTAATTGTTCCTTCACATGCATGACAGCCAAATCTTCAGTGCATTTTCTAGAGAGATATCTTACATTCATCTGAAAATCTCAAGACATACGATTTGATTTGAAGGAGGCCTTTGGGGGACAGTGAAAACAGTCTATTTGAGGAAACTCTAGTTGAGTATGTGAGGTAAAGGCATCCAAAATCATTAATTTCTTTTGCAAACCACGTCTCTTCCTTCCTACAATACTGAGGATGTGCATGAAAACACTGAAAAAAGTTTTGCTCGAAAGACCATTTCAGTGAAAAGAATTGTCATTTTTTTAAACTAATGAAACAAAATGCAGCAGCATTTCTCCTTTGAGAAAAATAAAAAAAACCCCAAACTTCTTCCTTACAGGCCTTATTCCTTTTTCACCCTGTGTGTAATTAGATAATAAAGACAAGTGAAAAAACACTGGAGTTGGATTCCAAATTTGAAACCCACGGGGTTCTTTACAAACTTCTTGGGGAAATGTTTAGCTTTCTGATAGATGATACAAACCTTACTTATAGAACCGTAAGCTCATGCTAACTGAAAATCCCTTACATAAGAAATGCACTTCAGTGGCCATTCTGCTCAGGAACAGATCATCCCTGGGAAAACATTATTGCTGGAATGCTACGTGAGTCCACAGCTTAGAGCTGGAGGATGCATTTAAATTCTCTAAAGAGGCTTTAGGAATTCATAACAGCACTTGATCTACTTTTGAGGGAGGAAATATGGGGGGTTTTGTGCTGCAACAGCTGAAAGCATTAATTGGCTGATCTTTTCACCAACAATTCATTGTATTTCATTACGTGCCTTTTATGTGTCTGCTGTGTTGCCACAGTGCCTTGCTAAATATTTCCTAGCTGCAGCATGGCATCTTTGAAAGGGGAGAGGGGCTCCAGCCATCACTCTGTTCCCAGAGAATGAAAGAAAAGTCAAAATTAAAGGGGAAAACAACTGTCACCACAATGATAATTAAACTGCAGGCTGCAATCATATTTTTCCTCCAGAAGCTCTGGTATGAGGCAACAAGATATTTCCACAAAATAATTGTGCTGTAATGAGACTGTCTTTGTGCATTCAGAAAGAAAAACTGCTGTTAAGGCTGAATAAATGGAAGTACAAAAGCAGAACAGGTAGCCTAAATAGCAGCTAGTCTTTATAGTTTCTTCCCCAGTCTGGAAGATTAGGATTAGTGTGATCATAGCAAGACGCAAGTGTAAAATCCAGATCTGGATTTCAGGTTTTGCCTCAAGAAGTGGAGAATATACAGAGGAAGGTCTCTGATTCAGATTCATTTTGTAAAGAAAATGTGTAACTCTCTTTCTGTTCATTCTGGTTCCAACAAGTAAATAACTTCAGCCTCTCTGATCCCTGTGGAATGATGATTTACAACCGGTAATGTGCACTGAAGAAAAATACAACTTGTTCCTGAAAACTACTGATTAAAGTGATCATAGCAAAGCCAAATAACTCACAGCTTCCTCCTTTTATCACTCATACCTGCCTTAGCCCTTGTTACTCCACCCAGCAGCACTGACTCTGATTTAATCTGCTGGAAGGGGGCTTGTCTGCAATGCTGATCAACACAATGCAGCCTTTGCAAACATTGGCCAGTGCCAAGGGACCTTCTGGCAATGCTTTTAGCAGAAATAATCTTCAGAAAATGAACTGCTAAAATATGAACTTCCACAGAGGCAGGACCAGGAGAAAAAAATGACAAAACCATAATAGGAACTGCCTGCTCACTGGGAAGCATGAAGGATACAAGTTATTGAACCAGGAGGGAAGAACAGCCTGGCAGATCTGTTCAGTCCTGTCTCATCCACCATCACTGCCCCAGTCTCTGCCAGGACTCTGTCATGGGGGACATCCATAAAGAGCAAAAGCTACTAGTGATGGAACTGAACATTCCATTCCCATTTGGACAATTGCAAATATTTTTCCTGCTTTGTAGCCCTGTTCCTGCTGCCTCTCTGCACTGTCCCAAGAATTGTGTGAAATGCTTTTCTCATTTCCTTCTGTATGTTATAAACTTCAAAGAGAGAAAGGACCCAAATGCCGAATGCATGGGAAACACTTCAGGAACACAGTACATTCATTTCCAGAGACTGAGAATCACAGGGAATCTGGGCTAGAAAGAATTCAAGAGTGCCCTCTGTCCTACTGAATCTTCCTGGCCAGGAGAATCCCTCCACAGATGGATGAAGCATGCCTCCCCAGAAATCTACATTTATGCTGCCTCCATAGCCAGTGCAAATTTCCCCTCCCCTGTAACCTGAACCCACTGCTAAGGTCCTCCATGGACACTGGAGCCTTTTTAGTCCCCCTGTATCTGCTTTACACACACACACATGGCTCCTAAGTCCCTCCATGAATCCCACACCTTTTCCTGGTGGGCTCTTCCATATTCCTGAGACCCAGCAAGCTGGAGGCTGGACCATGAGCTATTCAGATCAGAAACAGGGTGCAAATTTAAACAGCACAGGTAGGTTAACAACTGTGACAACTGACCACAGGCTGTGCTGGCATCAGCAATGGGCAGTTTAAAATTAGGATGCCAGATGTTTTTAAATGATGGCTGTGTTTCAAAAAGGAATTAATTCAGAAGCATCCTTCATTTAGTGTTTACCTTGTATTACTGTGCTATATTATCCTATAATTGGTTGTTAGGTCAGGATTGCAACCTAGCAGGTTCCTCTTCCTTGCCTAATTAGCGTATATTCCTCATTGCTCAGTGCAGGACTTGTTGTTTTCCCCCTACACATCTCCTTTTCCTATGAACACCCTCTCAACAACACAAATTTATTCCCTCTCCCTCTGACAGTCCAGCCCTTCACGTGCAGAAGAGCTGCTGTTTGCCCGAGCGGGCTGACCTGAAGCTTCTAACAAAACGAGCTGTTTAGTCTGACAAGCTTGAAGCAGTGGAAGTGTTTCAAACTTGGCAGCACAGCCAATTCACTACTCAGACACTGTACATTTCCCTCCTGTCTGATCTGCAGGCCTGCAGTGACATGAGTCACTCTCCTTCCCCTTCTCTTTAAACCATGGACTTTCCTGGGGCCGAGCCAGCACACAGCCCTGCACAGAGGTGTGCCATGTGAAGACCTGGCTCCTGTGAGGGCAAGTCCTCCCCTACGGCACAACCAGTCTGCTCCTCCACACCCCTGGCCCAGCACTTGGCTTGTGTAGGGTGTGAGTTCCTCAGAGCACAAGCACTGCCTGTCTTGAGCTGCACAAAGTGCCTGTAAATCCATGGGCCAAGAGCCAAAACACAGCATCACCCTCGTCATTGTGCAAACCTCTTATCTCTCGAGCACCCTCGGCTAAGCTCAGCCAACCTCATCCTGTATCTTGGCCTCAAAAACGTGGCTCATTTCTCATCCCAGCCAATTGTCCTGCTCTTGCAAAATCTGGCATCTAGGCCAGCAGAACATGGCTTCCCATGTGAGACCACATGTGAATATTGTACAAGGTCCTAGACAGATCAGATGTACACCATCAAACTGGAATAGGAACAGGGACAAACTGGAAGGATTTGCAGAAGCCCTGAATTAAACCAGACTGAGATGCCTGGCACAATGTATTAGGAAAGATTAAAAGAGCTGATCTGCATGGCTTGGCTGAACAGCACAATCCAACAGTGATAGGCTGGACTCAGAGGATGATGAGAAACTTCACCCAGGTACAGGGAACTGGCATTAGAGGTAATGAGGCAACACTAGTTTGGACAATGAGAGCTATTTCAGAAATTAGGAATGGGATGCAGTACATAGTCTACCTATATCTAGACACAAATTAGAACAGCAGGGGAGGCAGCTTGACCTTCCCTTGCTACTTCCAGAGCAAACCAAGCAAGCACTTGCTGGGACTGTCCTGTCCCAGGCGCCACTGCATGCCCCACAGTGTCTTGCAGGGACTTTATTTCCCCTGGGTAGGACACAGAGGTCTTTGCATCTTCCTCCTCAGAATGGTTTCAGGTTTATGCGGTGAGACACTGCAGGATATGTGGATTGTTGCATTAAAATTGTCAACACAGTCAACAGGGAGTGCAGATCCCCGAGCACACAGCACTTCAGCTCTTCCAAGGACTACACTCCCTCCAGCAGACACAGACGTGGCTTACCCAAACAGCCCAAACTTTTCTGGTCGCAGGAGCAGAAGAATCAGGTCAGATCAGCCTCTGATTTCCCCTGCCTTCACAGCACAAGCAAGTATGCAAAGAAGTAAGATGACATTTGGCTTCTTGCAGAGAGCAGCAGATAATTTAGCGAGATTAAACGACAGCCTCGTCTCCCTTCTCGCGCAGAAAAACCATCTCCGCCCGGCTGGGCAGGGACCGGTCGCTGCTGGAACGATGCTGCTCGAGCGCCTCTCTGTGGATTTGAGCTCCTCTTCCTCCCTTACAGCCTTCTCTAGCCATCAACTGATCTTTTAACTGTCTTTTACTTTTTTAAAATACAGAGCCAAATTGCTCCTATTATACCGTGAGCACCTCTGAGTTCACTGAACTTGGCACTGAGCAAGGAGTTGGCCCAGCCAGAATTCACAATTTCATCTTTTGATGGTGAGATACATATATTTGATACTACTCAAGGCCTTTCTATAGTTTCCAGCGGCAGAACAGCTGAAATTGGAACAGACCTACAGCTGTCTAGGGCTTACAGAGTGACCAGGAATGAAAGCATGGCTGCCAAGGGCATTGTCTTTGAACAAGCAATCAGGTGCCTGTGCTTGTCTCCAGAACATGCTGTGGAGCTCAGCACAGAGCTCCATCACTAATACACATGTCAGCACACTGATCATGCCAATTTTTCTGTATCCCTCGAAGGAGCAGGAAACAAACGGTCCCCTGCTGAAATCATGAGTTAAAACAAAGGCTCTTCATCAGCCTCCTGCAGCTGCTTGTTGTTTTCCTTTCTCTGTGGAGCCTGCCAGCTCCTGGTTATCTTGGCCAAGCACATGATTAGAATCTTAGAGCAAATTCTAACTGCAAACAAACAAGTACATCTTGAGAGGAATACACACAAACTGGTGGATGCACAGCACATCTAACTGTTCAGCAGATCCTGTCCTGCCTCTTCTGATGCCAGGCAAGCCCTGCTCCTCTTCGGGATGAAAAGCAGATAGGGTAGGATTAATGGCTCAGATCCCCAGGCCCTTTATATTTGCACAAATAGCAAGAACTAGACTCAGTGCTGTTCAAGGGGCCACGTATTTGTTGTGCTGGCTTTCTGCAGCATGGGAAGCAATGTAGGAATAGGAATTTCTGCCCTGAGTAATCCCCTTTGCCTGGCTATGGCAGAAGGTCTATTGTTTCTGAAAGTACCATAGAAACAAAATAATTAAGTTCTATGGCCACAACAAGAACAGAAGGAAGGATCAAGGACTGCTCCTTGTTCACTTCAGTGCTGACCCAGGTGGCTCAGTTTAAACAGGCATCGGGGGTGGTTTGGGCTCACCCTCCTGGCTCACACTGAGGCAGATGGCAAGAGCTCACACAGCCCAGTCCCAATATCCGTAACAATCAGATGAGCTGTGAAGCTGTAATCTGTGGCAGATGGAAAATGACAGCACAAAAGCTTTTACTACAGGCCTCAGAGCCTTCACAAAGGTAGCAAATAGGAAGGTTCAATTCAAATAGCTTGTCCTTCTCCAGAGCAAAGCTAAGCATCTGAGACTGTGAAACAAATTGAATGCTTCTCCATTTTCCTACCTCCCCAACAGATTGCCTGACTTCATTTCCAGAGGATGAGCTGAAACCTCTCATCAAAACTCAGCCCAAAACAAGACAACTTGCTGTGAAAAACTGAAATGGGACCTTGGCATGGGAGCATCTACACAGCACAGTCTGTGCTGAATCCCTGGCACCCTGTATTGGTGCTCTCCTGAACCTTTGTGAGAGGCACTGGAGGGAAACCTGGGAGGGGTGGAAATTGTTTCCTGTGCACACAGATTGGAGTTGTTCCTGGGCGATCTGTCAGATCCTTTGTGGGTTAGGCAGTCATCACAGAAGTCTGATCAGTTGTAAAAAGACTGACGCTTTCTCATGGGCCTTCCAGGCTGCAATTCCTAAGCAGTGTTATCCCAAAACTGCCTGATTTGAAGTCAAGAGAGACAACTGCAGAACATCCTATGTCGGGCCTGTCACACTCTGCAGTGTCACTGCTGCTTAGCACTGCTATGCTTTGAGGGAAGACACCTCCACAGCCAGTTTGCTGCCTCCTTTGAAAGGACAAAGTTTCTGGTTAAGCACAAGGATGCTGACGGCTGCCCATCTGAGTAGGAACAGAAAATGAGACCCACTGGTGAGCTCCAGTAACACAAGGACAGAAAATCAGAGTCTGACGAAATGCCAATTCTTTGAAGAGCAAGAGACTTTTAATGGAGGAAAGGCTTTATTAAGGCCCACCCTGTTATTGTTAGCATACCAGATGGCTCTGATGCTCCAGGTCTCTGGGAGAGAGATGATTGCAATAGAGTGTCTATCCAAATGTCATTGCTGGATCATGAGCCTGACCCTCAGGATGCAAGGCTGGCTACTGCTTCTTCTCTCCCTTCACTTTCTCTCTCTCATTATCCATGGCAGCTGCCTTTGCCTGCAGACAATCCCAGTATTCCTGATTCTCCATTTCCAGCAGTACCTGCTGCCTAAAATGGTGGGGAAAATGTGGTTAAAAAAAATAATCCCTGACATTCCCCCGGTTCTCAGAGAACACCCCCAAGGGCCCCTGGGGCTCACTACCAATTAAGCAGTTCTACTTCCTGTGTCCAAAAATCTCAGTGAATCCCTCATGCCAATCAATATTCAAGTTCACTGTTCCTGACAGCAAGGACCTCTGAATTTCTGTTGTCTCTAGACCTGTGTAGACACAGGTCTCACTGCAGTTGTATTTGCATTACTCTGGCTTCAGCTCTCAGTTCCCAGGGAGCAAGTATCCCTGGAGGTGGTGACTCTCCAGTTTTCTGGCAAAAGGCAGCCAAGAGTCTCCTCTCCAGCATTTTGAGAAGGAGGGACAGACCTGCTGGCTGGTAGCATAGGATGGAATTTTTCTGCCCTTAACTAGCCAGACAACTCCACAGGATTCACCCTGGAGACAAGGAATTAGGGAAGGCTACCAGGTAATAAATATGTGCTATAAGGTCACACCTGCACCCACCTGTTTCAAATTGGAAAATTAAAGCATAGTGAAAAGAAGGTACAAAATACTGACACGGATCTAGCGCCAGGTTTCCAACAGAATTCCAGGCAAAGGACCCCAAAAAGAGATGTCACAGTGCCATCTAATGACGGCAGCGACGCAATGCCACATCCCCGAGGCTGCCGGGGACCTTCTCCAGCCAAGGAACCTCCAGCACAAACCTACTTTAAACATCACATTGACCCCGGAACTCGGGGGTCGAGAGAGGCACACAGAGGTCCCAGCTCTGCCTGGCTGTGGGATATAAAGGAAGGTGCAAACACGTGAGGATCATTTTCCCTGGTAAGCCTGCACAAAAACACATTTGAAGTTGCATCCTGACTTACAGCTGAAGCTGTTCTAGGAAGGACAGAAGGAAGAGAAGGATGAGTTCTGTGTGGCTGCCAGGTATCCAGCTGCCTGAACACCAACCTCACTTAGGCACAAATCTCTCACAGCACACAGAACGACCCAGAAGCTCCAGGGTGAGACCTTGCACGAGCTCAGCAACACCACAGCTTACAATAATGCAGGTGCACTTACCTCTCAGGCAGAAAGCGAAACCTATCACGTAAAACAATGTTACATCTCTCAATCCACCGCCGTTCCTGCACGGGTTTGAGAGGCAAGTGTGGTTTCTTTGGAAAAGCCTCCTTCAGTGGGTAGGAGTTGAAGTCAAAAAGGAAGATGGTGCTGTGAGTGGCTTTGCTCTGGAAAAATTCATCTGCCTGCTGGTGCTCATCTCCTGGACAGAGACAAGAACAGTGAGCTGCTGCATCAGGAGACATCCAACAAGAATTATCAAGGATCAGTGCACAGCTGAATGCACCCAGTGATGGTGCACCAATGATCACACCAAGGTGTCACCCACCTCGGAGCAGCAAGCAGCAGTTCACACAATCCACTGTGAACACTGGCTGCCAGGCAGGTGCTACAGCATGAGAAGGTGGAGTGCAGAAGTTGTAAACAGTCTGTGATGTGTCAGTGTTCATCAGGGACACTTTGCCATCCCAGGAGAAGATCAGGACCTGAAGCAGCAAAATTGACAAGTATGTGTAAAACAAGTGAAAAACATTTGCTGTAAAGGACTTGAGATGACATCCAGGGCTTCACATCCCCAACTATGATCCTATAGTCATAAGGTGACAGAGGTGAAGAACAGCCCTTGCAGAGAACTTGGACCAAAACTGCTAGAGGTTTGGATTGGAAAAGGGCAACAGGGCACATTAGAAATGAGCTAGATCCAGCCTTCTGCATGGCTGCTATGGTGAGTGGCTCTTTTTTTCCTCCCCATGCCTGCAAACTTTCTGAGGCCACTTGTAAGGTTTGTAACTTTCTCCCCAGGATGCTCTCTCATATTTGACCCTGATGAGTAGGCTTCATGGCTCAATTCTCCTACCTTCCAGAGGGACCTGTCCATGGGCACCTCAGTGGCCAGTTAGAGAACAAAAGTGCAAGGGGATACTGAGTAAGATCATGGAAGAGAAATCCTTTGAGCATTACCAGACACACACAGACCTGTAACTGGTGCAGGAAGTCTTCACGCCAAAAATATTTGGAGGCTGGAAATGATGTGAGGCAATCATGTCTGATTGCCCTGCACATTATCTTCTAGGCACCCAGTTATTGTCCTTGCTAGAAACAAGATCCCAGCACAGCTGGACATGAGCTCCCACCCAGCCATTAAGAGAGCTGGCAGTAATACTCACTGCACTGGGGAAGGCCAGGACAGGCATCACTGCACTGACAGTAAGATTTGGATTTTCAGGCCTGTAAAAGAGACACAGGTTTATGCTGCTGTTGCATGTACCTGGCACATACTGAGAGGCTGTGATAACAACAGTGGCAATTTGGGACACACTGACTGGCAAAAAGTCCCAAACTGACCCCTCCCTTACAGAGACAAAGCCTGTCTCCCACTGGGCAGGAACCCCTGAGGCCATCCCTGTGCAAACCTGCCTGGGAACTACATTGCAGATACAAATCCCTGCCTGCCATGAAGGCATGAATCCAGAGTTCAGAGCAGCAGCTTCCCTCCCTCAAACCAAGGGGATAAGTGAACACAAAAATGATAGAAAGATGGCAATAAATGTTTATTCTGACTTCTAGGGAGATGGTATTCTGTTAAGGGCAAAGGAGGGAAGAAAAAAAATCCCCTGAGTATCCAGCAGAGTCACAAATAGTTCAGCATCAGCCCTGGAGCTGTGCAAGAAGTATTTGTGTTCTGGTGCACAGAAGAACCCAGAAACACTCCTAATTCTGGCAAACCATTGAATTTTAGCTCTAACAAAACCATACTGCTGACAGCAGCATGGCAGAGCCATCTAGATAAAAACAGCAGGAAGCTCTCTATTCCACAGAAACCTGGGGCTCCCTGTTAGACTGGATCACTATAACCACAGCTTCATTGGCTGGAATCTACCTCACCTGTCTGCCAGGAGTGTGATGCTGGACTTCCCAGCCCTGGGTGCCTTCACCAAATAGAAAGAGCTGTCTGTACACAGCACAAGAAGCTGTATGATGGGACAGACAGGATCTGCACCACAATAGACAGGATCTGTAGCACAGGTCTCATCACTGGCAGCTGCAGAATCACACAGAAAGTGGATACTACGGATGAAACGTTCCTCTAGAATGGCAGTCACAGACAGTGGGTATCCTGAGGAAGCAAGAAAGAAAAAAGGAACTGGTAATTTATCCAAGCAAAGCTCAGTTTGGAGTGTGGCCCACTCAGAGAGAGAATGAGCAGATGGCAGAAGAAGATCCTTCTGCCAGGAGAGTCCCTGCATCGTGGCAGGATGACACTAGCACTGATGGCAACCTGATCTGTGGCGCCACAACAGTCTCAAAAGGGACCTTAGAGTGCAGTGGCAAAGCAGTGACTGTCACTGTCTCACAGCCTTGGGGCAAGACTGATCAGTCCTTGCTGCAGCAGTTCCAGCCCCTGCATTGCCCTGGATGGGGATGGTTCTGCAGGGGCCAGGGCAGTCATGCCGTGCCGGCAACTTCTGGCCAAGCATCCAATAGATGACTGAATCCAAACTATTTTCAGATTTCCTTGTAAACTCACCACCAGCCCTTTATTCACACTAAGTCTGAGCCTCAAGCTCTTAGGCAAAGGTGCAATTTATCCACAGTGATCCCAATACAGAGTCCCAAAGGGCAAGCTCACCTAGGTGCTTATCCCAAATAGTGATTGTTGCATCTTCACCTGCCAGTGCCAGGTACCTGGAGCAGGAACTGACAGCTGAGCATGCAATTGGAGCTGCACATGGCCACACAACATCAGGTTTCAGATCAGAACCTGAACAGGATGGCAGGAAGAGAGACAACTGTAAGAAGATGCAGAACATTCTCTCACATTGTACTAGCATCCATTTTCCTCATCAAACATGCACCATTCTGTTGCTTCTTCCCAGAGTGGCTTCACTAAAAACACTGCCAGCCTGTGCAACACAGAGCCCCACAATCCAAATGCCAGCCTAACCCACAAGATGTGAGTCAGCTTTCCTGCCAATTCCTCATCGCCCTGAATCATGAAGACCTGGCAGAATGAGAGCCCCTGGCTACAGAACACTCCCACTCCCCACAGAGTGCTCTGCTGGAGAAAGCAAAACTTTCTCACCCTCTTGGTCCTTGAGTGAATGGTTGAGTAAGTACAAGCAGAAATTGTGGTTTCCATGCCAATGCACACCGATGCCAGCTGGAATATCTGGTACAGAGAAGGGGATGACAAAAAGAGAACAAGACTGGAGACAAAGAAAGGAACAATCCAGGACACCAAAACACCATTAGAGCTTTCATGGTACTCCTGATAGAAATTCTGCTCACACAAAAACTAAACCAGAACAACCTCTCCCTTTATTTGTTTGTTGTTTTTTAAATCTTGACTATATGCCTCCTTTTTCATTTTTTGGGGGGTTGTTTTGATTTGGGTATTTTTTCAGGGGGAAGGTTGTGGAGTTTTTTGAAAATACGAACATGAGCTTTTTTTACTGCATGCCGGTAACTGAGTTATAAGTCTTAGGGCTGACAGTTTTGCCCAGGTTTATGTCCTTGGAGATGGAACTTAGAGTAGATGCAAGCCAGACCCACTGAGCTCTCCTGGAGCTCAGTGTCATGCAATGACTGTGCTTCACAGATTAACAGCTTTTTGTCCATTTGGATTACCTGGCTGTACTTTCATTTCTGGTCCCACCAGGATCTGGCTAGGAAGGAGGAAATGAAAGGTAGCATATCTGAAAAAAGGAAGAAGTATATGTAAAAGAAATGCTTTGATAAGTAGGCAGCACTATGACAAGAGCTGGAATGGCTCCAGCTCCCTGCCCTGAAGCCTTGGGATGAAAGCTCATTGCCCTGTGTGGATGACTCATGGACTGAATTCTGGTTGGTGCTGCCACTCACCTGGGGATCTCCTCCTTGATCACACCCTCAGCCTCCAAATACTCCTGGTAAGTGCTACAGAAGATTGCTTCCTGCAGCTCCCACTGGGAATCCTTGATTAGGTGGTTGTACCCCAAGCCAAGCATGCTGCCATCATCCACTTCCTTCAAGGCATCCAAAGGGCCTTTAAACTTAGTGCCTGGGTTGGGAACAAAAAGGGAAAAGGCACAGCCCTGGAGAAGCAGGAACCATGAAGCAAACACCATGGAGGCATTTGGGGGCGACATGGTCTTGAAGCAAAAAACACTTCACATCTTGTGTGGGACTTTCCATATCACAAATTCATTTTTCAGTATTTGAATGCAGGGATTAGGGCACTCACCTTGCCACTCTGTGGCATTTTCGAACATAATAAACCCCAGACTCAGACTGATGAACTAGGAGTGCTGCTAGATTTAGGAAGCAGCCTCCTCCCTCTCCAATGACACCACTCTGAGACACTCTAAAGCACTTTGTGCTGGCAAAGGTGACATGTAAAATGGTCTGGGAGGAAGCAACTCCCACTACAGGATTACATATAACTAGAAAAGACCAGGGATCCTGTAACTGAAACTTTCTGACCTGCTCTGTATTTATAGGGGCCATGATGCCTTTGCCACCTGAAACAGCTGCAGGCTGCACATAGAGATTCAGTCCTGACCTGTAATGGGTTTGGGTGGCCTCACTGTCAGCAGCAGCACTGGGGGATCCAGCTTTACATCAGCCTGGATTGCAGGCACAGGAAGCTCCTGCAACAGAAAAGTGCCCACCTGAGAACTGCAGTATATGCTACACTGATGAGTTTTCACCTTTTCACGGGAATCAAATGCTTCCTAAAGTATTTAGGAAAAACTCCTTTGTGTATGCAAAGGTTGGCTGGCACTATCTGGAACATACTGGGTTTAGGCTCATTCTTCAGGCCAAAACACAGGAGCTTGAGGGTGTCACTACTTTCCCAACTACATTACAAGGATGTCCTGCCCAGACTCCTGTCTTTGTGCCATCTCTCAATGATTCCTGTTTTAGCATAGGCCTGCATGAGTCACAGCAATGCTCAGAAAATCGGGGAGGGGAGGCTGGGCAGAAGCAGGACTAAAAGTTGAAGAGTGTCTCCTGAAAGCAAGAATCAGATTTTACTTCACAGAGCCCAGGACTGGAGGAGGTCACATATATACTTGGCTGGGAACAGAAAATTGTAACAGGGGGCAACACCAGTGTGTGTGCCCACCAGTGTGTGTCCACCCCACACACATTGACATTGGGCTAAACAGAAAAGGTCTGGCTTAATAATCAGCCACATCTGAGAAAGAAGGGGCAGGAGTTGGATAGTTTGCACAGAATCAGCAAAGAGAGAATGCTCAAGTGTTTGTTTTTGGCTTTGCTAAGTTAAGCAGCATGTTTGCCCTGAGAACAAGGCTGAGAAGCAGTTCCCTCTTAAATGTCCAGGAATGTCTTTGCTGAAGGAAGAGGAAAGAGTTAGGAGGCTGCTATCAGAAAGGGTTAGTTCAGGGTGCTGGGAAGGAGGTGTCTGTGTGCTGAGAGGTGAAATCCCACAGGGTGAAAGTGATAAAGGGGAGGGTTAAGCACTGACTCAGTACTTAAAATTCCCCATGGCAGCTCAGAACAGTCCCTGAGGCCAGTGATCATCTCTGCAGAACTGTCTCCATGCAACTCCTCAGTTTTCTGCCAAAGAACTAGAGCTGACCGTGGTTAGTGCACACAGGCAGAGACCCTGCCCTGCTCAGGTGGGTGAGGCTGTGACCCCACCAGGCTCTTCTTGTATGCAATCTAAAACACAAACCCTGCTTCAGGGCCAGACTCCCAAACAGAGGCATCCTGCCTGATTCCCAATCCGCTTCTCCTTCCCCCAGTAACACAAGGGAGAAGCCCTGTGGGAATATGCTTACACAGGGCCCCCTCAGATGGAGCAATACTGCTGAGAAATGAGCTGCCAGTTTCAGGGAGGGGCAGCAGGAACATGAACCCTGGGACCAGGGGAATCTCTTTGGAAAGCCTGTCTTGGGAGAGTAAACACGTCCCAGTAGCACAGAGGCCTTATGAAATGTGGGATGGGCGGCTGCAGCAGCTGCAGAGACACACACACCATCCCCTTGGGGCTCAGGCTGTGTCTTGCTGTCACTGTCTGCAGCAGCAAGGCTTGGGGGAACACCTGTGGGCAAAAAGGTCTAAGAAAAAACAGCACAGAGGGAGATGGAACTTTTTTTGTACCACAGATGAGCAGCTTGACCTCCTTTCACTGCAAGCCAGCTCTTCTGCAGCTCCTGCCTTCTTTCCCATCTCTGTCAGCCAGGAATCTTTAGGCAATTGGTAGATCTCCAGCCAAGCTTTTGTGCTGTCTGCATTGGGAAACCATGTTAAGCAATTGGAAATGAGAAGAAAAGGTCTTTCAGGCAACCAGCATCTGTTATCTTTTATCCTTATAAAAAGATTTGTGTATTTTCTGAAATATAAAATCTCAGTGAACTCCATGTGCAGCCCACCTCTCCTCCCACTTAAGGCTTGACATGCTTGATTGAGACTGACATCTCAGCCTCCAGCTCAATTCCTCAAGATCTCACATTCATCAGTGAAGCTACTCAGTCAAGAACCTGACTTGTAGCCAAGTAGAAAGTAGAAAGTGAGGCATGGTCTCACATTAGTTCTCTGCTACATCTCTCATTCTCAGCATGTGTCCAGGCAGATCCCACCAAACATAGGTCCAGAAAACCTGCCTGCCATGGATTCAACTGCCATGGAACAGAAGAACTTTGTAGCAATGAGTATCTTGTAGTGTTTTTAGATGTCCTCTGCTCTCTGGCCTACATCTGCAGAGAAAATTCTTCCAGTGTAAAAGTGAGCCATAGCAAACCAGAGGAAGAACTGAGTTTGGTATTTCTGGAGAGAAGGAAACCTGCTTTCACCAAGCCTCCTGGGAGCTGGGGACTGCACTGACCAGCTCCAGACAGCTCACTTTTGGGATCAGTCCTGATGCACACCAAGCATTTTAGAAGGGACAGGGAGTGGCAGGAGCTGCTCTTTAACCTGGAGGAGAAACTGGGAGGTTTAAAACAGGATCCCTGGGTACCCAAACCACTTGCAGCATTCTAAAAGCATTGCTGCCGCCCCTCTGTTAGAACACTGCAGTCTGCAAACACAGCATGTTCCTGCACTTGCCTTGCAGCAGGATTCCTGCATATTCACCTCCTCGGGACAGCACCACCTCCACACAAGGGCTTTGCTGGCTGATGTCCTGCTGCCAAGGAAAAAGAGGCTGATAAAAGCAAGATCACTGATTCAGAGAGCTCCACGGCCTTACACACTTCTCAACAGGCTGAAGGCGAGCTAGACTGTTGGAAGAACAAAAATGAATATTGGGCAGCAGGCTTGGAGGGCTACTGCCTATGAATAAATTTCTGAGGGCAACTGGTACTCCTCATGATTGATTACTTCCCAGCCTGTGCCCAGTGTCTATGGAATTAGCTCAGCACTTACCACTTTATTCAGGATTTTAATGAGCAGGAAGCTTTCCTTGTGAAAGCAGAAGAGCCAGGCAAGCCCTGAAACAGAATACAGAAGCAGCAGAAGGAGGGAAAGTGAATGAATGTTAGCCACGCTTTTGGGAGATGGCTGTTACAACATGTGCAGGAGAGTGAACAGGATTACATTACTTCCTGGGCCCAAGGAACAATATCCCACTGTTTCCAGCACTAAACTTCTGCTGGCTTCATTCGAGCACCAGCAAACCTTTGATTGTGCACAGAGATGGATAAGGCAGTCTGAAAAGTGCCTCCACCTGAAGTGACAACTTTCAGATTCACCAACAAACTAGTACAGGTGCAGGAGCAGCCCACAGGCAGGAGGTCATACCGAGCAGGAGTTCTTTCTGCCCAGCCCAAGATGTTCCCAAACTGTACTGTGCTTCACCCTCAGCTCTGCACCTTCCTCTGCTGAGCCAGAAAGGTCACCAAACCCAAATTAGCCTCTGCTAGTCACAAGGCCCTAAGGCCACCCTGTCACCCTGCAATCTGTTAGCTGTTCAATGCCCACCCTGCAGGGCTTTCTAGGAAACTTCTCAGCCACCCTAATGCTCCTCCTCTCTAGCAGTGCTCTGTAGCACAGCTGCCAGTTCAGCTCCAGAGCACAGTTAATCCCCAGCTAGGGCAAGGAAATCCACAGCACACTAACCCATTTCATCCACAGCAAGCAGGACATGGCACTCATTCCCCAAATTTGAGACATGGATGGCACAGATCTCTGTCTTGGCTGCATCCCAAGCACAGACATCCTTGAAGTCACATATGTTGAAGGCAGCCAGACCCACGGACAGACCGACAAAGACGTGTTTTCCAGACACTGCAAGGCAATTGGCTCTTTCAGTTACCTACCAAAAAAGGGAAAAGATGAGTGTACCCAACTGCCTTCTCACAGCAGGGTGCAACAGCCATTCTAATGATACATGCCTGGCCTTTTCACCAGAAAATGCTGATTTGTTCTACAATGGAAACCATTCTTTCCCCACAAGACCAAGGGAGGATCTCTCATCTCTGTCACAGAGATTGGTCTGTGTTACAAATGAGAAAGTTTTCTCCCATCTTTCCCCTTCCCACAAACAGAAGGGGCTTTAAAGGCCAAGAACTCAGGAGCATTCAACCCTTGAATTCCAGTGCAGAGTTGTGACAGGATGCTGAACTCCTCCAGGCAACCACAGAACACCAGCAGACACCAGAGCCTCCTCTTGGCCACCCCCACATAATACTGGGGAAGGCAGCACTGTCATTCTGCTCACGGTGCTCCCACTGGAGTATTCACCAGAGCACAGAGCTGAGCTTGCCCACTCGTGTGCTGCTGACTAATTACCTTCTCCCAGCAAATAAAGGTGGAGCCAGCCTGGGAAACAGAAGGTGAATTTAGTGTTTCATGTCTGCTTCTCTCTTTTCAGAGAGGTGTGATGATTGGATGGGAAGCAGAACCTGTCAGACAAGCTGGGAAGCTGCAGGGTTTTAAACTGAACCAGTGAGATGGTGATGCATTCTGAGGAAGGTCATGAACAGAAGAATGCACAAGATCTGCTCTGGTGGTTAATGCTGTCCCTGCTGGGAGAAGTTCTGTACCTGGAATTCACCTGTAGGAAAGCATTTTTGAGGCTGGACCTTTCGGTTTTGTGCTTCTCGGAGCATCTCCCTTTTTTCAATGATTTCCACAGCACTCTCAAAAACCTGCATCACCAGTTTGTTGATCATCCTGAAGGGCTGCGGCAGCACATCACGCTTTCGATCAGGATCCAGCAGGAAGAAATTTTCCTCATCTTCCTTTGGCCAGTCCTTTCCAGATGCTGGGGGAATCCCCAGGGGATGCTTCCTGGTATTCACCGCCATGGCTCTCCCCTTCCAGATGCAAAAAGCACCACGGATGCAGGAATCACCCTGGATGCAGAAGAATGAAGAGTCCTTCAATACTTTCTTTCATGAGGTAATGGGAGAAAATTTGATTAATGATGTCTAAGAGGGTTTCCTTTCAGTATTGATAGCCAGAGCAACTCTGCTCTGTACAGCTAAATTCTCCTTGTATCGTCTATTTTTCCCAGGGGCTTTGTCCTGCTCTGGGATCTCAGCCACACAGGGATTTGCAGGCTGCCCACAGGTAAAGAGAGCCCGAAGCTCTCTTTACCTTTGTCACAAGCTTGTATAAGCATTATGGCAAAGGATCCAAAAGTATTCAAAAATATTATCTTGAACTTCGTTAATAACCCAGAACGTATTCGGCCTGGCTAAAATCCCAATGATTAACTCTGAGAGCAGGTGGTCTCCCTGGAAGTTTTCTATTTCCAAGACACCGGCTGGTTTCGAGCTTCAGCTCCGCGGCGGGGCCGTGCTCACGCGGGCGCAGCCCACCGCCGTCACCCCGCACAGGGGGCTGACCTCGGAGAGGGGCCGGGAGCCGTGCCGGGGCCGGGGGCCGTGCCGGGGCCGGGGGCCGTGCCGGGGCCGAGGGGCCGTGCCGGGCTCGGTTTCCCGGGAGGATCCGCCGCAGCTCAGCCGGCGGCTCCGACGCGGGGGAAGCCTTTAGGGGTGACACGCCGCTGCTCCGTTGTTGACGGTTGCCGTGGTAACGGTACCTTGGTGCCGCAGCCCGGCCGGAAACGCGGCGCGCAGCGGAGCGGTCCTGGGCGGGGCGGGGCCCGGCGGGGCGGAGCGGCCGCGGTGCCGCCGCGGTGCCGCCGAGCCATGGAGGGCTTCGTGGAGTTCACCAGCCGCTGCCAGGGCCGCGACCAGCTCTCCCGGTGAGTGTGGGGCAGGCGGCCTCCCGCGGGACCGCCAGGGCCCGTCCCGCCGGGCCGCGGCCCCGCAGCCAGGCCGGCGCTGCCGGGGATGGGGCCGGGCTCTGCTCGTGGTGCCCCGCGACAGGACGGGAGCTGTGGCTGTAAACTAAAACACAGAGTTTCACCTCAGCGTGAGGAGGAGCTTCTGTACATTGCAGAGCCCCGGGGCAGCTGCCCAGGGCGGTCCTGGAGTCTCCCTCTCCGGAGACATCCAAACCCCCTGGACGCGTTCCCGGCTGATCCTGCCCTGACTCTGGGGTTGTACTGCACGGTCTCCTTCCGACCCCGACAGTTCTGAGCCTGTGAAATAAACCTGTCCTGCTGCTGCCATCCTGTGACTGTCTGTGTCTCACCTGTGTCTCCCCCCCTCCTCGTTTTTCCCTTCCAGAGCCACTCAGTACACAT
The DNA here is from genome assembly GCA_003676055.1 of Chloebia gouldiae. NCBI lineage: Eukaryota > Metazoa > Chordata > Aves > Passeriformes > Passeridae > Chloebia > Chloebia gouldiae. The sequence continues at coordinate 10,414,181 of QUSF01000015.1, forward strand.
GCATGTTGCTTAGCTATCTAATAGAGAATAAAGCCGATAAAAAGAAGCTGGTAATGAAACTCAAGCAGTTGGAATCTAGCATGAGCTCTGGCCGGAAAAGTAAGTACCCGATGTCTAGAGGGATAAAACTTTCTTCCCTTGCTCCTTCCAGTAAAACAGCTCCTGACCTTGTGTTTCCTGTCGTTAACCTACCTTGAGCCACAAAACCTCTTTTAGTATATTTACAAAACTGTCAATAGACCTTACCCCTGCTGTGGCTTGCCAGGCTAGGTAGGGCTAAATAGACTTTTTTTACTTCCTCAGCCTCCTCTTCAGTCAGACAGTCGGAATTACCCCTGGAAGGATGAGAGGACTAAGTTAACAGTCAGATGTTGCTGTAGAGGCAAACCTGTCACCTCTGTTCAAGGGCAGAGCAGGGCTATGAGGCAAGGCTGGCTCACTGTGTGCTCATTAGTCCTTCCAGCTGATGGGTTGACACAGCCCAGTGTTGAAAGATCATCATCCCACAAAATCACCTCTGAAGGACCATCTTTCAATATGGCTTTTATATCCTACTTAACATATTAATCTTCTTTAGCATTTATACCCTACTAAATCACAAACCCTTCTGTGCTTCTCGCACAGCCTGACCATTTGCATCACTCAGTTCTGTGTCACTGTTGCATCCACGATGATTACGCTGTTACTATGTGTGTATCACTTGTTTTCAGCTTGATCTTCCACCCACTTGTCAATTGCTCAATCCCGGAACAACTGCAACGCATGAGACAAATATTCTGGTCTATCATATTGCCATGGATTTGTTTATTATTCCCTTAGCTTCAGAATTATGGTAATTTCTAGTGTGGAGGCCAATTGGTTTATCAGCATAGCCATAATTCTCCTGCTTCTGCTAAATAAATCACTAATAGACACCAGGCCTAAATTCAGGGCTCTTGTAGTTCCACCAGCCTTGGGTGCTGTTAACATCTGTCACTGTGACAAGGCAGCAGGGTGTAAAAAGTGTTTTGAATAATATTGTATTGATATTCAGGGGCAAAACCCAAACGGTGCAGGGGTTGAAATCGGGTTTGCCATATGTTGCAGCTTGAAATGGAGCACACTGTTCCACACAGTTTGCAGGGAGCTGCATGGCTGAGGAGGGACTTTGGTCTCTGTGCTCAGCACGTGAATCACCAGCTTTCACAGGCACATAGGCAACTTGTATCTCATGGCTGCAATAGGATTAATGCAGTAGCATCTCCTGTCACTGGGGTAAAATGCAGTGAGATGTACAACTGAAATCAGAGGCTCTGTTGTTGTTCTCTGTTTGCTGGCACTGACTCCCGCAGAGGCAAGGGTGACACTGGTCCAGAGGGCTCCCAGGTGCAAGAACAGAGTGGCAAGAGAGGCTGCAAGTCCTGGCTATTGACCAAATGTGTGTATGTCCTGGGCTGGTGATGTTTACACAGAACTGAGATGTTTACACCCCTTTCCTCACTATTTCTAGGAAGTGCTTAAGCGTACAAATGCCTGGAGCCCTCCAAGTTTTGTAAAAGTACACGTGGCCTGTGGCAGGCTGAGTTCTGAGTGAGGCTGAGCTGTGCTAACCGGTGTGGGGTTTCTTGCAGTGTTCAGACTGGGCAACACGGTGCACGCCTTGGTGGCAGCCAGGAGAGCTGCAGAGCTGCCAGAGGTGGTTCCTCGCCTGTGCCTCACGGCCTCCCACCTCAGCCGGGCCCTGTTCTTCGTGTGCGACGCCGTGCTGTGGCTCAGGAGCGTCGGGCTGCAGCCGCACCTCGACAAACCCAAGTGGCACACCTGGGCTACCAAGTGCTACTACTGCTCCCTCCTGATGAATCTGGCCAGGGACTGGTATGAGATCTCCTGGAGGCTGGAAGAAGCTGCACTGGAAGAAAAGATGAAGGAGGATTCTGTCTGGCAGAAACACGGCGAGGAGCTAAATGGTGTGAAAAGCGATGGTTTGCACAGTTTTCTCTGCCAGCTCTTTCAGGTACTGAAAAGGAATCCTCCTTTGCTGCTGGACTTGGTGAAGAACCTCTGTGATCTCCCAGGCCCTTTGGATACACTGGGAATCTACAAGACCAACCCAGGAGTGATTGGTTTCTGTGGCATCCTCTCCTCCCTGGTGGGGATCCTCACATTAGCGAGCCCACATCTGAAGCTGAAACAGTGACATAAAAGGAGCTTCAGAGTATAAGGCTGCAGTTTTGATCCTCTGACAGATTTTTATTTTCATATAGCACTTTCAAATGAACATGTCTTAAAATAATCTCAAGATTAATTTTTTCCTCTGAAGAAATGAATTCTGGCCCTTTTCCTTCCCTGTGCCTTTGCAGATGAGTTTAGTGCCATGACACACTCCCTGATGGGGTGGAGAGAGGAAAAGGCTGAGTAATATTTCACAAACAGAGGACTTGGCTAGTAGATAAGAAAATATTCCTGTATTTAATACAGGGTTGTGAAATAGCTGCATAGGCAACTGTAATAGGTATATGAATCATGACTACACTAATCATGTTTACACTGGAAAGTTTCAATTCACTAATCCAAGGTCCCTGCAGTCAGATTATCTAGAGTGGGCTAAGGCAGGTTAGGAGCTGCAGTTAGAACAGCCTGAAGTCAGGAATGAGTGTTCTGATGGGTTTGGGTTGATGGATCCTGTGTCCTGCAGGCACTGAGCACACTGTGGTGGCACCTGGAAATGGTCTCTGGTGGTGCTGGAGCTGCAGTCTAGTGAGTGCCAACTCCTGTCCCAAAAAATCTGCACTTTCTTTGTTTCCTTTGATACTGTGAGCCAAGGACTGTTGGCCAGTGACTCTGACTGCTCCAGCGGGCCACAGCTGAGGGCTTTGCTGCAGGACAGTATATTAACTCCCAAACCCCTGTAATTGCAAGCACAACTATTTTCCATTAATGATATTGTGATGAGGAGCTTGTTTTTCTCTTTAAATTTTACATGACAAATTTCAGTATAATAAGGAGTCCTGAACATGCAGTTAAGGAGAGAAGCCTGGCTCAGAGCCCGTTGAGTCAGAAAAACTGCAAGGACATGTTTCTAGTTGTGTAAGCTCCAGGAGGGGAGAGAATGGAGTTTGTCACGATAACATCAGAATCCCATGTGGAAGAAAGCTTTTTACTGGATTTGGGCATTCATGGTTTAGATTTCCTATCTGGTGCTCCCTATCCTCCCTGCTCATGACCACATGATTGCTCGTGTGTTCCTTTGCTGGTTGAATGGGTTCAACTGTTTGAAAATGCCTCATTTTGTTGCCCTGCAACTGTCTTATTGTTCATCACTGACCTCACTGGCAGTGATGGCTGGCAGTGTAACTGGGTTAAAAGAGAAATGCTGTGTCCAGCTGTCTAGCATGGCATGCCATTTTTGCTGCTCCTGACTTTGCAGTTTGACACAATTGCATATTATACAGGAGATAAATTTAACATTTTTCTTCATCAGAGTTAGGCCTGTGTGTTCTGATGCTTCCTGTAAGAAGTCCTTGTTTAATCTGTCAAGGAGATGTGAACAGACTACTCTAACCTGGACCAAGGTTCTCTCTTATTATTTCTGATGCTATCTAAAACCAGAACATTAAAAGGTCTCCTCTATTAAAAGGCAAAGGATGTGGAATTAAGTAGGCAGGTAAGGCAGTGCTCCAATTTACCTGAAGTTGTTGTTGGGCTTGGAATTACTTCGAGTTTGAATATGAAGTGATAGCCTGCCAATTAAGTGTTTGAAAAGAAAGAGGTTGCTGGGCAGGATAATTAAGTGTGTTTGAAGACCAGATGTGGCCTTCAGCAGCTCTTCTTTTTAATATAGAAATGAGTAGCACTAAAAGTAGAAGCATTCTGGCTGTTCAGGCCAAAATGGAGCATTGTGTGTGGGATATGTATTACAGGCTACATTCTAGGCTTCCTCTCCTTTATAATATTGTTTCTTTCTCCATTTGTCTTTCATCTCCTGGCAATGTGGAAGCCATCCCTGCCTTAGTCAGAGCTGATCATTATCCCAGTGTGCACCAACCCCTGGAAGAAAGGAAGAGTCTTCATCATCTGACAGTGGAGGTTTGACCAGCTTTTGTCTGCAGAATTCCATCTTATTGCTGAAAATGTGTTTTCAGTCCCACTCAGGGGAGCTCTTAGGTGCAAAATACTTCATAAAATACTTTCACTGGTTTGCCAACTTCTTTCTCTTTCTCTCTTACACTTTTCAGGGAAAGCCATTGATACAGCCCAATCCCCAGCTCCCTGTGCCCTGCAGGCAAACGTTGTGCAAAGCCCTGAGCCAGGCTTTGATGTTTCTCCCATAGGGTCTGGCGTGGATTAGCTTGTACAGCCTTATTGAGGGAAATGGGGTGTGAGCTTTCATCCTGTCTCAGCCCTACCTGACATAGGCTGGAACACACAGGAGTACCTCTGTTTACTGGATGTTAAGCACTAATATTTGCCTTCTGCTCCCCAGCTGGAGGCTGGTGATTTAAGGTACCTTAACGTAATGTGACTGAAGCCATAGGATTGTGATCATATGTAGAAAATCCTTTTAGTGCCTTTTTTTGTATTGTTTTTAATACAGCAGTTGGAGTAAGAACAAGATGTTTGATTTTAAGCAATAAACTGTGATGAGTGTGACATTGTGTCTGTGTATAACTTGGAAGGTGGTGAAAAGAGGTGCTGAAGGAGGAAGAATTCCTCCCATCTCTGAATTTTATGAAGGGTGACACTCTTAAAGAGACATTGCCTGTGGTTAGATTCTAGAGCTTTCCTTTTGCAGTAGCCAATTGGCAGCTGGATTCATCCAGCTAATTTAGAATCACAAATTTAGCTGCAAAAACATTAAGAAATATGTGAGTATCACATGAAACTGCATCCTTAGAATGCCCTGAAACGAGGTGGTGTTTTGGGAATTGCCATCAGCTGCCTTTGAGTGCCAGCAGTGAGGGCTGGAGCCTTATGGCCAGCGTAGGCACAGCTGGGTGAAAGGGACAGGGGCACCTGCATTTCACTATCTTATAAACAGATTTTCATTTGGATGGTCACAATTTAGTGACAAATGCCAGTTCAGGGAGGGAACAAAAGGTCTTGGGCAGAGGTGGCAAGGGATGGAGCCAGGATAACCATTAAACTGAGCTCACTGTTAGCTCCTACCCCCTGCAGTAAGAGTCTTGCAAACTTGGAAGCTCCAAAATGTCATCTCCTGAACAATGTATAAAGCATGGCATTCAGGAGTGCTTTAGCAAGAGTTTCCTTCTGGATTAGTGGCCTCATACACATTTTGTAATGGAAACAGTAGGAGAGTGGTCTTCTGCTTACAGACAAGGCCTTCCTAACATTAACACTGTGCTTGGCATGACATTTCAAGGAAAATGTGAGCCATTGGGGATTCCCAGGTGAGTGTCAAGAGCAGGCAAAGGTTAAAAACCAACACCTCTGGGGAGATACCAAATACACCCGTTCTGTAGAGGCAGTGTGACTGGGGGAGGGTGTGAACAGTCTTCCAAGTGTCCAAAAGCTTTTCTGCCAAGAGCAAGGCAATAAACTGGTCTCTAAATCCTGGAGATAATACTTTTATATTGCCACAAAGAATTAAATCACACCTATTTTTTTAACTGAAAGTCAAATAAAAAATCTAAACAGCTTGCCTAGGAGGGCATCCTTAAAAAGAAACTGGGCAGACATCTGTCAGCAGTGGTTATGGGGTTGCTGATCCTGAATGGAAATGAATCAGATACTTCTCCAGACCCTTTCCAGACCAAAGTATAAAGGTGCCTTGCAGGCACCTTTGTGGATCTGGCTCATCCCCTCACCATGGAATGTGACTGAGTATGGAGCAGACTGCAGGGGAGTGAAACTGCTTCCCTGAACCCTGTGGATCTGTGGAGCTCTAAACATTGCCTGCAAGAGCACAGGAGTGTTTCTGGTGCAAGCTGGAGTGGTGGGGCAGGGAGGCCGTGGTACCTTTGCCCTGCAGAGCCAGGGCTGGCACAGCCTTTGCCCCAGAGGAAGGGGAGGGGAGGAGCACAGGCAGTAGTAGGGCAAAGGCTGTGTTGGCTCCTGACTCCAGCCAAGGGAAAGAGGAGGTTGCTGTGCCCTCTGCACTTTTAGCCAGGCCAGTGGAGCTGGAAAAAAATCTCAGTTTGCCAAGAGAGCAAATTTCCAAGCAGGCTGGTGCCCTTTGTCCCTCTGTCTCAAGGGCAGTGACTGACCCCAGCACCAGCTGGAGGCAGCCCAGCACATTCATGTGCCTCAGTACCCAGCCAGCAAGGCAGGCACAGCCCCGGGCTGGGAGCAAATTCTGGGCTCTTTGGGAAGGAATGGGAGTATTTTCTTTCCATCTCTGGCTTTCCCATGCCCCAGAAAATCTTCCCACCCCCATGTAGGAGCAGTTCAGCCACAAGCAGGGAGCCACGGAGCCGTGTTGGACGCTCACCTGCTGAATGGGAATGCTGGGCAGCTGTGGGCATTGAGAGCCACATGCCAAGGGGCTGCCTGCCTCACCAGCTGATCCAGGACACACAGCAGCCCTGGACCTCTCATCTGCACTGATTTCCCTGATTATTGCCTTGTCCTCTGGCATTTGTTCTCTTTCCACCACACTGTCCTCGTCTCATCAGTGTGGCTTGTCTGTAGTCAATAACCAAAACTTGGCATAGTCCCATACAGGTGGTGTGGTCTTCTTTGCAATCAGTACCACAAATGGATTTGTTAACAATGGTGTGAGTCCTCAGTGTGTCTCCTGTGCATTCAGGCCATGGAAGAGCAGCAATTTAGTGAGGGCACTGCTGGCTGGTCAAGGAGAGCAGTTGTTCCTCTACAAAGCATTTGTGAATTTGGGGAGCCACGTCTTGTTTTAGTCCCACCATCACAGGAGACATCTTGAATAGTCTTTCAGAAGATCACTGAGAGGGTAAGGCATTCAGGGGCATGGAACACAGGCTGCACCAGCACAAAGTGGGGCACAAACTCTGCTCAGAATTGCACAGAGCAAAGATAGGAGATGTCAGGTACAACAAAGAAAATTCCAGCTGGACATTAGGAAAAATAGTTTAACTATTGGTATGGTTAGCACAGGAACTAGGGAATCCCCTCACTGGAAGATTTTTAAGACTGTACAAGACCTAGAGCAGCCTGATCTGACTTTCAGGATAGCCTTGCTTTGAGCAAGAGTTGAACGAAGTGATCTTCAGAGATCACTTCCAAACTGATCTTTTTCTCCATCTACCCCAAATGCCTAAAGCTTTCCTAATGTAGTGTCTGCCCTGACCCCCAGCTAAAGCCTGCTCACCAAAAGCCTCATGAATCATCTTAGAAATTGCAGACCTGGCCAAACCAGATTGCTTCAAGCAGAATATGTCCCCCACATCTCCCTTCTGCTCCTTGTGCTTAGTAAACTCTCCTGGGAAGGATCCATGTTCTTGTTCTATGTTAGCTTTCCCAGCAGGATCATACCCTGGTCCATCATGAGGCACAAGAGGGCTTAGAGAAATACAGGAGGGTTTTAATCTCTTAGGAAATCCTGACTCTTCACCTTCTCCCTGTCTGCTCATGATCTGTTGCTTTTGAGGTGGTGAGGTCCCAGGGCAGCTTCTTCTCACATTCTGTGGAACGAGTGGTGTTAAATCTCAAAACGTTTCAGCCATGCTGTGGCTTCTGGACTGTGCAGGGAAGGCGACAAAGGGGATTTTCTGCCATCATCTGTTCCCAATTACAGTGGTTTCAGGGAGCTCCTTGGCCCATTTCCACCACAATCCGTCAGCTCCCGAGCCCACGCAACTGGGAGGTGGGGCCTGGTGGTGGTGGTAGTGGCCAGAGCTCGACACATCACCCTCACAGGACCGGGGTGAAGGGACAGTGCAGACACCACTCTCTGCTCCTGCTCTGCTGGGAACAGGCTGGCCCTCGGTGAGTAGTCTGTGCCCACTGGCTGCTCCGGGACAGCTTCCGTGGGACCAGGGAGTGAGACCATTCTCTCTAGATTTCCAGAATTTCATCTGCTGCTAAGGCAAAGGGGTCTGTGCTGGGGCTGGAGCTGTGTTTTCACCAGGATGAGTGCTGGCATTATGAGCAGCAGATATGTGTGAGGGAGATGCTGACCTCAGCTGGACATCTCACCATATCCCTACCCATCGCTCTTCTATCTGCTCCTGTCCTGCCTTCTTACCCCTTCTCAGGCAGAGCCCACTCTCATGCACATCTGTTAGCATCCTGGTTGCTCTGAGTTTGCTTTGCCAGCATACTTTATCCTGCCCTTACCATAACTTCTCTAAACTACATGCCTCTGAATGAATTTTTTAATATCTTTGGGTGTTAAGGCACACGAGCAGGGCAGGGCTGCATGGAGGCTTTGGTTATAGAGTTTAACTGGTAAAATGTCAAGTGTTGGGCAATGCCACGTCCATTGCACCCACGGGAGGTGTGTGTCAGCCCAGCTGCTGTGCTTGGGGGTGCAGGAGTGAGGGGGGAGCCCCAGCCCAGCCCTGCTTTCAGGCAGAGTCTGTGGTTCCCAACTTTGTTTTGCAGGTGGATGCGCCACAATGACAGTGAAGAAGACTCAGGCTCTGCAGGATGGAAGTGCCAAGGTGGGTGCAGGGAAAGGGAGAGAGAAAAGGGCAGAGATGTGCCAAGGGGACCAGGTAGTGTGTGTTGACTGTGCTGTATGAATACCAGCCACACCTCACACTGTCTCACATGTTCCCTTGTTCTCTTTATGTGGATCTTTACCTACAGTAGGTATGGAGCATCATCAAAGGGAAAGGACAAACTTTTTTGCATACTTGAAATTAAATAGTCCAGATCCAAAAAAGGTACCCTTGAGCTGATGAAAGTACTAAGTGATAGCTGCCAACTGAGCCTGTCCTTCATCTGTGTCCCATTTAGTTCCCAGACCCCCAGCAGTCATGGAGGTTTCCACAGGGTGGAAAGCCAGAGGGAGCACCTAAACAGCTGGGTTTAGGATATTGGAGGAGTGGAGACCGACACCTGTGGTGTCCCTGCTTGTCCTTGTTCAACATATTTGGGAGACCCTCAGTGGGGCTAGAGAAACAGCCCCCTCCTCTTCCTCTGGTCGCTGCAACCCCCCAAGAGGCGCTGGTGTGTGGGCAGCGGGGCATTCCTCAGGGAAGAGCTGTTGGCTGACCCATGTCCGTGCCCCATGCGCAGGAGAACGTGCTGCAGAGGGTGCTGCAGCTGCCCGTGGTGAGCTCGACGTGCGAGACGCTGCAGCGCAAGTACAGCAGCACCAAGGAGTCGCACCCGCTGATGGCCTCGGTGTGCGAGGTGTACGAGCGGGGCGTGCAGGGCGCCGGCGCCCTGGCCATGTGGGGCATGGAGCCCGTGGTGCGCCGGCTGGAGCCGCAGTGTGAGTCGTGTGCCGGGGGGGGCGTGGCGGGGGGGCCCGGCAGAGCATCCCCTGGGGGGACAGCGCTGCCACAAGCACGTGCCTGGCACAGCCCGGCTGCTCTTCTTACCATGCTTTTGCCCAAGGCAGTCGCTGTGGCCAACAACCTGGCTTGCCGGGGCTTGGACCACCTAGAGGAGAAGATCCCTGCTCTGCAGTACCCTGTTGACAAGGTAAGTCACAGGCAGGACAATCTGGGACCCCCCACAGTACATCTCCTCTAGTCTTGTTTCTGGATGGTGACAGGCTGCTGGCAGCATCTCCCAGTGAGGACTCCTCCAAGGGCCTCTGCAGCCTAAATGATGGTTGGGTCTCCCAAATATAAGTCAGCAGGGTCCTGTGTCCCATCCCTACCAGCTACCTCCAGCCCAGGTTGGAGAGAGCTGTTATGCCCCTCTTGAAGCTGTTTACTGGCATGGACATGGCTGGGGTCCCTGCTGTCCCTCTGGCTGTCCTATGCCACCCCAAGCACACCAGAGGGGCTGTTGTCCATCTCCCTGCCCACAGCTCGCATCTGAACTGAAGGACACCATCTCCTGCCCCCTCCAAAGTGCCAAAAGCACCATTGGCAGCTCCATGGATAAGATCATAGAGCTGGCAGCAGAGGGCTATGAGGCCACCAAGAGCACAGTGGAAACAACAGCCAAGTACACAAGGAAGAACTCAGTGACCCAGATGGCAGCTGCAGGGGTCGACACAGCCCTGGGAGGGCTGGAGAAGCTGATGGAATACCTGCTGCCAGAGGAGGATGAAGAAGCAGGTAGTCCTGATGCCCCAAATCCCCTCTGAGGGAGTCTGGTGACAGCTAGCTGGGTGGCTCCTCAGTTGTGGGGTGCATGGGGCAGGAGGCAGCCCCTGGATCTTGGCATAAGGCTGCCTAGGAGGGTTGTCCCACCAGAATATAACCTTCCCACCATTTTTCTACCTTTAGATAAGAAGCCCAAAAAGAAACGTCCGTCAACATCAAAGGTGTCCCAGCAGCAGCCCAGCACTACCACCACTCCCTGCACTCCCAGTGCTACCAGGGCTCCCAGCTCTCACAGTGCTCACAGCACTCCCAGGGCTCCCAGTGCTCCCAGGGCATCCAGCACTCCCAGCACTCCCAGTGCTCCCAGTGCTCCCAGCACCCTGGGCCGGATTGGCGCTTTGGTCAGCACCGTGTCCCACCGAGCTTACCAGCAAACCACCCAAAGCCTCCAGCGTGCCAAAACCAAAGGGCAGGAGCTGGCCTCCTGGATCCCCATCCTGGTGAGTGCCAGAACCCAACTGCTGGGTTCCTGCTCCCCCATATCCTCTTTTGAGCTGATTTTGCTTTCAGAAAGGACATTTCAGGCTCCTTGGAGCAAATCTGAGCAGAGTTCACTTCCCCTGCTCAGCAGGACAAGCTGGGCCTGGCGGTTCCTGTGTGATGTTCACACATAACCATGTACCACAATAGTGGGACAAGTTATTTTTAGCAGGTTCCCAGCATGTAATTGTTGATTTATGGCCTTGCCATAACATCCTTCCTAAAGCAAAAAGCCCCTGCAGAGACCCAGAGGGGATGGGGAGAAGGAGGTACTTTTCCTACCCTGTGCTGCAGTGGGAACAACTTCCCTGACCTGCACCAAAATTCCAGAGCTCCCATCTGCTCTCAGGATTTCTCTCCAAATGCACAAGTTAACTCCCTGCTCCCTCTGCACCCCTGTGAAATCCAGGCTAAACAGCAGGGAGTGGATGGGACCACTCAGCTCCCTCTGAGTGGAGGCTTTTTGCTCCCCTTCCAGGGAAGCCTGGCCAAGCCGAGTGCCCCTGCGGCCCCTCAGTCCCGCAGTGATGGGCAGGACAGTGCGGGGTGGCTGACCCGGTGCCAGAGCAAGGCACCGGAGCAGAAGCAGGAGAAGGCAGGGAAGAAAGACACCAACCACACCAAGGTATGGAGAAAAGCAGAGCAGTGAGGTAGAAATGCTCCAAAACATCCTCCTACCCATGGACCATGGAGGCTGTTCCCCCATACCTTTGGGGACTAAGCCCCTATCCCTGCTCAATCCTGAAATGCAGCTTGGAGAATGCAAGAGTGGGTTGGCAGTGGGGCAGGCCCAGGAGTCCCCTTCCCTTTTCCCAAAGCTGGGAGCTGTGGGCAGCCTCTGTTCCAGGCAAAATCACCCTGGCTTGTATGTTCAAAACTCCTTTGGAGCTGTGGGATGTCAGCACTGAACTCCCTGTTGATCCTATGAACACTCCTGTAAAATCCCCTGCCGTGGTCCCAGCAGGGAGGGGTGGTGTGAGCCCGTGGGGCTGGGAACAGCCTCCTGCATCGGCTCCGCTGGGACCTGGGGACGGGAAGCAGCAGGTTGGGGTCGGTGCCCTTTGCCTCTGCCTGCAGCGGAAGCACAGCCTGGAGCAGAGGGTCCCCCGGGGCCTGGAGTGGGGGGAGCTGGCAGAGACCCTGCTGCAAAGAGCTGTGCTGGCTTTTGCAGAGCAGCGAGCTGAAATCTCTCAGGCTTAGAGCTGCAAAGGGGATAGGGAAACCACCCCTGTCCTGCCTGGAGGTTGGGCAGCTCCAGGAGCTGAGCTGGTGTCTCTGGGCAGGCGGGACAGGACCCTGGGCTCGTGGGCAGCGTGGCTCACAACCTGCAAACCGCCTGCGCCTCGGGCATCTCCAGCGTGAAGAAGGTCCCAGCCGTGGCCTGGGATGCAGCAGAGGGCTTGATCCTCTTCACCCCCCGCAGGCTGTCCCGGGCCATGGAGACTGTGGATGCTCTCGGGGGGACGCTGGTCAGCGCCCCGAAGCATCTGCTGGGCACCCTGTACAGCTACGTGCCGGTGAGTTGGCCCCCAGCCAGGCCCTGTCCATCTCCAGCAAACCCCGCTTTGCTCAGTCTCCTGCCATGAGCTCCCCATAGCTGCAGGCAATGTCGGGGGGTACCACACTGGGAGATGGCGTGCCTTGAAGACACCTCAGTCCCACCCTCCTCTTGAACATCCCCAAAGCCATGACAGTGAGTCCCCCAACAGAACAAATGGGTCAGGCAGTGGTGACACCTTCACACAGTTCATGCCCAAGCCAAGGTGTGACCACGTTCCTGGGAAGGTCAAAGTTCAGGCTGAGACCCTGTTCTCTGTCCTTTACCTCAGCCTGTTGTTCCCCTGGGAGGATTTCTCCACCACAGCTGCTCAAGGACTACAAGCCACCCATTCCTCTCCATTCTGGGGGCAAACTGGCTTCTCCTGACATCCTCCCAGTTTAAGGGGGGGCTGTGAAGCACAGGTGGAGCAGGGCTGGCAGGTGGGTACCGCCTGGCTGGGTGCTCACCCCATCTCTCAGCTCCGCAGGCAGTCAGTGAAGGAAGAAGAAGCATCCAGGGGGAGCAAGACCAACACGGAGAAGAAAGAGAACAAGGAGGAGGAGGAGGAGGAGACCAAGCCTGCTGCCCCCTCCACTGAGGAGAAATCCCAGCTGAGGAGTGACTGGCGGCTGTACCGTGGCCATCACCCCCTCTCCTTCCTGGGGCTTGAGGACCCCCTCTTCCTGCGGCACAACTACTACCGCAGCCCTGCCTTCGACCCCGACTACCCATTCCCGCGGAAATCCGCCTTCTCCCCCTACAACCGGCGGGTGAGCGAGGGCTCCTACCGCTTCAGCCCCGACTCCATGTACAGCCGGGCCTACTACGGCAACTTGTACGCTCCTGTCTTCAAGAAGGACTGAGCCAGCGGGCGGGACAAGCACATCCCAGCCCCCCTCAAATCCCCTCAGCACGCTTTGCCTGGGCCCCTGCCAGCTTCCCACACACACCCCTGCTCCAGGACAGGAGCTTAAAGTGGTAGACAGGCCATGGGATAGCTTATTCTGGAGTGCATTAAGGCCAGGATGGGGAAATAAAGGCAATCAAAGCACTGCTGCCAGAAGGAGAAGGTAGGGGAAGGTGGGACTAGGAAGGCGGAGGAGATGTGGAAAGAGCAGTGAGACCAAAAGAAAGGACCACCCAGGGCTGGCACTGGGCTACCATGGGCCCTGCTAAGCAGACAGAGTGAACTTAGATGAGCTATACATTGAGAGAGAGAGGGTGGAGGATGGCAAAGCTGTCAAACATCACCATAGCAAGCCTACTTCCCCATCCTTCCTCCATTCCCTCCTTGCAGGGCCCATCCCTAGGCACAGATTGCTCCTCCATGGCGGGGCTGAAGATCGCCACCAGCCATCAGGATTCATGAGTGGGAAAGCCCTGGGCACTTCTCTCCCAGCTGGGATGGATGGTGGGGTCAGGAAAAAGAACAGGTGGAGCTCCTGGAGCCCCTCTCCCACAGGATCACCTGGCTTTCCACAACACCTTGTTGTATCTGCTGCAATAATAAACCTGCAATAATAAACCACCCGCCGCTCACCCCATCTGCTCGGCTTCTCTGTGGGAGTGAGACACCAAACCAAGGGAACACAGTGCGGTGAGACCCCCAACTCAGGGCCAAGGGTGCAGGAAATATCCTGTCACATTCCCTGTGGGTAGCTGCCACTGGGAGAGTGGGTGCTCATGCCCAGCACAGTACGTGTCTCTTCCCATGCCCCAAGTACAAATTCACAGCTCCAAGGAGCCGGGGCTTCCTGCCAAAGACAATTTATTGCATTTCCAGAAGAACACAGCAGAGAAATCAGTGTCCCTACAGCACGCACAAACCCTCTTCTAATACACTGCTTTCCCAGGGCACAAAGAGAAAGGTTTGGGAGAGGCAGGAAAAAGCCTCCCAGCAGCAGAGGGTTCAGGGAGGAGCCCAGCGACCCCTTTCCCCAGCTCCATTCCTCCCCAGGGACAGGCAGCCCTACAGAAGCAGTGGCTTGGGAAGGCGTGTGGTGCAATTCCCATCCTGGGAACGAGCCCCGCTCCTGGCTTTTCCCAGGCACAGCCTGTACAGTGCTCGCCCGCACAAGGGAAACGGCTGTGATCGCTGAAAGGCTGTGGGGGAGAGGGCCGTGAGCACGACTGTTCAAACGGCCGGGGGATGGGAGGCACCAGCCCTCTCCAAAGTCCCCCAGGATTGCCGGCGCCCTGGGCTCTGGGATGCTCTCACTCGGTGATACACAGGTGGGAATTGCCAGTGCCTCCCCAGTGGAGAAAGCCCCACCTCTCCAGCTCATGGGTGCTCCAGGGTTACCGAAGAGGATCCTGATGAGGGTTAAACAGGAATAAGGATCCCAGAGTAGGAGTGGAGAGACAGGGAATTTGTGTGCTGTACAAGAGCAGGATATCCTCCCTAATCGCTGACAGCCTGGGCAGCTCCTGCTGCAGGAGGTAGGGATGATGCTGCCTGGAGCTTTGGAAAAATCCTTACATGGTTTCCAGTGCTGGAGGACAGAAGGAGAAAGCAGGAGGCACCTAAAGAGCTGGTACAGCAAAGAGATGAGCCTGTCCCATGGCAGAGCCAAGCGTAACCCACTACAGTCCTCGGCTGCACTGGCTGTGTGAGGCAGGACACCCAGACCCTGACACTAGGAGAACAGCAAGGAACCCGTCACACTTATGGCAAGAGACACACCATCTCCATGGGCACCCAGCGAGGAGGCTTGGCCCAGCAGGGCAGCACAGAGAGCAGCAACACCCGTGCAGGAGCTCAGAGGGAGTCTGTTCGCTTACGGGCAAACACAGCCGACATGGTCTTGACGATGCCACGGATCCCTGTCCCCTTCTTCAGGGCCAGCTTCGTGTCTGGGATGAGCTTGGCCAGTCCATGGAAGACCATGAGGGCCCCGTGATAAGCCTCAGCCGCAGAGACCTCATAGAAACCACAGTCCAAAGAGAGGGCCAGGAGCCGCCCCTCCTCGCTGGACACCACCCGTTGGTGGTGCAGGTCCCTTTTGTTGCCCACAATGACTATGGGCACCTTCTCCTGGCTCTGCCCCTCCTTGGCAGCCTTGATGAACTGGATTTTGAGGGGCAGGATGTTGAAGCTGGCACGGTCACAGATACTGTAGACCAGGACAAAGCTGTCTGCCCACTGGATTCTCTTCTCTTCTGAGGAGCCATCCTCTGCCTGCTCCTGGGGAAAGAGAAAAGGGTTGTTTTATTGGGCTCCCTCCCTCCAGGCCTGCCTGATAGAAGAGGGCAATCTTGAACCTGTTGGAACAGGGACAGCTAGAGAACAGAAAAAGGGCAGAGAGAAAGAGGAGTACCAAGGAGGGCAGAGAGAAAGAGGAGTACCAAGGAGGGCAGAGTAGCACCTGGCAGCACTAACCAAGGAGGGATGATTCAGCTTTCAGAATCACACCCTAACCCTAACCCTCACCCAGCTGCCAAGCACTGCAGGCTGTAGGTGGTAACAGTGTGGGGACCTCAGAGCAGCACCTCTACTTCTTTAGCAGAGTCCTGTATTAGCATCAGTGCTTCAGCTCCAGTGTTCTCAGCCAGAGGGCCATGGGCTATGGGAACTATTGCTACCCTGCCAGCAACATTGTTGTCCTCTGCTTGGCAGGTGAGAAGAGTTCAGTCACTTATGAACCCTCTGATTTGTAAGCCACGCTCAACTGGACCTCCCAGCCTGTGGTTTCCCCATAGGTAACTTCCAGTAAAGGGGTTTTTTGTCCCTGGGGTAGAAACAGGTGATAGGAGTGGAGCCCTCTCACCTGGGAACTGGGGACGTCCCAGATGTGTAAGAGGATCTCTCGGCCATCCACAGTCAGGTTGTGGCTGTAGATGAATTCTGCATCCCCAAAAAGAAAAAAAAAAATAGGCATGTTCATGGTGTCACCAGCTGCCACCCTGGACCTTTTGCACCCCAGTGAAGCAGCTCTGAAGCAAAGAGATGCGTCACTGGACAAATACAACACTGAGCCCCTGGGAGCAGGCAAAGGCTCTGGAGAAAGGCAGGAGGGGATGGGCTGCAATGAAATCCCACAGGCAGAAGCAGGGTTGTCTCTCGAGCCCAGTCCCTGTAGGGAACTGGCCTGGCCCTGGCCTGGCACTCACCCATGTCTCCATATTCCCCAATAAAGCGCCGGGTCAGGAAACGCACGGTCAGAGCTGCAGACAGAAGGACAGGAATCATCAGAATAACCCAAAACCTGAAGGATTCTCCTTTCTAAATCCAGAGCAGAGTCAGGCACCATCACCTTGTAAACTCCTACAAGCAGAAACGACCTCTGAGTTTCCTCAGCCACCAGCAGGTTTGCGAGTGCAGCAGAGGCACAGCACGAACCAAAGCATCTGCACAATCCAGAGCATCGGCAAACTGCAGCTCAGTGGAAAATACCTTCCCCTGTCATTCCCCGGCTGGGTACAAGGTTGTGCTCAGCTTCCCCACCTTGAATCACAGCTGCTGCACCCCAGGGGCTCAGCCCCATCTCACCAATTTGCTCCATGCTCCATGGTCCTCCAAACCCTGCTGCAGTTTTCAGCCTGGGAACTGTTCACGGTCAGTTCTCACCTGATTTCCCTACGTTGTCTGCTCCCATGACAAGGACGTTTGCTTCCATCTTCAGGGCAGTGGGGCCAGGCACCTCCATGAGGGCAGGGTGGTCGGGGGTGAAGCTGGTGCTCCGGCGCAGTGGGAGCCGCAGCCCCATGCCGAGCGCGGCCGAGCCCCTCGGACGGTCCCAGCCGTGTGCACAGCTCGGCTCGGCACAGCCGCCAGCCCAGCGCTTCCCACGGCACCCAGGGGACCCACGAGGACCATTCCCCTCCCCGCAGCCGCAGGGGCGGTGCAGAGGGAACTGCAGGCAGCCGGATGAAAAACTTTGTCATCGCTCAGACTGTCCTGAGCGTACGTCAGTGGCTGAGCCGGCCCCGCCAGCCCCCAGCGCGGCGGGCGGCCGGGAAGCACCAGCTGGCGGCACCGGCTGCTCCGCAAGCCGCGTCCCCGGCGCTGCCCACGCCCCCACCTCGCAGCGCTTTGTGCCTCGCCACGGCCACGCAGCCCCTTGTCCCTTCCCCACGGTGGCCGTGGGGATGTCAGCCTTGAGTGGAGCAGTGTCACCGCTGCTGGGGTGTCTCGTCAGGGATGAAGCAGCTGATGAGAGACCTGAGTCCCTTTGGCTGACGGAGCATCTCATGGGTGGTGGAACTTTGTTTCACCAGAGGCGGAACACCTCACGGCTAACGGAGCGCTGCCTCGCACGTGACGAAGCATCTCACGAGGGATGGAATCCCCTGTGAGTGATGAACCATCCCAAGAGTGATGGAGCATCTCCCGAGCGATGGAGCTTCTCTGGAGCACCGGGGAGCCGCCGCGCAACTCCCGCAGCCACGGGGCGTACCCCGCTCCCCGCGGCCGCTCTCCCCGGGGTGTAACGAGGACCGGCCGCATCCTCCCTCCCGGCCCCTCGCATCCTCCCTCCCGGCCCCTCGCATCCTCCCTCCCGGCCCCTGGCATCCCGCTCCGGGCCCGGGAGGAGCCGCTGACGCCATCGCGGCGCGCCCGGCGCGGCCATGGCGGCGGAGGCGGCGGTGGTGCGGGTGGCGGTGCGGGTGCGGCCGCTGCTGCCCCGGGAGGCGCTGCGGGGACACCGGCCCTGCCTGCGGAGCGATGCCGCCACCGGCGAGGTGGCGCTGGGCCGCCGGCGGTTCCGCTTCGCCGCCGTGCTGCCCGAGGCGGCGGGGCAGGCGGCCGTGTACCGGGCCTGCGTGCAGCCGCTGCTGCGCGCCTTCTTCCGCGGCTTCAACGCCACCGTCTTCGCCTACGGACAGACCGGCTCCGGCAAGACCTACACCATCGGGGAGGCTAGCGTCGGTGAGTCTCGCCGGGACCGGCGTCTCCGTGCCCGCCAGCATCCCTGCTCCGCTAGCATCCTGTTCCTCCAGTATCCCTGTCCCTCCAGCATCCCTGTCCTGCCAGCATCCCCACTACCCCCCCTGCCCTCCCCAGCAGCCCCACATCGCCACCTCCTTCCACCTCCATCTCCTTCCATCCCCAGCCAAGCCTCCCACACCATTATCCCAGCCGTCTCTCCCAACCCGCCAGCGCCACTGATGCTGCTGTCCACGCCCATTTCAGCACGTTTGCTCTCTTTATCCAAACCCAGCTGCATCATCTCCTTCACTTCCAGTGAATCCAGCATCATCACTTCCAGTTTCACTCCCAAACAACCCTTCCACCCTGCCAGCCCCTCCAGCTCAAGCCAACCTCCCCCCATCATCCCACCCCCAGCAACCTTTCCTTTCCCCCTACCTATGTAGCCACCCCTCAAAGGTGTGTCTCCACACATTTGAGATCACAGTGTCCAGGTTTCTCCTCTTTCACTGCAGGACAAGTGACAGGACCTGGTCCTCCACCAGCTCTGGAGGTGGTGGTGATAGTCCTAAGTCCTGAAATAAACCTGAAAGAGAGGGAGGTTTGCAAGTGTTAATCCTGTTTGTTTCTTTATATGAAGGAAATGAGGAAAGAGACAAGATTTTCTTTCTTGGTTTATGGCATATTTCTTACAGAGGATGTACTGTAAACACTGTAAACATTTCAGTCATCTTTAATTAATTGCATCATTTGTAAACACTAAATTGTTTCATACTTTTAATGTATGTCTGTTTTCAGTCTCCCAGTTCAGGCTATCATTGCACCAAATTTGGGAATTACCATTTTACATGGCTGTTGGAGACAAAAGGAAAAACATATAAAATTCAGACAGTGGAGTGCTGTGGCCAGGTACAAGCAAGCTGCAAGCACCAAAAAAAAAGAGAAAAGCTTCTCACAGTTGGGAAAAGTTGTGCAGTCATGCTGGCTTCAAAGGACAGCACACTGCAGCTGCAGGCATGGTGTTTGGTACTCACTAAAATGCTAAAAGTGCCTTTTCCTTCTTGAGGAAGGACTGGAAACAAGCAGCTTTGCTGGAATCCAGCACAGCAGTGGGTTAGGATTTGCCCAGTGGTCTTGTGGGATGTTTAATCCAGGCTGCGAGGGCTGAGCTGTGGGAGAGTTGTGAGGCTGCTCCTTTCCAGCTGACATGTGTTGCAGGCAGGCTTCTGACCTCAGCTCTGTCCCCAGCCAGCACGGGCTCCCTGGATGCTCCATGAGTGTGTGCCTCTCTTTGCTAGCTTCCATCAATGAAGATGAGCAGGGCATCATCCCACGAGCCATGGCCGAGACCTTCAGGCTCATTGATGAGAATGACCTGATCGACTACACGGTCCGAGTGTCCTACCTGGAAGTGTACAAGGAGGAGTTTCGGGACTTGCTGCAGGTGGATACAGCCAGCAAAGACATCCAGATCCGGGAGGATGACAAGGGGAACATTGGTATGTGTGGCTCTGCATGCAAAGCCATGTTGTAGGCCACAGCTGGGTTATCTGTCCATGAAAGCAGCAGTTTGCTGTGTTTAATCTTGAAAGCTGGTCTGGGCAAGGCTGAGTACGGGCAGGGTGACAGCACCAGGCTGTGCAGAGGAGCTGCATCCTCAGGCAGCCCATCTCTCCCAACCACAGCTGCCTTTGCTTTGCAGTGCTCTGCGGTGTGAAGGAGTCAGAAGTGGAAGGGCTGGACGAGGTGCTGAGCCTGCTGGAGATGGGGAACACAGCCAAGCACACGGGAGCCACCCACATCAACAGGCAGTCGAGCCGCTCGCACACCATCTTCACGGTGACCATGGAGCAGCGGCGCGGGGCTGGCCGGCTGCCCCTGCACCACTGTCCCCCCACTGTGCCCGCCGCCGGACAGGTCCTGGTGTCCAAGTTTCATTTTGTGGACCTGGCGGGCTCAGAGCGAATTGTGAAGACGGGAAACACAGGGGAGAGGCTGAAGGAGAGTATCCAGATCAACTGTGGCCTCCTGGCCTTGGGCAATGTCATCAGTGCCTTGGGAGATCCTCGGAGAAAGACCACCCACATCCCATACAGGGACTCCAAAATCACCAGGTACCACCGAGAGCAGGACCCCCCACCTTTCACAGGTTCAGTTTACAAATCTGCCCTCTCTCTGAGTTTTCCTGTAGGGAATCTCAAGGAGCAATGAGGCCAGGATAGGAATGCAGGCCTAGCTCACTGCAGTGCTGGAGACAATGAGGCTTGCATGAGTTATGCTGCTAAAGCTGAGATGAGGTGTTGCTCTGGGTTATCCTGTCCTTCCTGCCTGTCAGGGAATGAAAAATACCCCCAGTAGACTTGTTTAATGGTCCACAGTTAGTTCTTAGCTTGACGAGGTGGCCTTTGCAATCTCCAGCAGGACCCCTGACAGCACATACCTAGCAGTGATCACAGAGTCAGGGGGCTCCCAACCTCAGGAGTTATTTGGATGGAGACTTGCTGTGGTGCAAACTGTTAACCCTCTGCTTAATGATTCCATTCACCTCACTGGTGCCAAACCAACTACAGAACAAGGACATCATTTTCCTTGGGCTTAACCAACTACAGAACAAGGACATCATTTTCCTTGGGCTTAACCTCTGAAAAGAGTTGGAAACATTCTGTTTCCTGCATTATTTTGTATTTCTGCTATTTTAATCCCTGTGCTCTTCCTTAGGATCCTGAAGGACTCTCTGGGGGGGAATGCCCAGACTGTGATGATAGCCTGTGTCAGCCCCTCATCCTCTGACTTCGACGAGAGCCTCAACACGCTCAATTACGCCAATCGGGCTCAGAACATCCAGAACAAGGCGGTGGTGAACTGCCGCAAGGAGACGGAGCACATCGAGGAGCTCCACCTGCAGATAAAGAACCTGCAGAAGGCGCTGGAGCAGCGGCAGCGCTCCGAGACGCGCATCATCCACCGCTCGGGCAGCGCCAAGCGCGGCGCGCCGGACGCCACGGCCCGGCTGCTGGCCGAGTGCGCCCATTACCGCACCTGCACCGACGCCGCGCACCGGCTGCTCACGGAGCTCCAGGAGGACAGCAACCTGACCGTGGAGCAGATCCTGCGCGTCAAGGAGTGGCTGTGCGCCGTGGAGAGCGAGAGGAGCGAGCTGACCTCGGCCGGCCTGGATAGCGGCATTGAGAGCACCTCCATGGAAGAGCAGGGGCCGGAGGCTCAAGGTTCAAAACTGGCGAAAGCCCAGGTAGAAGTGGGGTGTTACAGCTCTGAGGTTGGGTTCACAGCATGATGGAAGGGTCAGGAGAGGCAGGGGAGGAGAACTAACATGTCCAGGAGGCCCTAGGGAGGCAGAAGGACATGGTCTCCCCCGCAGGCAGGGAGAAATGAGATTCAGCTGCAGTTGAGAGATTTATTGCATAGTAAGAATCTGCGTCTGCAGACCTGTTGTGTCCTTGCAGAGATAGGAAGGGAAGGACAAATGCTGACGCTGCCTCTCTTTTATTTTGGGGAGCAGGTGAGCACTGAGAAGAAGTGTGAGTCCATCAAAGATGAGCAGGTGGCCAAGCTACAGAGGCAAGTGGAACGCCTGGAGGAGGAGAACCGTGATTTCCTGGCTGCCCTGGAAGATGCTATGGAACAGTATAAGCTGCAGGTATCTCTGGGCTCTGCTCTCTTTGTAGGGACCTGCCCCATTCCTCTCCTTCCTGCCCAGGGGTGCTCAGCCCAGCTTTCAGGTTCCTCTGCAGTGGGTCTCAGATCAACATGTATTTAACCACATTGTTCTAATTTTTTCCTAGAGTGACAAACTGCAGGAGCAGCAGGATAAAATCTCAGAGCTGCACGTGCGCTTGGAGATGGCAATGCCAAACCTGTGTGTGCCAGGACTGCTGGAAAATCTTCACCTGGTCACTGCCAGCCAGAGACCTCACACAGCCCCACTGGATGCTGCCCCGTGCCATGGCTTTGGTGGGGTTCCCTCTGGGCTGCTTCCTGAGCAGAATGGAAGAGCTCTTTGCAAGGTGAGGGCATGAGGCTGTGCCACTGAAAAACTACTGCCTCTTCACTTGGCTGCTCTCCACTG
Source organism: Chloebia gouldiae (assembly GCA_003676055.1). Classification (NCBI taxonomy): domain Eukaryota; kingdom Metazoa; phylum Chordata; class Aves; order Passeriformes; family Passeridae; genus Chloebia; species Chloebia gouldiae. Next base: position 10,436,359 of record QUSF01000015.1, read on the forward strand.
TAGGAGAGCTTTTGCCCTGCTGTTCAATGTGATCCTTGTCAGAAGTGTAGTTCAGAGGACTGTGCTCAGTGTTCAAATCCAAAGTTTTACAACTCTGGCAAAAATAGCCCAGCTTCAAAACTGAGGCTTTTGCTTTCATGGTGTGGGTGAGTCCCAGAATTGTTCAGTGTTTGAGCAGCAAAAGCACAGGCAGCTGGGTCTGGCAACACACTGGTTCTCCTGAAAATACACTTTGTTGCTTTTATGTCTAGCAGTGATGCTCAGCTGGGAGCCACTTTTTTTAACACTGGCTCTCATACAGCTTGTTTCCTCTCTTTCCAATTCTGTGCCCAGAAGCTCAGCAGCAGCTCCTCCTTGCAGAAGGAGGAACTGGTAGGCTGCCACCTGTGGATGCCAGCCTGGTCTGGGAGAGAGAAACGGCAATTGTTTCTCACAGTGGCTTGTGAGAATTTTTAGGGAGTTGTAGGAATGTGTTAACTTATTAGGGTAAACAATCTGCAGGTGGTGTTTTCCACCTTGCTTTTCTGTTCCTCTCAAGGACAGTGTGTGAGAAAGATGTTTTTATTAATTAACCAGTCAAATAGAATGTATCATATTAGTCTTTTTAAGCCAAAGTTTCCTTTTCATTAAAGCCTTCTTTTCTTCCTTTTTATGCTGCATTCTCATCTGTTCTTGGGTCATTCTTGGCACAAGGGTGACAGGCACCCGAACCACGCACAGCGCCCGACTGGCAATCCTGAGGTCAGAGAGGTGCTGCTGAGGAGGGAGCTCAGCCAGGACTCAGAGAAGCCATCAGAACTGTCCTCAGAAGGAGAGATGGAGGAATGGGAACGGAAACAGTCCCTGTCCCAGTGCCGGTGAGTTGGGGCTGTCCCAGCCAGCTGTCCCTGTGCTGTGACCCTGTCCTGGCTGTGACCTGGCTGCCCCACTGCTGCAGCTCAGCTCTCATTTCTGATGTGGAGGCAGATGCTACCTGTGGGGTCGGTGATGCTGCTGATACTCCTTACTGCTCCCTGGGGAGCTCATTACCATCATTCCTGACCACAGCTATTGTTCCCATCTCCTTCTGAAGCCTGTGGATCATGAGCGTCCTCACTGGGAACAGCTTTAGTAGTGCTCAGACGAAACGGATTAATTTGCTTCTCCTTCTAGAAGTGGGATCCAAAATTTGAGCAAGAAAGAGATTTTGAAGTGGAGCGAGGAGCCAAGTGGAAGCAATGCCCAGTCAATTCAGGAGGAGCAGCTGAAGCTGTCAAAAGGCAAGTAGCCCCCATAGGTTGTTGGACAATTTTTCATGTGCTTCACTGGACAATCTTGATGTCCTACCTGGATGTGCTCAAAGGACAAAAAAGGAGCAAAAATGGAGCCCAGCTGCTTCTGTTCGGGACAAACTTCAACTCATAGAGTCTGGCAAGAGTGTATGTTGTTGTAGAAGCTTTAGGTGACTGGGCAATGCTGTGCCAGACTCCAGCTACAGATCCAAGATCAGATTGCCCTTCTGTCACCCATCTGCTAAGATAGGACTTTCCTGACCTGGAAATCTGTTTTCCAGAGGTCTGTGGGAAGCGGGAGTCACTGCTTGGTTCCTGGGAGCGCCTGGCAGGGAAGGACTCTGAATGGAGGCTGGTGCAAGCACAGCAGAAGATTCGAGAGCTGGCAATCAACATCCGCATGAAGGAGGAGCTGATCACGGAGCTCATTAAGACAGGTGCAGGACTACTGGCAGGAATATGCACCCATTTCCCATGAAACCTCCTCCTACTTGTGGTGCTTAGTCTCTTCTTCCATCCTCATCTTCTCTCTCTGTGTTGCTTGTGCTCAGTCTCTTCCTCTATAAGCAGCAGGGCCTTGTTTCTCCATCCCTCCAGCTGACAGAAACCCTTCCCACTGGTTTGTCCCTTCCCTGGAGTAGCTGAGGGAAAGGGAACATTCAGTCTCTGTAACCAGAAATACCTGGGGAGAGGGCGGAAGGGCCAGGATCCTGTCTGTGAGAGAGGGGGCTGTGTTGCAGGCAAGGATGCCCAGGCTCTGAACAAGCAGTACAGCCAAAAGATCAATGAGCTGGAGCAGGAAGCAGAGCAGGTGCGGGCAGAGCTGAGTGACAGCCAGAAGCAGCTCCAGGAGCTGGAGGGCAAAGAGCCGTGGGACCCTGGGGAGAAGCGCAAGCTGCAGGAGTACCGCACACGCTTGGCGGCCGCGCGGAACAAGGCACAGGTGAGGGGGAAGGGCTCTGCCCACCCTGGTGCTGAGCAGGGGCAGAGCTGGGGCCATCTCTGCAAAGAGAGGAGCTGCTGAGGCCAAGGGTGGTTTTCACCCCCTGGCAGGTTCTGTGCAGGAAGAAGCAGGCGACGGAGAGGCTGGTGTCGCTGTCGGCGCAGAGCGAGAAGCGCGTGCAGGAGCTGGAGAGGAACATCCAGCTGATGCGGCGGCAGCAGGGGCAGCTGCAGCGGCGGCTGCGTGAGGAGAGCGAGCAGAAACGGCGGCTGGAGACGGAGGTGAACAAGGGACAGCACCGAGTCAAGGTAGGAGAGGGCAGGAGCAGCTGTGCTACTGTGGGCTTTGTGAGGATGACAGTGGGTGGGCTCTGATGTGGTCTGTGATTGTCTTGGAGAGCATGGAGACAGCTCTATCCAAAAAGCTGTCCCCCAGCCCCTGGGCAAACATATCCCACTCCCTCCATGATCACTGCTACTTTTCCACATGCAGGAACTGGAACTGAAGCATGAGCAGCACCAGAAAATCCTGCGCATCAAAACAGAGGAAATTGCGGCTTTCCAGAGGAAGCGGCGGAGTGGCAGCAATGGTTCTGTGATCAGCCTGGAGCAGCAGCAGGTACAGACAGCAAGCCTGCCTCTGCTTTCCTGTTCAGAGGGGATGCTGGGCAGACTGCAGGCTGATGGGAGAGATCTGAAAACAGAAACCTGAGCCCATCTCACCCTTGAGAAGGATAGTCCATCATGTCATTTGCCTCTAGTAGCAGAGGACTTAAGATCTTTTCTTAGCTCAGAAACAGGATCTCATCTAAATGGCAAAAAAGTTTTGAAATTTTGTCTGTTAGCAGAAGGGTGGTGAGGAATGTGCCGTCCAAGAACTCCCTGACAGCTGGGAATTTAGTCTAGCTCTGTCTCTTGGAGGAGCTGGAAGGATAAAATCAGCAAAGTCTGGGCTATGGGGGTTAGCAGAGATGGAGTAAGGACTCTTATTCGAATCTCAATCCTGCTGCTCTTTAGTCCAGCAGTCCTGGGCATTGTGCTGCTGTCTGCATACACACACGCCTTTTGCTTCTCCCTCCATCAGAAAATTGAGGAACAGAAGAAGTGGCTGGACATGGAGATGGATAAAGTTCTTGAGCAGCGCCAGGCCCTGGATGAGCTGGAAGATGAGCTGAGGAAGCGGGAAGCTATTGTGGCCAAAAAGGAAGCCCTGCTGCAGGAGAAGAATGGTCTGGAGAGCAAACGGCTGCGCTCCAGCCAGGTAGGACAGGAGTGAGGCACCTCAACCCTTTGCTTAATTTCCAGCAGAGGTGGAGGCTGGAAGACCCAGGTGCCATGCTGGGTCTGGCTGCAGGCCAGAATGAGGTGGTGTTGGGAAGTGGGTAAGAAATCTTGTCTCTATGAAAGGGTATGAGCTAGTTGGTTTTGTAGCCCTTGGCTTATGTCTGCCTGGGGGGTCACTTGACCTAGAGAGGGAGTAGAACGGGGCTGAGGGCCTGACTTGCCTTCGGAGCAGATCCCCTTGAGCGTGCTCTGCTGCAGGCCCTGACAGATGACATAGTGCGCGTGTCCAGCCGCCTGGAGCACCTGGAGAAGGAGCTGAGTGAGAAGAACGGGCAGCTGCGCCAGGGCAGTGCCCAAGACCAGCAGCAGATCCGCCAGGAGATCAACAGCCTGCGCCAGGAGAAGGACCAGCTGCTCAAACAGAGGCTGGAGCTCGACAACAAGCTGCGTCAGGGCACGCTGCTGTCCCCAGAGGTACCTCTGCTGGGGCTGGGGAGCAGGAGGCTGTAGGAGAGATGTAAAGACTGAGCATGAGGTCGTTGGCAGATTCTCCCCCACATCCCTAACTGTGCATGTCCCAGCTTCTCACCAGCACTGCTGACATGACAAGGAAAGCTAGGGCAGGGTGAGAAAGAGCAAACCCTTTTGCTCCCTGGTAACTAGAGCTCTGCCCTGGCAGGAAGAACGGATCTTGTTCCAGCTGGATGAGGCAATTGAGGCTCTGGATGCAGCCATTGAGTACAAGAATGAGTCCATCACATGCAGGCAGCGAGTCCTGCGGGCCTCGGCCAGCCTGCTGTCGCAGTGTGAGATGAACCTCATGGCCAAGCTCAGCTACCTCTCCTCCTCTGAGACACGAGCTCTGCTCTGCAAGTATTTTGACAAGGTGAGAGACAACTGCCCTCTGTGCTGGTGGGAGCTGTATTTCACTAAGTGGCTGTTAGTGATTGCATTAATAGCCAGCCAGAACACATAATAAACATAACAGAGCTTGAACACTCTTATTAATGGAAATTATTACCTAACCACACTGCTCTTTTCCTCAGTTTCAAGCTTTCTCCTTGGGTGATATTGTAAAGTTTACTCTTGTAAAGTAAGCCCACAAAGCCACAGCATCATGAGCCCTAGCTGGGAGAAGGGCTTAACTAGTCATAGGAGGCATGGATCCCTGAAGTGGCTCTGCCACATCAGTGCAGCTACACCTTGTTCTTCCCTCCACAAGGCAGCTCTGACATCCCAGCACTATTAACGTTTATAAGCTGTACCAAAAAACTAACGTGACTGGGGCTTGGTGGGGCAGGAAATCTTCCCAAGCATGAAGGAGCTGAAGTGTTCCTTGCTCTTGGGCCCTGGCCAGGTGGTGACACTGCGAGAGGATCAGCACAGGCAGCACATTGCCTTCTCAGAGCTGGAGATGCAGCTGGAGGAGCAGCAGCAGCTGGTGTACTGGCTGGAGGCGGCCGTGGAGCGCCAGCGCCTGGAGATGGACCGCCAGCTGACCCTGCAGCAGAAGGAGCACGAGCAGAACATGCAGTTACTGCTGCAGCAGAGCCGTGGTAACCCCCAGCTCTCCAAATGGGCAGCACTGCTAACTGCTTTTGTCTTTCACAGGGCTCCCAGGCTGAAATAGTCTTGTTTTTGCTTGTAGAACATTTGGATGAGGGGCTGGCCAGCAGCAAGCTGCAGTATGAGGCAAGGATTCAAGTGCTGGAAAAGGAGCTGAGCCGTTACATGTGGGCAAACCAGGAGCTGAACCAGAGACTGAATAATATGAACCTCCATCCTGGACAGACCAAAGGTGAGAGGAAACCCAGGCTAGAGCTTTGCTCTTCCTGCCAAGTTAAAAGGGATGGTCAGTTCCCTAGAGCTTGGAGCAGTTCAGAGCAGTGCATATATAAGTCCTTCAGCAGCTGCTATACAGGCACCAATTTTGATGAGAAAAGCAGAGACCCTGATACTTTCCTCACTGTACACTCAATTTTTCCCAGCAGGGATGGAGAGGAGCATTCATGGGGCTGGGGACAGAGCTGTCCCGGAGCTTGGTGCCAGTGAGGAATTCAGCCTCAGAGAGCAGCCTGTGCCTCCAGCTGCCTCTGAAGAGAGCCCTCGGGCCAGGGATGAGAGCAGGGACCTGGTGCACGCCCCTTTGCCCTCGACATGGAGGCGTTCCTCGCTGCCCAGCGACAGCCCCGGCGACCCTCGGCAGAGGGACACAGAGCACTCGCTGAGAGCGGGGCAGCCCCACGAGCTGCTCCCACCACGGAGCCTGGCTGCCGCTCCCAAACCCCGCCGGGAGCTGCGCAGAGCCAGCCTGAACGTGAGCCCCGTGCCTTATCACCCAGCCATGATAGACGTGAGGAAAAACCCGCTCTAGAGCCAGGCTCAGAGCTCACCTGGCACAGGGCAGGGAGCAGCAGGTATTGCTGACCTGAGCTTGAGAGCCCTCCTGCCCCACAGTCAGCCTGGCGACAGCCCTGTTACATTTCAGAGGCCTGAGGAAGAGAAAGATGTGACTTCTTGTCATGAGGGAGTTGGGTGTGTAAGGTGTGGGAGCACCAGCCTACATTCTTCACGTTGCTGCCAGTCGAAGCTTTTCCTCCGCTCCCTCAGCAGCTTAAACACTGTGAAGCAGGAGACACTTTGCTTCCAGGCCTCTTAACACTAAAAATTTGTTTACAATGTGGAATTCTCAGCTGAAGAGCTTGCTCAACACACTGGCAGCCTCAGAGAGAGAGATGCTCTGCAGTCCTGCAGAATTTGTACATAGATTTTTGTAGTAACTTTGGGGTTTTTACATTTCTACTATAACTTTTCTAATAAAGCAGAGTGAGTTTTATGAAATGGTGACTTGTCAGAAGGGCCATTTACTCCAGGTATGAAGGAAAGTTGTATTTAAATCTCACTGCATGGGAAGTCAGCTGCTGTCACACTGGTGGCCTAATGTTTAAATATCTGTTTTGTTTAAGTAGCCTCCGCCACATCTAGTAGGCCTCTTAGATTAAATTGCCACAGGAAGAACATGTCCAACCAGCAGAAGAATTGTCTGAAATGTCCATGATAAATGGAACTCTGGTTCTGATTTTCTCTTGCAGCCTCTAAGCTGCTTTAAGCACGGTTTTCATATTCTTGAGAGAACTTCCAGTCTGGATTTAAGAGGGACTAAATACAATTCTGCATCTTAACACTGACAGCTCAGGAAGGGGGACTAAGTTTAACTCTGGCAGAGCAAGAAATGAAAGCCCAGATACCTGCCTCAAGAAAGGCAAGGGGCAGGGGCAAAGGGCTGCTTGACCACTTGATCCTAAAAAAACAAGCCACTGCTTCAGCCTGAAATGAGAACAGATACCACAACTAGTTAAGGAGTAACACACCAAGTTAAAAGCCAGCATCTGATATAACAACCACCTTCTGATCACCTACATCCTTCACCTTACCTGTAGTGGTGTCAGTGAGGGGGGGATATTATCAAGGACTCTGTATGTGGCTGAGCTACTCAAGATTAAGTTCAGATACTTCATTTCCTGCTGTTGCAAACAAAGACCTTCAACAGGAAAAGTAACGATCTATCCTCCTTGGAAGTAAGTAGCAAATTTGGAGCTCCAAGCTTGTGTGACTCCACATCCTTCAAGCAGGTGCAGCTCTCCCAGAAGCAAAGCAATCATTGTTAAGCACAGGATTCCATTCCTATTCCCAGTGGGAAATTAACAGCTTTCCTGCAACAAACAGTGTGTCCAGGAAACAGGCTCCACTCAATCCCATCTAGCCCCTCAAAGCCTTAAAGCCACCTAACAAACCTCTGGTTTCCCAGAGGTTTTGGGATGACATTACACTATCTTCATAGCTCTCCACCTCCTGTGCAGTCAGTAGACACAGTGGTGCGAGTTCCCTGGGATCCTGCTATGCACAAACAGCTCACTATCGCAAGGGAAAAAATCCAGCCCTTCCAATAATTATGCACAATTTTAGCCCCTTGTAGCCTACATCTCAGGCACTGAACCATAGTTCCTGCTGTCTTCATGGGGTTAGAACACAAATGTGTCACAGGCAATTAAATCACTATTTAATCCATGACTCAGTTTGGTAAAGAGTAGTCTTGAAACTGCCATTTTCAGTTATTCCATCCAAGTTTTACTTCTCAAGGATACTTCCCCAGCCAATTCTCTCTGGCTTACTGCAATTTTGCAGAAAAGGACAATGAAGTCACTCCATCAGCATCTGCTTATCCAGCAGTAGCCAGGAGCGGATACACCAAACCATTCATGATCTACAAGATGTTCCCAGTTAAATTATCTTTCTCCTTTTCTGTACTCTTGGCACTTGGCTAATTAATTAATCCGCTTGTTATTTTCCCACTAAGCTGTGGCAAACTGGAAGCAATTAACAGAGGGATCCATTTAGTATCAGGACAAGACACAGCAGGACCACGCAGCTTGTTCTGTACCCATTCGCCTCCAGCGTCCTCCTTCCTGCAGCCCACATCCCTCAAGCCAAATACCAGTTCTGGATGAAAGGACACAATGAAAATTCCTATCGGTTTATTTTACAAGAAAGCTGTAGAAAAATGACAGTTCTCCCTCTTGACCTGGGAGAATTGGACCTTCAATGCAGAACTCACTCTAAGGTTCCACTAGCAAAAAGACCAAGCTAGGCTTTGAATGGATGGAAGAAATCATAAATTTTTAGAGTGGTCCTTATTTCTACTGCCACGTGCTTACATCCAGTGTCCTACCAACACAAGGCAGCTCCAGTCTAGTACCAAATACCAGTCTTTGTTAGTAGGTGTGTGGTACAGCTGGGATAATACAAAGTTTCCCATGCTGGCCTGGCTCCAAACTTCAGCTGAGCAGCCTTTTCCGTGAGTAAGTCCTGCTAAGGCGATGCCTTCTGGAAATCATGACGTGGAATGGAGACAGCTCCTGGTTGGCAGTAATTTGGACAGCATCAGATTCCTCTTCTACAAAAACAGAAAGAATACATGAAAGCCACAGTTCACCAGAATTCACTGGTGATTCCAAGAAGCCAAATACAAGTAGAGACAACAAGAACTGGAAGTTGCACTTCCCATGTAGCTACTCTCTCTTCATTCTGTAGCTATTCTTCTTTCCTTCCAATCTTCCTGGTTCATGCCAAGTTTCTTTTAAGCATTGTGAGATTGAGTGAGATTGAGAAACTGAACACAGCAGTGGCAGATACAGGTTTTCTGCCCATAGCCCAACCCCCAACACAGCATGATTTTGTTCTTACTAGCTGGAGGCAAGCAGAGAGCACAGCCAGTGTGTTTGAGCCCAGCCTTTGCCCTCCTGTGCTTACCTTGAACACGCTTCCTCTGAGCCGGTGGTGGGGACAGCAGTGGAGACTGGGTCAGGGCTCGAAGGCTGCTGGCAGAAAGTCCACTCTTCAGGGGTGGAGTGGAGCCTGGAGAAGCACAGTGAGATGCTGCAGCAAAACCATTCAACAACTCAAACAAGTTTATCTGAAATAAACTCTAGGCTGTCACAGTGGTATTTTAGCATTTGAGAAAGGTGAATGGCAGTCTGGAATCAGCTCTTAGCACATTTAATTTTCTTAGCCAGTTTAGCAGAAAATCACTTCACTTGTATTAAACACAGGTAATAGACATTTCCTGGAAGAAAACTGTTACAAGCACCATGACATAGAAATACAAGGTCTGTAGGTACAGAAAGTCTCTTACAGGACCATCTTAAGGCTAAGCACTGCTATTATTTCATGTCCTGAATACGGATTAATGTTGATTCAAGGTTTGGCCTTTTTTTGTGATGATGTTGAGTAAGACACTGCCTCTGTACACAAATCTTTCCTTGCAAGAGAAAACACACACCAAACTTAGTGCAATGACTACAGAACACCTGCCACAGCCCCCTGTAATTTGTACAACAATACGGGATCAAGTATTTGAAATTCACAAGGCCTTGTTTACAGAGCTGAACAGCCTGTTGGTCACCAAGATTGGCTGAACTGTCTGTACCCACAGCAAAAGCTGAGAGGCAGCTAAAACCTATACACCTCCTGATACATTATTGCTAGCAAGGGAATAATTTCTGGTAACACTTTCAAGTGGCCCACCATCACAGGCAGAGAAAGCTGGAGCAGCAATAAACACCAACATCCACAGGACTAACCCCACCAAGACTCCAGTCTGCAGCAGTGAAACAGCCAAGTTTACACTTAAGATTGCTGGCTTCAGAGCTGAATGCTGGGCAGAAACAGGCAGTGGCATCAACACAAACCTGAACAAATCACCAGCTGGTTGCAACTGGGATACTCTCTCCTTAAGTTCTCAAACTTTCATTTTAGTTCTCCAGCTTTCTGCTCTTTCATATTTCTCTGATCTCTCTTCCATCATTAATACTACTCATATCCAGTATGCCTCTCCACATAATTATCTTCCATGTCATCTACAAGTCACTCCCCTTTCACCTCACTCTCTCTCAGATAATTACATGGGAAACAACTGTGTTCTTGTTTTAGCCTAATCCCATTTTTAACCACATCTGAATTTCAATGCAATGTCTTTCATGCCATTTAATTACCTGACAAAAGGAAGACATCATCATCCCCTAGACAACCATGCTGCTCCAATGTTTTAAGGGCACATGCTCCTGGTTTCTCAGGAAGTACAGAGTCTGTCCTTGATTTACTTCTGTTGCCCTCATCTGTGGAAAAGCCAGTGAGATCCAAACTGCCCCTATCAGGACATGATCTCTTGGCACTGTGATTCTTCTCCTTTTCTGGTGACAGGTAAGTAAAGACCCGCTTCCGAGATTTCAAGCCAAAAGTTCCAGTGGCAGAGTCCTCATCAGCCCTCGGTTCAGAGTCACTAGGAGATGCCTGATCCTGGAGCCTGCAAATCCCTTCCAGTTCAAATTCCCCAAGAGTATTTGTCACTTTGCTGCTGCAGTGTTCTGAGATCCTCATTGTTCTTTCTGTGCCTGCTGATGCCCGTGTCCGATCATCAGCATTCCTCTCGCTCTGACCACAGCTCACACTAGCAGTGCTGCCTGCTGCTCTCTTCCTCCGAGGCCAGTCATTGATGGCTTCAGGCGTAGTCTTCCCCTTCTGCTTTGGAGAAGGTGTCTGGAGAACTGCTTCCAATGGGAACGGAGAGGTAACAGTAGAGGCACAGCTTGTTGGGGTGTATGACTGGCATATGTAGGTTTGTCCTGCACCTTTCCCAGGTGTACTGTGGAAAGAACGGCAGCAGGATGGGGAAACACACGCAGCTGCTAGTTTTCCTGGGTGCTTGCTGCACCAGGTCACAGCAAAATCACCGAAGGGGCTTTCTCCTCCCCTGGGTTTGCTGGCACTTGCTTCAGGTTGAACTTCCAAGGATGAGCAAGAGCCAATTTTCTTAATGCGAAGCTTGGGCAGGCCTGAAGCTTGCATTTCAATTTCCACTTCGTAGGTTGGAGGGCTGGCAGAGGAAAGTTTGCCACGACTTTCAGGAGTTGAGAACTTGGCTGCAAACTGAGGCTCTCCCATGCGAGCCGCAGCCTCCCGCTGCCTCCTGTCTGCAGTGCAGCGTAAGGAATAGGCAGGAGGAGATTTCTGAGTAGGAGGCGAAGTATTCAGGGCAGATCTGGAGTGCCTCTTGAGACTTGGAGCCTTCAGTCCCATATATTCTTCCCTCAGCACAGTTCTTGCTTCCAAGTCATCACTAACTGTTTGCAAATCACTTCGGAAGGACTCACAGGTGTTTGCACTGCAGTTCTCCCCCTTAACTGATGGCTCACAGTCTCTCTCAGCATTCTGTGCATGTTCCTGCCCTCCAGCAAAAGGCTTTGGAGACAAATGGCTTTCCACGTTTTCCAAGTCCTCTCTTGAAGGAGACTTTTGAGACACTCTATCCATCTGTTTATTTTTCTCCAATACAGAAGTATTTTCAGTAACTTGGGACTGAGGAAGCTGAAGGCTTTCCACAGAACAGTTATCACCACTACCATGGTGATTGTCCTCATTCTCTGTAAGTGTTGCACATGTGAGGCTCTCTCCTCTAGAACCTGGTACACGTTTGGCCTGCTTGGGTGTGTGAAGCAGGGACCTCAGTGAAGTGCCAGTAATACCTGGAGTCTTTTGAGAAGATGGTTTAGATGCACCAGGTTCCCAGTCAGACTCCCCAGCCTGCGTGTGGGAAGCAGAGCAGCTTGTCACAGCGTTTATGGAACTTTCACAGAGTGAAGAATTGCAGAGATGCTCTGGCCTCACAGCAAGTTGAGGTATTTCTGTATTCAGTGGGCTGGTACATAACTTTGAACCTGGATCTTCAAGTTTCCTAGGTGTCCTTTTAGGTGCTTGAGATAATTGATCTAACTGCACCTGAATTTCCTTTGTGAGGATTTGCCTCCGAGCACTAACTTGAGATGCTAATTTTGAGAGGTTTCTCAAGGAACGTCTTGGAGTCTGAAGTTCTGTAGAACACCTTCCTTGGGTGGCAGAGGGGGGAGACACAGTTGGATTTGAATCTGTTGGAGGTAATACAGAGGCATTAAGCTCTGTGAACCCCTCACGTTTTGGTGTTCGCCAGCCACGCTCTTTGCAAGGAGGGGAAAGTGTTAGAGCTGCACAAGAGTCCTCAGCAGTTACTTGCAGTAAGTGAACACTCCTGCTGTCAGTTAGCGCAGATGGAGACTTGAGCCTTTGTGCAAGATCAGAAAAGCACTTTCCCAAACGTTTAGCTACATTCTGCTTAGCCGCTGGACTTTTGCCAGGTGTCTTCTCCAGCTTTTGTGGTGTCCTGTGGACAATGCGGGGTGATCTCCTTGGGAGATTACTGGCAGAATTTAGTGGCTTCTGGGCGAGTTTATGAGGCGTTTTTCTAGGAGTCTGCAGGGGAAAAATAATAAATTAAAGAATCATGCTTTTTCTACTCCAGGAGTATTATCTATCCATCTTCATATTTACTTCCCAGATTTGAAACATAAAAAACCCATTGGATGAGACTTAACAAACACTAAATTTAAGATGCTGATGAATGGAGGAGAAAACAAGGATGGGAAGAAAGAGAAAGGGAAGTAAGTAACTGTTTCTACCTGACATGAGGTAAGCTCCTCTAAGTGTAAGGAATCTTTTCTTGTTCTCCTCCTTCCAGGTGAATGCTTCCTTGCAGGACTACACATGTCACTGACTGCACCAAAGAAAAACCTCTTGGGAGTCTGGACGGGGGGGGCACTCTGAATGCTGGTTAAGGCCTATAGAATGGAACAGTACAATTTAACTAACACAGATGTGTGGAAAAGTAGTGTAAAAAGCTCATATTCCTGGCACATTCTTTTCTAACCAAGAGTTAAAGCTTCACCAGAATTATTGTTATTTCCCATTATGAAATTAATACCCATCTTTAGAAAGAGTGCTCCAATAGTAAAAAAAGGTATAAAACACCTCGGCCTCTTATTCTATTTATAGCTGGTAGCTTTAGATAGTTCTGGTTCATGACTAAGGATAATAAGTAGAATATAAAGAACTAAGTATCACCATTTTTAGCAAATAATCCTACTGAGAAAGCCTGCAAAGAAGATCCCATCAGTCATTGCTTTATGCTGCCACAGAGAAAGCTATAGGATTTCTGTCCGATATTTTACAAGGATTTCATTGCTTTTAAGGAATGCAGACTGACAATCAGTGGTATTCTGTTAGATGGGCCTGACTGGTTTGTTAAGTTGGCAATGAATTCATCATAGAAATAGCTGCCTTACCATCCTCAAAATTCAGATTACCAATTAAAAAATAATTACCGAGGATGAATTTCTGTCTACTGAAGATATTACATGACAGCTCTTAGCTTCTTATAGCCTCTTGTAGAGCCAAATCAAATCAAACTCAGAGTTATCCATGCCAGCTTTTCAGATCAGCAGTATAAGTCTGTTCAAATGCCACTCAGTACCTTCTACATCCTGCCGTTTACAGTTCTCCTTTTCTTGTCCCTGGTGGAGGTGCTGTGAATTTTTTGAGCTGGGTTGTGTAGTGGAATAGAAAGCACCAGAGCAAGTCCTATTCAAAGACAGCTGTTTGATGCGTGGGCTTCTTCTCAAACCTGCTTCTGAAAAGGCAAGGACATTGGAGACTGAGCCTTCTTTCCCCCTCAGCAAAGGGCACATCATCAGGAACAGTTCACAACTGCAAGGAACATACTCTCAGAAGAAACTTCTCTACAGATGCCTATCTCACCCAGGAAGGCAAGCAGGTGAAGCAAAGGTTCAGTTTTCTTGAGGATTTGGAATATTTATGCATACAAATCTCCTAAAGTATGATGCCCCTCATCCAACTCATGATTACTCTCATTCCTCTTTAGTAATTACATGGAAAGGAATGCTAGAAAAGCCATATTCAATACAAGTCACATGCAAGTTAAAAGATGGGTTAATGGTCTTGTCCCTTTTTGATAGCAGTTTCATTTTTCTTCTTGTCCAGACATGCTGGTTTTTTTCTTCCCTTCTGGGGAAAAGGAACAGCAGTACCCAACATAAGAGACACTCCCCAGAGCCAGGTGGCTGTCTGTTACAGCAAAAATCAGATCAGGGTCACAGCACAACATGGTGAAGTTACATTAAAAGTAAGTATGTGCTGGTTTGACAATAATTACAGCAGCTCAGAATCTTGTTCACCCTTCAAGTCCTTCATGTTTTTTCATTTAAAATACTTGCTATCTACTTCTCCTTCTTAACTTAAACTGTACAGAGCTGTTAAAACAGTGAGAAGCAAGTGGTTCTGTCAGAACAGAACAGTACAACACTTTTGGACTGACTTCTAATGAATTAGTCAAATCAAAGCACACTCATCTTATAAGCTATGACACAGCCAAACCACCTTTAATGAAAAATCAGTGCTTACCATATATGGCCTTCTCTGGAGATTCTTCTACAACACCAGTTTCACAACCTGGATCAGAAGACCTTGAGAAACAACAGACATTTTGGGCTGAGCATACTGAGCACATATACAGGAACAGAACTTGCCACAGAGACTGAGAAGCAGTGCTCTATTCTACACCAAAATATTCCTTTGTGGGCTACTCTAAGTGAGCAACCAGCAAGCACCGCCTCCTACTGACATGTAATTGAGTATGGGCAGCTCCCTAGATGTACAGTTCTACATGAAAGAAAATGCTGCAATTCAGCCTGGAGCCCACAAAATACAGCAGGAGCCTTTTCTTCATAAGCCCTTGAACCAGCAACTGAACCTAAACAGACATTCACTGCAGGAATTAAAGCAGCCTGACTTAGATGATGAAGCAAGTAGTATTTCCCCCCACTTAAGCAATGACATTTAGCCTCCACTGGTTCTCTTACTGCCTTAAGATCTTCTTTCACTGCAACGATACCTGGTAATTCTGCTCATAGCCACTAATTAGGCATCCATTAATTAGACAACCAATAGTGACTGAAAAAATTCAGAAGAACTCACCGGCCTTTGATCTGCTTGTGTAGGAGTCTCCTGGACACCTGCTTGTGTAGTGGTGTTTCTGCAACTCTCTTGGTCAATAACTTGCGATGATCTAAAAATCATACAAAAGCTGTAACATCACACAGTTATAAAGCACTTGGAACAAATAAATAAATACAGTTTTGTACAGGCTTCAGCTTAAGAATAACAATAGTCATTCTTAAGTCAATATAAAACCACTCTGCTGTCTCCCAGCACTCACAAGCTATCATTATTTCAGTCCAGCGTCTACACCTCCCTCCCACTCCCTCAATATTGTACCATGACAGACATTGTTAACCTACTGAGATAACTTTCATTATTCATCTTTATTTCACAGACCCTTTTTTAACCAAGCATTTTTAATTTTCTTTAGGAGATGTAAAGAGTTCAGAAAAAACAGATTTCAGTTTCAATACCATCATTATCCACCCTCCGAACACCACAGCAATGACCTCTTTTTATCCTTCAATAAAAACAAATCACAATTGTTTCATAGAACTGAGAATGCAAAAATAGGAATTTTAGTAAAAGCTCTTCCACAACAATCCTACATGTGCAAGTCATATCCTACCTTTGTTGCCCTCACTGGTGCATTTATATTTTAGGCCTTCCACAGCAGATACTGACTGGCTTCTAAGCATCTTTTTCAGTGATCTTTTTGATGGTGAAAGCATCTCTTCATTGAAGAGATTCCTCCTTACCTTGGTAACCTCTGTGAGACAAGAAAAGCAAGAAAATATCAAATTACAAGGAAAAATAGAAGAAAAAAAAAGAAAGGAAAAAAATATTAGAAAAAATACAAAGATAATTTTGTGAGGCCACTAGGGATAGAACAATATGCCAGCAGGGAAAGACAACTTTTTAGAGGCTAAAAAGCTTTGAAAAGTTGTTTTATCTACTACTGGAACATGTCCTCCTCTAAATCCATTCCAGTCTTCTCTTCTGAATTTGTATTATTTGCATGATTCCAGCAATAAGCTACAAGCAGATGCCATAGCAGAAAAAGCAGACAGTCAGTGTCCCGTATGGAACATGAGGTGCACAACAAAATCTCCACCAAAGCACATCTTGATTCAGAGAACACATGTGAGATTTATTTTTTTATTTTATTTTTATGAAGTATTTGTGGGAATATATCCTATTTTCTGATATAGTTCATTCTTGTCCCCATTTTCTTTTCAGGAGAGGGAAGTTGGAAATAATTTCAAGAGTCAAGGCTTTCTTTTGAGGACATGAAATTTAAGTTTTCTGCGTATGAGTACATAGAATACCACTTTTTTTTTTCCCCTCAAAGTTTTTGCACAACTCAGCAAAACTTCCTTCACATTTCCAGCATGCCTCAGCATAATTTCATCATGGCTCAGTAAAATTTACAGGGACAACATGTGCTGAAGATGCACCTTTCCATGAACAAGCCAGAAGTCAATATACCTTGCACTGCCTCTTTCTGCAACAAAGGCATCTGCTGGGACTTCTCAGTGGCAGGGTAAGAATGCAAGTTCTCCTGAAACAAATGAGAAATCAGCCTCAGCAGCAGTGTAATGTTACGTTTAAGAATGAATATTAGCTACAAGCTCTGAACCACACATTATTTCAATTTTTCCTTTGAAACAATGTGACCTCTGTAAAGCTGATACAGGGCACACTTCCTAAGGGAATACAGAGCAAGAGTTTTTGCAGTCTAGCATCACAACTCACAGACAATCCTTCTGGAAGAGTTTTACCTTTCTGATGGGGTTCTTGGCTACCTTGGGAATCTCAATTTGACGCAAGTTCTGTGGTGCTTCTGTCATGCTCCTGTGTCTGGCTAACACAATATTCCTTCAGAAAACACACAAAAATTAAGTTAAAATAAGATCAATAGCACAGTTATCAACCTACTAACAATTAAACTTAGGTGTGATTTGAGAGATAGGAGGTGTTTACCTAAATTCAAATTGCAAACTACATTGATACCTCACTTACTACAACACTGGGATATAATTTGCAATATAAAAAGCTATTCCTAAGGTTGGTATTGGAATTCATTTGCAATTTGCTAATGTGAACACAGAATCTCCAAAACAGACATCTCCAGTAAATCACTTTTAACTTTAACAATATAGGTCAGCTACTGCACAGCATAGCATGCTTTTCCTCTCATGGAAGATGCTCCTGAAATCTACTTTTGCATAAGATACAAACACAGAATCAAGTCTGTATTTTTTATAGTCAACACAAAGCTGCCTCCTGTTTGGAATTACTACCTTCTCTTTTTGGCAGATCTGCTGCGCAGCTCCTCCAGCTGATCACTCTCAGTGCAAACAGTACTGGGAGTTAAGACAGATGACAAAGAGGGAGGAAGGCCTGGAGATTTGCTATCCAGAGTCATAGAGTCATCACTGAAGAAGTCTGAAGGCAGAACAGATGCCAGCTTTGGAGGTATTTGTGTACCCAGACCATAATAAATATCTCCAAGGGTCTTCGGTATAGAATTCATATACCTGGAACACCAGAGAGAACACACATGAAATACACCTCTCCTCAAAACTTAGGTTATTTCAAACCCAAGGTGTGAACTAGATCCTTGTTCTTACATGCCAATTTAAAAACAGAATATCAACCGAGTTTTTAAATTAGTTTACTTGCTTATCAGCTACTTTTTCTTTAGCCAAAATATAAGCATAATAAAGAGAACACATCTAAATTTCTGACAATTACAAAGTAAATTGCTCTCTACTCACAGACAACATCCAACCCAAACCACAGTCCCCAGCAATACATAAGTTATGACAAATAACTTACAATTCTAATATTTCCTCTAGAAACTTTGTAAGATAGGCTGGGTCTTCAGTCAGACATAAAATGCGCAGCATATCTGTCACCTGGAAGAGAAGGTCATGTGGCAAAATAGATTAAGGTGTGACAGCTGCAACACCAGATATTTTAGTAAGGAATATAAAGTGTTAGTATAAAATCAAAGGAAAAGCAAGTTCCAGGTCTACATTTCTAGTGGCATGCAGAAACACAACCTGGTTTATACTTTACTTGCCTCTTCTAACAGCTGCTCCATTTCCTCAGCGTTGCTTTGCAGCGAAGGGCACTGAAGGCACAACTCAAGGCGCAAAAATACCTGAAGTCGGCACCTAAGAAAATAAGTAATTACCCATCACCTCTTTCTACTGGAAACAGCAGATTTACTGCAAAAGGTGTGCTCAAAAAAGCAATGGGAAGGGAAGTGGTTCCTTTTGACAGCAATATTTAGTTAGCATTTCATTTGGGTGGCAAGGGAGATACCTCACTCCAGATATAGGCTGCAGTGCTTATCACACAGCACGGGTATATTTGCATTTAATGAAATGGTATTACTGCAGCCAGAGATTACTCTTGAAATATTTGCCCCATGTAAATACTTTTCCAGTTGTACAAAAAAGCCACCATTAAAAATTGCTAACCAACTCCACAGTATCTCAGAAGCTGAAGTAAATACAGTGTCTCATACTCTCTGACTTTGGTCTCCTTCTGTGAGCCATGCTGTTGTCTGAGCATTTTGCTGGTCTTCAGGAGATGGTTTCTGACTCTTTCCACACAGGCCACCTGCAGACACATAACGACAGCAAGAACTTCAAAACTGTTCCCTATCTGCAGGGCAGGTTCCTCCCTTGTGCCCCAGTTACCACCCCAACCTATTCCTTTGGAAGTACAGTTTTTTCCTTTCCTTTCAAGGACAGAATTACTTTTCCCCTCAGTAGCAGAGTTATAACATAAAACAACTGAAGAGCTTGAAATCAGAGGTCTCTTGCTCGCAGCTTCAGGCCTTCTTCACTCTGGATCCACTCTGGATTTGTTTCTCACAGTGTTTTTGTTAAATTAATCACAGGTTTACCAGTTTTGGTTTAAGATTATTGTAAGCCTATAAGTAGTGCTAAAGATTGTAAGAAATAGCCTGAAACTATTTCTCTTACCTGACAAAGCCAGTCCTAGATTTGCCACATAATGCAAAAACAAAAGATCCACCTTCTTTAAAATACAGTTTGCAAGAATGTATTTTTTTAAATACTGTCTTTGAAATCAGAATTTGTAAGGAGGTTAATGTAAAGAAAAGACGTCTTGCAACACTTAACAAAGCTGTAAACTGATAACTGAACTGGATTTTCCTACATTTTTTACAAGCATCCAGTTTTTCACTATTGAGTCCTCACAGACAGAAGCAGTCAGTGACTATGGTGCACCTCGACAAAAAACTTCAGGGAACATGAAGGAAAGGTAGCCCAAAATAGTAAAACTTCTAACTTCCAGATCAGTAACAATCCTGGCCACATGCTCTCACCTACCTCTTTCTCTTTGGCATCTTGTATTTTCAAGAACCTTTTAATGGCCATGATCATATTCTGGGCACACACAGATGAGGGAATTCCCTCAGCAACAGCCTTCTGGTAGCTTGTAGTCAAGTGGGACTGCAGCTCCTCCTCGGTTTGGAAGTCTGCAAGGAAATGGTCTCCATTAACTAAGTGCATGTTCACCACACCTCCCTGATGAAATACTCACCCCAGCTGAAGCAGGGAACAGATAATAATAAATATTTCCTCCAGCAATTATGCATCCAGACCACAGCACACTAAAAAGCTGTCTGAGGTCCAGGGACCATGCCATATTATAAGCTAAATCAGTCCTATAATCAACAAAGTTTGCTTAAGATCAGCAAACTTTCAGACTACCGAAAAAGTCAAGAAACGTCCTTTATTTCTGCCTAATTAATACCTAGGACTACATTTCCAGTTACACCTTGATGAGTACTTCCCTCTATTTCTTTTGGTTAAAAAAAAAAATTAAAAGTAAATCCCTATTGCTTTTTTTCAGATGGATACAAGGCAAGAAACTAACCCCAGATGCAGCTGTAACACCAGGTTGTAAAGAATCAAAAACTAAATGGCAGAAGGCTGGGAAAAAATGTCTACTCTTTGCCATGCTGAAGATACAGAAACTCAAACACTGATTTGCTCCTTGGTACTGAATACTCCATTAATATCTTTTGCTCTCCCTTCCATAAAAATCCTCTACGACTCCTGTATCAGGATATCAATAGCTGATATGAGATGTATCAAGACAGAAAGATAACAGGACTTAACACACACCAATTGATATTTTAAGTGCTTTTGTCTTTCCTTCCACCTTTTCATCCAATCTTTTTGCTGAAAGCTTCTGTGGAGCCTTCTCATTCACTGCTGGTGGCACAGCATCAGGTTGAAACTTCTGAGCTTTTACATTCAGTCTTGCTACATTGAGCATCTGCAGGGATCTGGGCATGGTCTTCATCTTCTGCCTGACTGGAGTTCGGGGAACCCCACCTGCAATGCCACAAGAGAGAGTTCTACAATCAGGCACACTGGGGCAGAACTCCATCCAAGGTAGAGAGCAACACTAAATTCTGGATTACTGTGACCTTAGTAACCTCCTAGAGGAAAACATGGCCAAAAATGTTAATATTTCTTTGTGAAATCAACATATAGGTAGTGTAGCAGGCAGCTACTTCTCCAAATAAAAAACCAGGTACATATTGCTCTGCATAAAAGCTTACATAGGTTTAATCAGAAGTTATATATATAGGCAGCAATCTTATGTCACAGAAATAGAAACAGCTGACAGCAGGACTTGCAGATACATGAATCCAAGGTGAAGTCGACTGTAGTTAGTGTAGAGAAATGCAATGATTAAAGTCTTCTACAAAAAAAGTGTTTTATTTCTCTAATTTGAACAAAATTGAGAGGCTGTAATATTTACTAGTAGTTGAAACAGTCCCTATTTCAACAGCTAATTAAACTGCAGAACTCTGCATGCAGCTTTTAACAGCTTTGTCACTCACTGCACAGTCCTGATTTACAATAATTTGGGTTCTACCACAGGACTAATCTAACACAAATAAGGAAATGAGACTGTCCCTAAATTAAAAAAAAAAAAAAAAACCAAAAACAAAACTAAAGCATGACACCACTTAAGAGTACAGATCTCTGGAGTTCATGCATCATCTTTTATTGACAACATGCACATATAACTCCAAACTATACATACGTCTTTTTTTGTTATTTCCTGGTCCAGCTGCAGCAGAGGTTTCACTGAATTTTCTCTGGTACAGCTCAGACAGACTTTCTGAGAGCTCCACGTCAGACTGGTCTGCACCATCCTTCCCGTTAGCACAAGGAACGTGCAGGAGCCTGTATGAAAGAACAACACAGTTATCAAAAAAAGCTGGGAGTAGGAGGCATATCCCTTCCTTCCTGTGGACAGAAGCAGGGTTTTTCTAGATTCCAGTCTGCAGCAGTAGAGTGGAAGTAGCACACACTAGTAACTCGTCCAGCACCTGCTCCCCAACACACTTAGGAGGTGGAGAAAACCCAGACCTTCTTAAAATACTGGAAACAAGCATTATATTAATGTGCAATGGATATGGCACTGGCCTGTACCACAAATCTAAATGAACAGCTTTGTGCTTTCTAAACTACACTGCGTTAGGCTCTTTTGTTTCACTCAACAAGCTCTTTGAAGAAAGCAAGCTTATTCACTCCAAATTAACACCAACTGCGAGAACACAACCACATCTTCAGTATTTTGCACTGGAATTACTATCCCATAAATGCTGAAAGTTGTCATTTCCCAAGTAGCTTAAGGTAATTTTAAATGACTCCTGAAACTACCAAGATTTTAATCCATGCAAACTGATACCCAAACATCCTGTTCCCAGTTTCTTTTGTCTATATACCCCACCAAGAGATAAGCCACCAGTAAACTGAGCACAGAAACAAAAGCAGCAGAATTCTAGAACTCTAAGCAATGCTACAGCCATACTCCCTTAACAGGAAGCAGAAATCCTTGATTATTGCTCAGAGACATTCAGAAAAATACCTGAATGACTCCATCAGATCCGAGCTTGCTCCACAGGCATTGGATGCAGGATACCACGCTTCCAGCACTGAAGGATGCCAGCCCCCTGTATGGGACAGCTCCCGCTGGACCCACTCTGGCACTGGAGCTTCTTCCCCTGTACAGACACAATGCACAAAAATGAGAAAACCTGAACTAGGTGGCAGAAGGTCCCAGCCTTCACAGAAGCTCGAAGACAGAGGTTCACAAACCTTTGATCCTGGAGAGACAATGAGAAGATTCACTATAACACAAAGCCCTCATGTAAAAGCAGCCTCCTTGCTGCAGTCCCACCCACAGGCTTTACTGGCCAGGGATGGCCCATGTGACACATTTTAGGAAGCCTCCTTCTAAATGCACATCCTTAGGCACATGTAGCTGTGCTTTATCTGCAAGCTAATGGAAACTAACACTGTCAATAAAACAGAAAGCTACACCCATACAGATTTCCTTCTGCATCACATCACAAGGCCTTAGCGACAGATGACACAATGAACAAGTCCCAAAAATGAGACTCCTCAAGGAGAAAACCATTAACTTTAGGTTTTGCTACTGCAGATCTGGAGATGATCAAAAGATGGCAAGTTTTGCATTTCCTGACACCTACCCAGACTGGTCAGAGAATCTTCCACTGACATGTCAATTTTACTCAACACACTATTCACAATCTCTGGCAGGTGAGTAGCAGAGTCTTGGGAAGAGTCTTCCACTACAGCTCCTTCAAGGCTGCATCCCTGAATTTCAGCAGTCTTCTCAGGGCCAAGCACAGTCAGAACTGCAGCATCCCCAGAAAGAGGTGACAGAACAGCAGTGCAGGGGCACCAAGTTTTAGACAGAGATACTTCAGCAATCTGCATTTTAAAAGAAAAAAAAAGGGAAAAAGAAGAGAATAGTTTACATTAGCTAGAAATACAGAGACCTAAAGAGCACAGATACTTTACAAGAAAATTATAGAGTTACATGACCCTCCAAAAAAAGAAGTTCTGAATGTAGCCTCAAATTAGCAATTTGCAGTGCAGCATCTGTTATTGTCTTCACGACATGATACTGCCACCCCTTTTGGCACAATTCATTTCAGAGCAGGTATTAGTTTAAGGCAAAGCGGAAGATTTACCATGTGGAGTCCTTCAGCCAGCAGACTCCTCAAGAGCTGATGAAACAGAGACCTGTTACACTCGCCCTGCTCAGCCTCTGAGCTCTGCAGTATCCAGCTCTCTGTGAGGAAGTGGCCAGCCTGTGCCAAGCTCCAACCCATCAAGCTTCCCTTCACAACAATGCTGACTGGACACTGCAGCTGTCTTTGGCTCATGGCAAGAGGTTCCAGGATCACGGCACAGCTTTCCTGCTTCTTCCCTCCTGTGCAAGGATAGATAAAGAAAAAGGCTGAAAGCAACCCTTTTCCATCAAGGTGAAGAGACAACTTCAATGTCAAAAAAGTGAGTTCCAAAATTAAACAGGGAATATACTCTACAGTAAGTGTGTTGCAGAACTGACCTCCTTCCCATATTCTCAAGGAGTGAGTGCATGGAAGCACCACTAAAGAAAGACCCCATGCATACTGCAAGCTGCTTTACAGCTCATCTGTTTTCTTTGCAAAGGGTTTTAAATCTGTGTTCTTATTTTAGCTAAATCAAATAATTGTATAAAGGGAGTACACCTCTATAAGATGGGATCAGCAAAGAGCTCCTCGTCCAAACTTCTAGGAGCATGGCAAACTGAAGAGGTTAAATCAGAAATATGGGCTCACAGTCCTCATATCAGAGGTAGCAGAGCACAAGCAGAACTTTAAAAGAAAAACACCTAGGCTTTCATATATGTGAAGTTATTTCTACACACATTATTCATAAGGGAAGCTCATCAAGGACCCTGCATGAGAGATCAGTTACTACCATGCACATCTATATTTTCCTTTTTTTTTATTACCAGGCATGCTGAGAAGCAACGTTCCTTCTTGCTGGGGAAACACTGATCGATACAGGGATGGCCTGGAGAACAAACAGTTCAAAGTCCCATCCAGGGGCAGAAGCGTGGCCCAAGGCACAGCCTGTGGCTCTGGGAACCCGGAGTCTCCAAGGAAGGCAGGAGCAGCATCTGCCCTGGGGTGACTCAAGCAGTGCACCAAGGTTTCAGCTGGCAAAATGGTGCCTCCCATCTGACAAATCACTTCCAACATTGTCCAGTAGCCACCATGATCCGGGCACTCGATCAGCTGAAATAAAAGTAACACAGAGGTCTCAAGTTAAGGTTGGCAGTGAGAGAGCTTTCATGCAAACAAATAAATATCGCACTTTTTCAGAACAACTGGCATATGAAACATACCCACAACATCTAAACACGGTGCCTTCTGAGTGTCTCTATGGACTTTATCAGCCTTCATAGGAACCTAACAAAGTAAATACTATTCCCAGTGAATTAAATGCTAGCAATATTTTCAAGACACTTTTCTTTTTTAATCTGGTATCTACACACTTGAACTATCAGGCTGCTTATCTGCAATTCTGAACAGCTGTAACAACCCTCAAAGTCAAATCACAAGACATCCCATCAATGAACACTGTACAGCTACTCCACTGCAGATGTATCTCAGTCTCCACGTGGATGATCCCACTCCAGATTTCGGTCCCTTGCTGAAGATTATGTGGCAGTGAGTGAACCTTGGCGTAGTTCCCTCCTACCCAAAGATTACGTCTGCCAGAAATCTGCGTGGCAGATACCCCACTAGTGCTCACAGATGAAAGCTGTGCCGTGTAATCCCGTTACCTGAGCCCAGTCGGCAGTGTCCACCCAGAACAGGGTGATTTTCTGTTCCACCAGCAGCTCCTGCACACTCTTGGGCAGGAGTTTCTCCGCCAGCTCCTGCGCCGAGGGCGGCTCTCCGGGGGAGGAGGGGGCGTCGTTCCCCGACACGAACTGCCGGAGCTCCCTCCGCGAGTGAGGGCAGGGGGAGAACAGGAACACGGCGTTCACGAAGCCCTCGGGCGGCGCCTCCGGGGGCTCTGGGGCGGCCAGCCCCGTCCTGCTGCTCCTGCGGGGCGGCTTGGCGGGGGACGCGATCTCCGGGCGGTCCCACTGGAAGTCGAGCAGCGTCTCCTTGAGCCCGCTGTGCGTGAGGGCAGCGCGGGGCGCGGGGCCGGGCAGGCCGGCGGGGGCCCGCGCCCCGAGCCGCTCCGCCAGCTCCTCCTCGAAGCGCTGCCAGGCGCGGGGCCCCGGCGGGCGGAACCCACCGCCCCGCGAGGCGCCGCCGCGCCCGCCCAGCGAGTCGAAGAAGCGGAAGGCCCAGCGGAGGCGGGAGAGGCCGAAGCGGCAGCCCAGGAGGGTGAGGAGGCGGAGGGCGCCGCGCTGGAGGCGCTGGCGGGGCCCGGCGGTGTCCAGCAGGAACACGGCGCTGTGCGAGCACGACATGGCGCGGGCCCCTCACGCCGCCGCCGCCATCGCCCGCCCGCCGCGGCCGCTCGCGCCCTCGCCTTCCGCGGGCTCCCATTGGCTGCCGCGGAGCGCCCGCCACGCCCACTCCCCGCGCCTCCTCCTCCCATTGGCGGAAAACGGGGAGCGGGAGGGCGGGGCGGTGGGGCGGTGAGATGGGTGCTCGCTGCTGATTGGCCAGCCGCGAGGCGAGCGCTGCCATCCCATTGGCGGAGAGCAGTGTGAGGGGGGGCGGGGCCAGCGCGCAGACCGAGCCGATTGGGCGCCGCCGCCGGTTTAAAATTTAAAGCCGGCGGGGCGCGCGTGGCGGTGTGACGTCACTCTGTGACCATGTGACGTCACTCAGTGGCCGTGTGACGTTGGCAGGGCGGTGGCGGCAGCGCTCGCCGGGCACAGCCGGGTGGGCAGGGAAGTGGCGGAGTCACCATCCCTGGAGGTGTCCCAAAAGCATCTGGATGTGGCGCTGGGTAATGCGGTTTGGGGGTTACAGTGAAAATGCTCTGTTGATGGTTAGACCTGGTTGTAAAGGCCTCTTAAAACTTGACGATTCTATGAAAAACGTAGGGTCAGGGCACCTGGACAGGATGCTTGTGGAGGACACAGACCCTGGGCTGTCATCAGCTTGCCCAGGAGCAGCCCATCTCTGCAGGGCTTGAAGCAGGTCTGTCCCACGGTGTCAGTGGGCGCGGTGTGATCACAGTGGGTAACAGCAGAGGAATCCCCACGGAGCATCCCCACCCAGGGGTCTGCTCCACCCTCGCCTCCAGAGCCCGAGCACCCCACCCCAAGCCAGTGTCACCAGCAGCCAGTGGTATTTATAGAGCAACAAAGACAAGGGGCACTGAAGGGCCCATTCGGCTCTGCTGGTGAACACAAGTGGGTTTAATGAGCTGGAACCAGGAGCTGATCCACTCGGGTGGGCAGGAGTAACCTGCCACCAAGAGCAAGAGAAGGACACCGGGTGTCCCTGGAAACGTGCAGCCTGCAGCCTTGGGAATGTGGGCTCCCTTCTCCTGGCTGGGGGCTGACATCTCCTGCTGCTTGACCTCGCTCTGCTGTTCGAGCCCTGAAGAAGAGCCAGCCACACCACGTCACTGCATTGTGCAGCCGCTGGCATCTGTCCCGGCAGTCTGCTGAGGACACTTAGCAGAGTGTGACCAAAACCTGCCTTATCACAGTCCACCTGGGACCCGAAACAAACCCAGGGCAAAGGGGAGTTTCCCAGCAGAGTCTGACAGTTTCCAACATGGGAACTGCTGCTGGCTATCAAACCCCTTCTCCTTTTCTGCCCACCTCAGTGTATGTGCTCTGGAAGCCTATCCAGCTCTTGGGAAGGCCAGCAGAGGTGTTGGCTGAGCCCAGGTGACAGTGTGACAGCCAGAGCTCCTCACACCCCTGCTTCTTGTGCTGTCCTGTGTTTGTGCTGCTTTCACATTTGCCCTCTCTGCCTGCTCCACAAGGACACCGACTTCCCTTTCAAACAGTCCTTGGATTCTTTCTGGACAATCATTTACTTGCTGATAAATGCTGTTTCTTGGGAGGAAGGAGAGAGAGCACAAGAAAAATAATTTATGAATTTCACTCATGTGTGGTTGTCACTTTGATCCAGAAAAGATTTTTTTTTTTAATCTTAAAAAAGTCTCGCTTTATTTTGTCCTGTTACCAACATTTATCTCCAAGGGATACATAATGGTGGGGGCTGAAAAAAAGGGATGAGAAAACCCAGAGCTAAGTGAACTCTTTGATCTCCGCTCATACCACCACTCTGTCCTGCCCCAGTGGAAAGTTTGTTTGCCTTTCTGCTGAGCCAGCCTGAAAAAAAAGTTTTGTTTTGTATTGACTCAGATGCTTTGCTTTCAGGTCACTCCTCAAGGACCTGCACAAGCAACAAGTCACCTTTGAAACTGGGCAATGCCCAGAATCTCACTTGTGCTGCATCAAGGCTTCCAAGACTCCCCACATCCTCATTCTCCAATGCCTTCTCCACTCCATGTGCCCAAAGGCTACTGGTAGTGGCTGCTTTGAGCACAGATTGTGGGGAGCACCCACTCCTTCCAATCCAGGGTGAAGCTGCCACAAGGCCTCCAGGCAAGAGGGAAGGATTTCTGCACTTTAGATTTTGTCTCTACATCTTTCAAATATATTTAGTGCTCATAAAAGTGAGAAACTGGGAGAGACCCAGCTGGGACCAGTACTGTACAGCCCTCACCCGAGGTAACTAAGATCTGGACACTGCCAGACCTGGTCCCACATCTCTTTAGCAGAAAGGCAAATGTTCCTTCTCCCCCAGTGTCATCCCAGAGATTTTTTTGGGAAACTTTGTGGCCCTTACGGGTGCTGGACATGATGAGCAAAATTCTGTGGTGGAGCAAGCTCATACCAACCTGAAGTTTCCAACAGGACATTTAAGGACCTTGATATTTGTGACCGAGGCATGGTGAAACCTGCCCTGTGTGTCCTACCAGCCTTGTAGGTGGATGCAGTGGTGGTCTAACCCATCGTAGGAAGTGCTCTGCCAGCACTGCTGCAGACACTGGTGCTGGCACAGCCCCATCAGCCTTCCCAGTGTTATCCTGGCCCTGAAAAGGAGCCTGGAGAGAAGCTGGTCCTTTAATGGGCTCTCACAGCATGGACAGCCAGTGGAGCATGCCAGCCCTGATGGGACTGCAGTGACAAAGTGCTGATCTGCAGGTTGATAAGGAGGGGCAGTGCAGCTAGGTGAGACTATCAGGCCAGCAGAAAAGCCATTAGCCTTTGTTCCTGGCGTCCACACATGGGAAGAGGGGCTGGGGACAGCAGGTGGGACAGAACTGCCTCTGGGGTCTGCACAAGGACTTTGCAAACTGCTTTTCTGAAGACCCTGCCATTTCAGTGATGGCAGAGATTAGAAAAGCTCTGCAGTTACTCTTTTGCTCAAGTAATCACAAAGTGTAGCTTCTGGTGGCTACAGTAACTGAGCAAGTTCCCTTTTTTAAATGCTCCTCTTTGCTGCCTTTTTTCAGGTGTCTAAAGGCTGCTCTAGGGCAGGGCAGAATACCAGTCTTACCACGTAGCTGGCACGAGAACATGCAACTGTCAACAGCGTTCAGCAATTAGAGATCAAGTATTGTGTGGGGATTTCAGCTTCCTTCTCGCTGGAGATCTTTTGTATCCTGGTGTGTGCAGCTGAGACAGCCCTGCAGACATCCTGTGTAATGAGAGACCCAAAAACACACCCTGAGTAGCATTGCTCGAGGGGGGGCTCGTCCTTCAGACAACAGCAAAATCCACTTGCTTTAGGTGTCCGAAAAAGTGACCCCAGTCACATGGAGCTCTGCTCATGCAGGGTAAGGGTTAAGGCAGATGGGCTTCTCTCTTCTTCCCAGTGCTATCTCTATCCTGCTGCTTGCACGGGTTCAAATGAGGTTGGAGAATGATTTTGTGTGGCCGTCAGTCTCTTCAAGACCATCCACAGCATTTTTCTGCCATCTGTCATTTTGAGAAGAAAGCACACAAGAAAAAAAGAATAAACTCAAATTATTGCCTAATCAACACCAAAATCAGTGCTGCTTGCTCAGCCTGCGGGCCACAATTAGATGCCATCAGCAAATTTGGGCAGCTTTCCTGGGCTGCAGTCTTTCATCTCTTGAAGACTGACAGGCAAGCCAGGGATCTGCAGGCAGAGGAAGGAGCTGGGATCCATTTGAAGGACTTGCCCAGCTCTTTGGGGAAAGAGCACATAATTCAAAATAGTAGGAAAAATGGACTTTTGTATTTATGTTTGTTAATTAAAGGAAAACCATACCAGAGGAGGGGCTGTTTAGGCCTCCAGCACCATGTCACAGTATTCCCCTGGTTATGCTTGCCTTTCCAGGAGGATGCTCTGGGTAAATCACTTTGGGAAATTATGGAACATGTGTCACTTGAACATCCTTACAGCCTTGGCGGGGCCATCACGTGTCTGTGAACTCATGTAGGACCTTGGTACCTGGTTTGAAGCGCACACCTTCCTCTTCCTCCTGTTCTGCACCTCAGCTGCTTTTCCAAAAGCCAAGAGCTGGAGCAAAGGGCACACTGGCACTTCACCCACAGTGCCAGCTGGGGAAGGGCGATCTCAGAGCTGGGGAGGGGGTGAGGGGAGCACCCAGAGCTGGGAGGGAGGGGAGCAGAGATCAAGGTGCTCCTGCCTGGGCAGGAAAGGGGTGTGGGACTGGGCAGAGCAGGGGGCTGGACACTCTGGCTCCACTCCCCAGTCACACTGGCCTCCACATCTGCTCGTCCCCGTGGAGGCAGGGCTCAGAGGTGCTCGGAGCAGCTTGAAGGAAAGGTGCTGCAGCCTGTCCCTCCTTCCAGGGAGGCAGGTGGGTTAGAGGAACAACCCTGCCGAAGCTCCAGTGCTCTGAAATGTGATCCTGCCCGAGGCACCTCCCTGGGCCCCACCTCGCCCTCTCCTATATATGTGGCCGGCCTGGGGCGCGGGGGCCGCGGCTGGCACAGTCCCCAGGAGTCCTGCCGATGGACAGGCCGAGGCACCAGGGCATGGCGAAGAACACGAACCTGCGCTGGCGGCTCCCGCTCGTCTGCCTCCTCTGGGAGGTGGCCATGATCGTCCTCTTCGGGGTCTTCGTGCGCTTCGGTGCCGAAGCTGATGCGCACTGGGAGGAGGAGAAACGAGAGATGAACCTGACCAGTGACATGGAGAACGATTTCTACTTCCGATACCCCTGTGAGTATTCTGGAAGCCTAATCCTTGTGCTGGCTGCTCCCCATCCGTCCCATCCCAACCCGTTCTATCCCATCCATCCTATCCTGTGCTGTGGCAGAGCCTGTCAGAGGCGCTGTCTCCTCCAATTGCTAGAACGCTGTGTTCTTGCCTTGAGGCTGGCTTGGGGTTCACCAAAGAACCAGAGAAAAGCCTCATGGCCCTCTGGTGCCTTGGGGCTCTGTCAGCAGGGTACTGTGACGTCTTTTTTCCAGGAATAGGGCTGACGTGTTCCCAACACTCTGCAAGTTTCAGCTTTCTGCCCCCTCCCTCAGCCTTGGATCAGAGCAAGCCTTTCTGTGCACACAGAGGAATGGCTGTCGAGATCCTGTGACATCTTCCTCCTCTTCCTCCGTCTACCCCCTCACTTGTGAATTACCCTTTAGCTACTGGCATTTCAGTGCCACAGTCCTCCTAAGCTGCCAGGTTCCCACAGTTCTTGGGTCTCCACATCGTAGTGACACAGAAATTATTCAGAAGGTTAAAGCTTTTTTGGCCAGCCAGTGCCACTGGGTGGCTTTGATCTTCCAGGGCTGGTCATCTTTGTGAGCCTTTCAGAACAGGCTGCTTCTGTAGGCAATTGTTTCCAAGGAAGCAACAGGCCTGAGTCATGCATCTATTTAGAACATTTCCATTAAAAACACCTGCTAAATCAAAGGAGCTATAGCAACCTGTGGCTGCTGAGGATTAGCTAGTTGAGAAAAGGATTTGCTTACCGAAAGTAAGTCAGTCAGCCTCAGGTTCATGTACGGTTGTGGCTGCCCTGGGCTCTCCCTGGACATCTGCCCTTGGGACCAGCCCCACACAGGCTGGCGTGAAGCAGCAGCAGTGCCTGAGGGCTGCTCTTGTCACCGGTGTGCTGGGAGGACATCAGGAGTCCAAGAAAGAGTGTGTAGGAGCTAAGGAAGTGACATCTCTTCTGTCCTCATATCCCACTCCTGCTCTGCAGTGCCAAATATTCCCCCTCAAATGGCAAAGATAGATTCAACACAACCAAATCAGTCTAAGGGCAACTGCTCATTTTAGCTTTGAAATACATTTCTGTTTCAGGCCTGAGGAAGGGCTCACGTGCCCAAAAGCACAGCTGTTCTTTCTCCCTTATCTAACCAGAAATTTTCTTTCTCTGCAAAGACAGACAAACATGACAAGGTGGCTAAATGGCCAAGCCCTGGAATTTTAATCCTTGCATCCATCCAGCTGCTCAGAAGATTGTGGTGGTTGGTCACCTGAAGATCATTTGTACCAACATATCTGCGAGCACTGCTGCCCACTGCATCTGTCTGCAGTGGCAGAGGGATTAGAGTGATAAATGAACAGGTCCTCCAAGCCAGAGAAGACTGGGAAGGCAGGCAGAGGGAAGTTGTCCTGGTTTTGGGAAGCCAATACGTGGTTGTGTCAGTGGTGCCCATTGCCAGGTCCAGTCAGTGTGACAATTCCTTCTCATTTTGGATTGCACGTGGGTATTCCGTAATCTGTGACTCATCTGCTCTCTAGGGGAAAAGAAATTAGATTTTTTTTGTCCTTGAGAGCACTCCCAAAGCCCAAACACTTATTCTTGATAGTTATGGCAATTGTCCTGCCACACAAGCAGGCTTACAAAACCTGTAGGGCATGGCAATGCCTGTACTGCCTCTGAATGATAACAATGTCATTCCTACTAAGGGAAAACAAAGGCAAGGGTTAGAAAAAGGTTTTAGATTGGGTGTGGTTTAAAGAAAGATCTGCTCTTCTTCCTGAGCTCATACAGGGTCTAACACACAGTGGGATCCTCTGGGTTTTTGGAAGACACACAGTCCACAGCTTTAACTCTGACCTGTGTATTTCTGGTTTTGGGATGAAAAAATACATATATGAAGTAAAATAGCAACAGATTAATCTAGCTGTATATTGTGCTGCTTACACTGGAAAAGAGAGAGGGGAAATAAATACAGCTGCAGAGGGAATGTCTATGGGATTGTGTGGTAAAACCACAGTAACTAAGATTGGTTCTTAGGACATGTGGAGAAGTGCTTTGGAAGTGACTCTGCTGAACACTTCCAGCTGCAGATCTCGTCTCCTTTCTTTTCAAAGAGTGATTTCATAGACATGGGGGACATTTTTAAAAGCAATCAGATTAGCATGGCACTACATGGCTTAAACCTGTCCAAATGCTCATCCTTAAACATGTTTCAAGGTCTTCTAAAGCACAAAAGGACAGAACTCTCAGCTTCAGCAGAGCTGCACTTCATGCAAGTCTTCACCCGCCCTCAGTGGAAGTAGCAGACATAAGCCCTGTGTAAATGGACCAGGGTCTGATGGATTTCAACACAGAGTAGAGCAGACTTGTAGCCACAGAATTTCCTTTGCCCTGAACTTACACTCTCTCTGAGTGCACAGACTTTGCTGGATGTAGTGCCTATAATAATGATTTGTGCTCTGCAAAATGCAGAACATCCTGGTTTAGCTCCATCCCTGCTGTATTTATCTGCCCTGCAGCATGGGTTTGCTGGCAGGAGTCTCCCAAGGGGGTTCCAGCCTTGGGTGTTCTGCTCTTTCCATTGGCTGAGTGGCCTGCAGTGTTAAGGTTTGCATGGTTCAATTTGTAAGTATGCAAGCGTTTCAGCTCACTAAATTGCAAAGCAATGCTTATCTGATAGAAAGGTGCAGCACTAAAAAGTTCAGCAGGTTTACTGCACCAAGAAGGTCTTTTAAGAGGCTTACACAGATCTGGTTTCCCCCAGGGAAGGGCATCTGAGGGGCTTGGGTGAGCAGGTCTGACCATTAGTGGGAAGAACTGGGTCTCTCTGGTTTAAGCACTAAAAATCTCACACGGTGGGTTTCTGCTCTCAAGGGTATTTTGCTGAAGCATTTAAAAATGTATTTGTAAACTTTCCTTGTTCTTGTGTTCTCCTTGCTCTGAGCCATCACAAGGATTCTGCACTGAATGGACCTACCCAAAATGACCATTTATGTGTTTTAACAAAACTTCACTGGTCATTTCACTTGATGGTTTTGAGTTTTTCACAAAAGAAGAAAAAACAATCTGAATAGAAAAATGTTTTCCTTTGTACACTCCATTACTCTCAGGTCTTCTTTTGCACACAGCTTTTAGTAAACATTTACTTTAAAGGCTGAGCCTTTTAACCAAAAGCCAGTTTCTAAAAGCTGAGCCATTTTCAGACTTAGAAACATGGGGACATGAGGCAAACACACATTTTCTCTTGAATTTATCTCTTACTGCTATTGATGTAATTATTTTCTTTTCAACACCAAATGCATGTGGTACTCGCAGCCTTGCTGTCCTTGCAGAGCTGACAGACCCTCCCCTCTGCATAGCTTTCCAGGATGTCCATGTGATGATTTTTGTGGGCTTTGGCTTCCTCATGACCTTCCTCAAGCGCTACGGATTCGGAGCCGTGGGTTTCAATTTCCTCCTTGCTGCCTTTGGGATCCAGTGGGCTCTCCTGATGCAAGGCTGGTTCCACTCTTTCAAGGACGGGAAGATCCTCATTGGAGTGGAGAAGTAAGGAGGAGTTGGGCTCTGGGATGGCACCTCTGGCCTGGCCAGTGGAAGAGCTGGAATGAGAGCCAAGCAGTTGGCAACACTGTCCCTCAGTTTTGTCAAATACAAATCAGTCTCTAAACCGTTGTTTTCCCTCCACATACTTCCACTTGCTTTCCACCTTCTAGTCCAAAGGTACCTGCCATTGTGGTGGTACTGCTTAAAGGGAAACTTGAGATGAGTGTCACCCCTTAGTGCCAAGCCAGGCACCACAGATGTCAGTGCTGAGAACACGTATCATCTACATCACCTGAATAATGTGGGGCTGTAAGGATGGGAGGAAGGTCAGTGGGAAATCCAGGGATGTCTCCTAATCACTTCTTTGTCTTCAGGTGGGATCTCTAGGGCTGGGGGTGGGTAAAAGTGATTTACAGAGAAGTATTTAATTATTAAACCACAATTTTCCTTTCCTTTTTTCAGCCTGATCAATGCTGATTTCTGCGTGGGCTCTGTGTGCATCGCATTTGGGGCAATCCTGGGAAAAACCAGCCCCATACAGCTCCTTGTCATGACTTTGTTTCAAGTCACACTCTTTTCAGTGAATGAGTACATCCTCCTCAACCTTCTTCATGTAAGGCTTTAGGTAGTACCTGCTTTGTTCTGCTCCTTCCTCTCTGCACCTCTCCAAACTGTCTCCCTTTGCTATGGCTCCACCAAGACACTGCCTTCATAAGCATTAAAAATGCAAGAATTCCGGCAGCAAAAGTTCTAGAGTTTTACACATAAGCCTGGCAATTCAGGAGCACTGGGTCCCTCTGTCAAGTGGGCAGACAAGCTGGGCATGATGCAGATCAGGCCTCAGCTCCAGAATGAGTGGCAATTGCAGAGGCAAACCTCTGTTTTCCCATGGCTGCAGGTAAAGGATGCAGGTGGCTCCATGACCATTCACACCTTCGGAGCCTACTTTGGCCTCACGGTGACACGGGTCCTGTACAGACCCAACCTGGAGCAGAGCAAGGACAAGCAGGGCTCCGTGTACCACTCCGACCTCTTTGCCATGATTGGTGAGTCAGCCCTCATCGCGGGGTGCTGCATCACGGGGAGCACTCGGCTGCACAGGGCTGGTTCCTCCTGGGTCTCTGGGGAAAATTGAACCCAGGATATGGAGTTGAGGAGCTCTGTATCTCAGAGTCTTTCACATTTCAGAGTTACTCAGCTCTCTTCATCAGTGACTGGGCTGAGATGGTGCCTGGGAAGATAAGGATGCATTTTGTTTCCCTTTCTCTGCCAGCCTTTCCTGATGTTGGTCTCATCATGTGGGGTGTGGATGTGGGGAAGCAGGACTACAGGATGAAATGTACCCCTGTGCAGAAGAGGTTTTTTTTCAATCCCTGTATTCTCTCTTTTCCCTTTCTCTTCCTCATCCCATGTGCCCCATCCCACCAGGTACCCTGTACCTGTGGATGTACTGGCCCAGTTTTAACTCAGCCATTTCTGATCACGGGGATGCCCAGCACCGGTCTGCCATTAACACCTACTGCTCACTGGCTGCCTGTGTCCTCACCACCATGGCCTTCTCCAGCATGCTGCAAAAGAAGGGCAAGCTTGACATGGTAAGATGGGAGCAGAGAGCCCTGCACTGCCCCAGGGATATATAATGAGGTTGATCAAGGGTCTAGGAAACAGCTGGCACTTGTGCTGTGCTGAACATACACAGGGTTTCTGGGTATGATGGTGAAACCAGCATCCAGGCAGAAACTCTGAGGCTATATTGAATAAGAAGGTGGGAATGGGTCCTCAGGGCTTGAGGTGTGGGGTGATGCCCTGCCTGTGGTGGACCCAAGTCACAGCAGGGACTGGACTTGCTCTGCTGGGCACGTTGCAGAGCCCTTTTTGGCAGCACTCCCCATCGAGCAAGGCCTGCGCAGCAGCTCATGAGCAATCGGGGGGCTGACTTGTACGTGTTGGATGTGTGGGTGACATGTCTCTGTGACAGCAGAGCTTGCACGACACACGGGTGAGACAATTTCTCTCTCATCACAACTCCCCACCCATATCTGTGGATGCAAAGAACGTGTGTGGTACGGGGAGTGGGAGTCTATGTGCACCTGTGCTGCAGACAGAAGCTGCTTGTTCTTTTCTTGTTTTTCACCACCAAGTAGGAAAACGGGCCCTGATATTTCCTCTGGAAACATTTTCAGAGCTGATTCTCCCACTTTGCCATTTGCACCATCCCTGAGCAATTGCAGTCTCCCTGAGATGCCAAGGCAGAGTGGTTGCTCCTGCAGGTCCACATCCAGAATGCCACACTGGCCGGCGGCGTGGCCGTGGGCACCAGCGCCGAGATGATGCTGACTCCATATGGCTCCCTCATTGTCGGCTCCATCTCTGGCATCGTGTCCACGCTGGGCTATGTCTACTTCACGGTGAGTGCTGCTCGAGGGGTCTGCAGCCCTGGTCCTGCTGAGGAGACCAGACGTGCATTCACTTCCCTTTGATGGTTCCTGCTTTCCAGAATCCCTTATGAGGTGCACTTCTGTCTCCTTTTACTGCCCAAAAATGCTCAGGAAGTTTCGGACTCCCAACAGGAGTATGTTTGGAGGACATGTTGTTAGTTTATCTTGAGCTTGGCTCACATCTTTGTCTACAAGCTTTTAGCTCTTTAATGGGACACTATCTCTCCTCTTTCTCTGCTTATCCCAGTCTCCCATGGAAGGAACTAATCCTTTCCAGGACCACACTCAACTCCCTGATCTCTCTCTACTTCCCTTCCCCTCAGCCTTTTTTGGAGTCTAGGTTGCACATTCAGGACACATGTGGCATCCACAACCTCCATGCCATGCCAGGCCTTATTGGGGGCATTGTGGGGGCCATCACAGCAGCTGCAGCCACCGAGGATGTGTATGGAAAGGAAGGGTAAGATGGCTTGAAAATCTTCCCTGAGAATAGATTTTATGTTAAGCTCTGTGGGCTGGGAGCAGGGAGCAAATAACAGCTTTTGTTAATAGTTCAGAGTTGCCCAGAGCTATCCCTCACAAACATGGTGTGCACTGATTGTGTTTGGCTTACTGAACTGTAGCCTCATCTCATGCAGCTGACTCTTGGTGGCCTCATAAAGTGAGCCACAGTCCCGCTGTTAAGCATTATTCTGGGCCACAATGGGGAGGGAAGTGCTTCTCCCTCTCCCCTGCATTGTTTTGTGGGGTCAGGTAAGGCTAAAAGTCTGAATTACAAAGAGAATGTTTATATTTTGGGCTCTTCCTTGGTAAAGCTTTGCCAGGGGTCAGAGAAAGAAGTGAATGGTGTTTTGGTCATTGCAACACTCTCCCGGTCCACTGCAGAAGAAGGATGGGGCTAGAGAAGAGTTCCCAAGAGAGCAGAGCAACATGGTTCCTCCGGAGCCAGGGAATGCCTCCTGCCAGGGGCAACCATCACCATTTCTGCCCTCGGCAGGTTCATCAAGGCGTTTGACTTCACGGGCGTGTACCAGAGGCGGACACCCAGTATCCAGGGAGGGTTCCAGGCAGCCGGCATCGTGGTGTCTCTGCTGATGGCATTTGCTGGGGGGGCCATCGTGGGTAAGCCGGAGGGGGAGCACGGAGAGGGGAGCATTGAGCCAGCCTGCAGCTGGACCAGCAGCATCCATGTGCGGGACGCATCCTGGGGGGGACGGCACCGAGCGCTGCTCCAGGGCTGCGCTGCCCCCTTGGGCGGACCACCCGCACCCCCCGGTGCCCACCGCCCTGCCCTCCTGCTCGCAGGGGCCATCCTGAAGCTGCCCGTCTGGGGGGACGCGGCGGCCGAGAAGTGCTTCGAGGATGACATTTACTGGGAGGTGAGGGGGGCGCGGGCGGGAGCGGGGCGGGGGGCACGAGATGGCGCTGTCGGCCCGCGGCCCGGCCCGGGGGGCTCAGGGGGCTCTGCCGCAGGTGCCGGAGGACGAGGAGAGCGACGCGTACCACATGCACAACCCCGACAAGCCCGCCTCGCCCTGAGCCGCGCCCCGCCGCGGCGCCGAGGGATGCTCTTCTCCCCGCGACCGCAGGGCTCTGCCCTGCTCTGCCGCTTTTGTATCGAGCTGCTGTGGGTGTAATAAAGTCCTGTGCTTTTTTCCAGGCCTGTGCTGCCGTGTGCCAGCGGCCGAGCGGGGTGGGATGTGCGGCACAGCAGCTGCCAGGAGAGCTCTCGGCTGCCCGGGGCAAAGCAGGGGCGCTGGGACACTCCCGGTGCCCTGGGGACAAAGTGGAGGCGTGAAGGGTGGCAACACAGGCTGGGTGTATTAGACTATGTATTAGATAATGAGGCCTGGGGAGATACTTCGTTTGGGAGGTGGCACCTTGAGATGACAGCCCCCACAGTGGGGGTCAGCACCTGTGGGAAGCACGGGCTGGGCTGGTTCTTTTTGAGGAGGGGATGCTGGGGTGCAGCAGCTGAGCCTCTACTCATTCTGCCATCCACGGTGGGGGTGAGGGCCGTCTGTGAGTCCAGCTACACTTCTACATCATAGCCTCTGACCTCACCTTCCCTTCAACTGCCCTACCAAGGCTTCCATCAGCTCCTTGGGAACTTTGCATGTACAGACTGACAGGACCCTTTCTACTTTTTTGGCTTCATCCATTTCTTCCAGTGTCATCAGATGGCTCTTTCCACTGTCTGGTGCTATTCTGATGGGAAGAGGACAGCCCCCATCTTTAGCTGGACAACCAGGCTTCAGCCAGTGTTGTAGGAAACAGGGATGAAAACCAGGCCTAAAATCCTGCATGTTTTCCAGGATGATATAATATGAGGAGGAGAAAAGGAAAAGGGAGGGGGGGAAAGGAGGTAGGAGTGCTGATAGGTCTCTTCACTGCATCTAGCTGTAATTCTTACACCTGAGGAGGGGAGTCA
Source organism: Chloebia gouldiae (assembly GCA_003676055.1). Classification (NCBI taxonomy): domain Eukaryota; kingdom Metazoa; phylum Chordata; class Aves; order Passeriformes; family Passeridae; genus Chloebia; species Chloebia gouldiae. The sequence continues at coordinate 10,474,724 of QUSF01000015.1, forward strand.
AAAGTAGCTATTCACATCCCCTTGGGATATGACACCCTCATTTTCCATGCTGGGTAAAGACAAAAACCCTTTACAACATGTTTCTGGAATTTGTCAGCGGCTGCCAGCAGCAGCATGTTAATTAAATGTCGGCAAAGATGGAAGCAAGAGGCTCTGCTCTAATTGGACACTTTGCTTGGTGGAGCTGAAAAACATTGTGACAGAGGAGGAGGTGCCGAAACACTGTGTTCCCCTGCCATGGCAGGGACGGGGACAGCCAGGCACGGGAGACACTCTCTCCTGTACATGCATTGCCTCCATTTGGCCTGAAACAACCTCACCATTGAAAAAAGAAGACTAATAAAAGCCCTAAAATCCTCCATAGGATTGGTCTCAAGCATGGCAGCAGTGTGGGATGCAGGGAAAGGGCTGGTTGGCTAAGGAGAATTTCAGAAATATCATAGCCGGGCCATCAGGAGCTCCAGCCCGCTTGCCAGCAAGTGGGGTATCATATATGTCTTTTATGATGGCAAAGGCAGGTCTGACAGGTCAGAAATGGTCTCTGGAGAATGATCCCTTCAGAAGCTGAAGCATACATTGAGCTTCATCCTTTCTCTAAGACAGGGATGGGAAAATGTAGGGCAAGTGTTTTCCCTGTGCTGGGATCTGCTGAAGGAGGGAGATCTCATCCCAGCTTCTCTGCACTGGGAAAGGGATGTAACAGCCATTTTCTGCTCACAGCTTCATCCAGAGAGTGCATCAGAAAACACCACAGGGATGTTTACTGACACGCACCACAGACAATGTCATTTCAGAAAGGGAGTTCAAAACTTTCCCCCACAAGCCTGCAAAACCTGAAAGCAGAAGCAGACCTTTTGGGCACTGCATTTCCTCCTGTGTGTCTGGACTGGTGTCCCTTCATCCCACACCATTTGAGTTCTGTCTGTGTCCCTGATAATCTGTGTGTCCAGCCTTCGTAGGCTCTGGTTTTTCCTCCCAGCAGCTTACAGGGGTCCATGGGGTTCTGTAATGGCAAAGACTGGGTGACCCTCATTGCTTCAGCAAGGTGACCAACCCACATCTCTGGTGGGTCAGCACTGTGAGCCCTGGGAGATGGTCCTGTCCCACGTGCACATACTGGAAGAAGCCCTGACCCAATTCCCTGGCCCTCTGGGCTGTGCCTCCTCCTCGTGGGAAGGCACCTAAATTGCCCTGGCTGCTGAGCAGCGAAGCGTTTTATTGCCCGTGCTCTTGCAGGGCTCAGTCTGGTCTCAGTACCTAAATCACTCGCTGGGGCTGGCCGTGCAGTTTTAATTCCCTGGCAAACAATGCCGGGATTGGGCTGGCGCGTTTGAAGTGCAGTCGCGGCCCCAGCAGTGGACGGAGGGTTTCTCAACGGGGGAGCGTGGAGAGCAGAGGATTGGGCTGCTCCAGCAGGCGGGAGAACATGTGAGAAAGGGGCTGTAGATACTCGCGGGGATTAGGTGGTACAAATTGGCTGGGAAGCACCGGAGCCATTGACCAAAGTTGTCCTGGGGCAGGTTCCCATGGGGGGGGGGGGGGGGTGGCTGAAACAACCTGCCTTCAAGGAGGCTGGAAGGCCCAGCCTGGCTGCTAATCCCCTGGGATCTCTGTGGCACAGAGCAGAAAAGAGGTTAAAAAAAAAGGGAAAATCTCATGTAAAGGTGGTGGTTTCCCCAAGGGGATGATGTTAGAGAGAGAAGGGAGGAGGTGGGGGGAGGAACAGCATAGTTTAATCCCTCTTTTAATAGGCAGGTGGTGGGCTTTGCTCGCACTCCTGCTCCTGCAAGCTGCTGCAGAGATTTTGGCAGAAGGCCTTTGCTCACCTCTGCTGCCCCCCACTCTTGGTGGAGAGTGTTCCCATCTGTGGATCTGCTTGGGACAAGGGGGCTTGCCTGCTTACTACATCTGTGCCCATGTGTGTGTCGGTGTGCACAGGTGCACGTACGTGGTGTCAACCCCAGATTTGGGCTGAAACGGGCTCATTGCACACCCCAGCACTGGCCAGGGTGTATCTGCTGCTGGCAGTGTGCCCACACGTGCAAAGCCACACGTCCCCACAGCCGTGCCCTCAGCCTTCTTGCCCTTGCACGGCTGGCACACCGAACACCACGCTGCAGGCGCTGCTGGTGATGCTCTCGTGCAGTGGTGCCACGGTGCACATCCTCCCACCTGTGCCAGGCACATCCACCCGCCTCTGGGCCGGGGCGAGCGCGTGCGTGTCCGAGGCGGCGTGTCCACGCCTGCGTGAGCGCCGCTCCAGCCCCTTCGGAAGGAGCGCTGTAAATTGTAATCAGATTAGGGCAGCCGGTCGCTTAGGGCCCTTGAAAAGGGCATACGTCCCCTCATCAGTACCTAGCATTGAGTTGCACAAAGGGTCTAAGTAACTCGGCAGGGGTCGGGCCCTCTGGAGCGCAGGGGAGGGGGCTCGCCTTTCTTTTCTCTCTGTCCCTTGTAATTATGTCAATTTGCTAGCCAAATTGTTTGCTTGAGTGGACAGTGGGGGCTTGCCCCCCTTCACACCTCCCCCCCACCCCTAACCCCATTCATGTGCTAATGTGGGAAGGAGCATGGCCTCCTGACTTCGGGAGGTGGCCGTCAAGGAGCAAAGCACAGGGGGGCATGGGCCAGGAGCCCCCCATTTATGTGCCCATGGATGGCTTGGCATTGCAGCCCTGATCAACAGGGCTCTCCTGGTTACTTTACCCCACGGCAAGGTGTGCAATGGCCGACCAGCCCCAGCCAGCCCTGGTTTTCTCTGGCCACCCCTCACCTGTGCCACACGCCCGCTCGGGCCACGGCATCCCCAGGGCCAGGAGCCATGTCCTCTGCGCTGTGGTTTTCCCGGCACACCTCCCCACCCGCGCACCTCCCAGCATTTGCATATATTCTGCCCGCAAATCCTTGTCAAGGGGACCCTCTTTATTGCCTGTATAGATCACAGGGTGTTAGTTAAGGGGCTTCTTTGTATTGCCTCAGACAGCTGGGGTCATCAAAAGTCCTGTGGTGGGAAGGAGAGACAGGAGGAGGGGGGAAGCTCTGACAATACAGACTGAAGGATTAAAGGAGCATATAAAGTTCCTATTGAGTGAGACAAGAGGCTGTTCACTCCCAAGATTGACAGCAACCAGGAGGCGATTCCCAACACAATGTCCAATTAATTCTCTACCCTCTTCGCTGCCGTCTCCTCCTCCCTCTTCTCCTGGGCTGGGGCATGAGCAGGGAAGGGCTGAAGCTAAGATCCTTGAGAAGGTAATTAATTATTCCTGACTAAGAGGAGCTTGCCGAGGTGAAGGCCAGTCCCCAGGCTCGCTGGGCATCCATTCCCCTCCCATCAGTTTGGGCCACTTCAGGGTAGTTTTCCTCTCTATCACAGAGCTGTTCCACCAAAGGTCCATCTTCATGGCATGTGCCGGACAATAACCTGGGCTACTACTACTGAGGCTGGAAGAGGCAGATTCAGGGCTAAAGCCAAGCTGACAGTGGAATGCAGCAGGACAGGGCAACAGGAGGAAAGCCAGGGAGCAGGGCAAGGTGCATGACCAAGATGTATGGGCATGCAGAGCATCTGGGGAGAGGCAGAGCAGCATGTGCTGGGCCTGGGGATCAGATTTGAGCTGTGTGTGCAGTGGCAGTGGTTAAAGCAGCTCCATCTACCCTGGTTTTATAGGGAGAAATGGGTTTCTGGCAGTGGGGGTACATTACTACTGTTCCCTGGGCTGGCCAGATACACTGGCCCCAGTGCTGGGCGTAGCAGGACATGTAGGTGATATTGTAGGATATTGCATCTCTTTGATATACCCCCACGTACAGGAGCAGAATCTGGGCTACCATGTGAAATTTCTGCAAGCCACTGAGTACAAAATTGTCTGACTTGACTGGTCTGGTTTTCCCTTACAAACACCTCAGCCCAGAGGGAGGAAAGCAACTTTCTCTGAGCTGGCCATCTTTTTCTTGGTACTCTCTGTGGCAATGAGGCTCCCAGACATGATTGGCCAAAGTCCTTCAACAGTGACAAACATCTTCAAACCATCTCAGTTGGGAGAAAAAGCCATGCAGCCAGGACAGCCTGTTCTCACCACAGGGACATTTTGACCATCCTGTCTTCTACTGCTCAGCACTGACCCCTTCCCCTCTGCCACCCCTGCCCATGGCACTGAGGATGCCGGGGTCAGCACAGGGTGGGGAAGCAGTGCTGCCCTCCCTGCACACCTCATGAGCAGGGGATGCCCTCAGGATGCCGGCATGGGGCTGCCAGTGGCTCGGCATCTCCTGCCCGCTCCCTCCCGCCGCACACGCTCCCAGTGAAGTTGTTTGAAAGTCTTCCGGCAGTTTTCACGGCCAGGAATAACAGATTAGCCATGATCTGATCAGCCCAGTATCTAAGCTGTATTCTCCCTGCTGACAAGTATTTGAAAGAGGGGAGGGGCCACTTTCAGCCCAACGATGAATCTTTCACCGACAAGAAAAGACCCTTTTTTCTCCCTGCCAGCCGTGCCCTGTTGCTAAGCGAGACCCGGGGCTGCTGCTTGCACGCGGCCGGCTCCAGCCGGGCCCTCGGGTTAGCAGGATCAGGATATTCACACCAGACATCTTGTTTTTTAGGGAGGATGTTTCTTTTCTCACCCACCTCTGGCTGGCAAATAACAGCTCGCCAGCGAGGCCCGGGGATGCTCCTGCTGAGGCAGCTTACCCTGGGAGGAAAGGGAAAATGCAGAAGCTGTTGGAGGGCAGACTGGGGCATTAGGGTCAGGCACTCAGCCCTAAATGTCTGGGGTTTTCTACCACTCATGGGGCTGGCCCTGTCTGGGCTGTGGAAGGGCAGCAACCCCACAGCCCCCATGTCCTAGTGGTTTTGGGCACAGTGGGACCATGGGGACATGGACTTGGGGGATGCTTGGTGCTGGTGTCTGAGAAAAACCTGGCTTGGCCTCATGCAGGATTGGCTCTGGGCATGGTATTGCAGGGAAACCTGTGGCAGAGGAAATAGGAGGCTAATCTCCAGGTTTGGGATGCTTTTTTAGTCCCCACAGCTTCACTGTGCTCCAGAGCACCGTCTTATCCTGTCAGCACCAGCCGTGTGACCCTGAGAGAAAAAAGGGAAAGGACTAAAACAAAGGCTTCCAGGCTATTTCTGAAGCTGCCAGCATGAGGTGCCCTCGCCTAAGACATGGTGCTCGCATCTCCCTCCTCTCCTGCAAGGCAGCGGTACAGGCAGGACTGCGGGCTGCCAGGGCCTGGGCTGGCACCTTCTCAGAGCCCTGCCCGCCCTGCCTGCCCTCGCTCGCAGGCAGAGTGTGGGGGGAGGAAGGTCTCAGTCCTTCGTGTGCCCGTCCAGTGACTCTCTGGTGCTGCTGCCGAGCCTCCCTCACCAGCCCCGAGCAAAGGCATCCCAGTGTTAGTGATGACGGCAGCTCAGGCTCTTTGTGAGCAGCCCTGTGCAGGAAATCTCCCTCTCCACTGCTGGAGGAAGCCTGGTGAAACACACTCATTTCTGCCTCAGCCCAGGAAGTCTTGCTTGACCTCAGACTCCTGCAAGCCCTTGATGTCTTGATAGAGGTGATCAGGGTTCATTCCACTGACATGCAGGAGTGTGGAAGAGACATGCAGAGGGGCTCTTTCCTTTTCCACAGGAAAGATAAACCACTCTGGCACAGCATCACAAGCTGCTCCCTCTCCTCAGGCCATGCCCTGTGCCCAGCTGGTGCAAAAAGTCCCTGGAAAAGATGCCAGAGGGGATGTAAAAGTTGCTGCTGCTTTGAGCAGCACAAAAAGGAAAGAAACCCTGAGCCTCCTGGACTGAAACACAAAATGCTGGATCCATGGCTCTGATACAGCCCCTTTCTGGATCTTCAGCAGCACAAAGCAGCTGACCAACTGGCCTCTCTGGCCCAGTGAGCTCTTGTCCAGTTCGTGGAGGGTCCCTCAATGACTGAGGGGCAGCACCAGGGCTGATTTCACAGCCACCTCCAGTGCCATGGGCAATGGGACAGCTTTCCCAGCACCTAGAGCTTGTCCTAAGTCACATCAGAGGCATGATGACTTTCCTCTGTATTCCCATGAGACCTACACTTGGCATTCTGGAGGAAGGTGGAGTTACGGGTGCAGGTGCTCCATCAGTTTGTGTTTGCCATGGGCAGCAGTGGCTGTGTGGGCTCTTTCCTATTCTTGGCAGAGGGCACCCACCCCGAATCAATCCCTTATAGCCAGCAGCTTCTGAAGGATGTGCTCAAATCTCTCTATGTTTGAGCCAGCAAAGCACAGGCTAGGCCTGCTGACTTTTGAGGCTCTTACACAGTCCTACCTAATTCTCTGTTACCCTTTTTTCCTGGCTGTTGGCCATTCTGGCATAGACAAGCTCTCGGCTTTGGGACCTTAGCAGTCCTCTGGTCCTTCAGGCCAGATTTCTCACTCTTTGTGTGTGTCTCTGCCAGCCATGAGTCATGCTCTCCACTGCACAGACAGGTCTCCTGCCTTGCTCTGCAGCCAAGAATCACCTGTGTGAATGAGCAGCGAGAGGGCTGCGTGGGGGCTGGAGCACAACTCCCTTCATCCTCTCCTGGGAAGGCTGAATGACTTCTGACATACATCTTAGAGCTTCTTGGCCCGTTGCTTGGTTTAACCTGCAAATGGCCTCTGTTCCTCTTGGATAAACTCTCTGACTCATTGACTTCACCATCTGCAATGCAATGACCTGATGCTCACACCGTGGACATGAAGATCCATTTTTGACTGCTCCTGAATTTCACACTGTCATGGCACTGACCAGGTTTTTAGGAGCATCATGTGCTACATACAGCAAATCCACAGCATCAGAATTAATTGCTCCTGACTTCATTATTTTTGTCTCAATTTTGTCTGCTGGCTTTGCTTCCAAGCCTTGGCTTTGCCTTGGATTGTGCTTGGCAGGTGCTGGAAGGTGCTTTGTGAATGAGAGCAGGAGCATCCCATATGGCTTCCCTTTTCTCTGGGGAATCCTGAACCACTAAAACCAATTTAGTCTGTAACTCTGGGTAGTGTCTACACTGGAAATGCTCTATAAAACACTTGTTTGGGAAGGATGTGGTCTGCAGAGAGATTTGACTGTCCTCCTGATGGTCTGATCATCTGCAGGAGAGCAAAAGGGCTTTTCCATGGCCAGGGCTGAGCAGCACCACATCTTCCTGAGGAAGAAAGGAAAATTTGCCTTCAAGAACTAGCAGGTAAAACCTGATCTGAGAATTCATGTGCAAGTGATGAAATAAACCATTGTGCAGCAAAGAATAGTACACAATGTAAGCACTCAGGAAAGAAGAAAATAATTTTATCCTGATTTCTAGTGTCTTCCTGACTTGTGAGCACCCTTCCATACTCACACATGTCAGCAGAACACCACGGAGATATATTTATATGAAAATCCATTTGTCTCCACAGCTATCTCCAGCATTTCTTTCCCTGCCCTTAGCTCCTGTGGCTGTGGGTCGGGTTTGCCTGTTTGGTTCCAGCGCCTGGAGCATCCCTGTGCAAAGGGACAGCATCAGCACCCTGTGCCCAAAGGAAACCAAAATAAAGAGCCATGGTGGGATCAGAATGGGAGCTTGGATGGTTTGGGAGCACACGGGGAGCCTTGAGCATTGCAGCATCCTTTTCTGGGGCGCTGCTGGCAGGGAAGGGGGTCCCCCCAAAGGCCTCCGTGCAGACGAGGGCCCCCGCTCAGAGAGAAGTGGCGGCACATCAGTATGCAGGAGTGGTCGCTGCTCGCCAATAAATTAGCATAAACCACTCTAGGAGGTAAATAGACATACAAGGCGCCAGTGTGTGCAGCGTGGGCTGTGGCTTTGTCTCAGCCCCACTATTGTCACGGCCCCTGCTGCACACTGACCGAGTGGGGCCGGTGTGGTGGGCTCTTACACTTTTGACTGCTGGATAAAAGGGGGGAACATAAAGAGAGGGGAGAACTTTTTTTCGGGGTTTTTTATAAGTCCAGACGAAGTTACAGACGTCTGTTAAACGTCAATTACAGCTGAATAAAGACGTCTGCTTGAGGCTTAGTTATGGCTCCTTTCAGCCACCGAGATTTTTCCAGGGCTGGTCCGGGATGCCTTCGGCAACCTAATTTGGAGATTGTAACTCTATAAACAGGCTCTGGCATTAATCAAGGCTGGTGAAAATGCAAATGATGGCATGGAGGGGGCTTGGGGACGGGACAGGGTCCTGTGCCTTGGAACTCGGGGCAGGGAGTAAAAAGAGGGAAGCAAAGAGGAGGAAGAAAGGGGCCATGCAGAGGAGTAGGGATCCATAAATAGAGTGCTTGGTAGGGTTTGCTGATTTTCCTCATGGTGCCCTGGGAATCTGGTCTCATCAAGACTCATCTGTATCCGACTCTGCTTCCCACTGATTAACCCTTGTGGTGCTCCCAGCCATATAAGCCTGGCTGCCTATGTTTTTCCCAGACCAAAGCCAAAACAAAGCAAAAACACAGGTATTTAATGCTTTAAAATCCTGGAGCATCAGTAGCTGTTTTGGAGCACCCAGACTATATGAGACAGGGTGCCAGGACAGTTCAGAGACTGCAAGGAATGATTCCTTTTGGAAGGGCAGCTCATGCTCTCCATGTCTCCCCGTTGGTCATGATGTGGTCTGTTGATGTTGTGTCAATTTTGTCATGGGGAAAAGGCCTCTCAGCTCTAGCTGGGTGAGGGGGGAATGAAGCCCCTGGTCAGTGTTGTCCATGCCATTAAAAGACATGCTGGTGACCACAGAGACCAAAACACTCTTAAGACACAACAAGGTACATAAGAACCTTCTTCCCTCTAGGATACATCCATGTCAAGAGGCCAAGGATGGAGGGATGGAACTCACCTTGGCCTCATTGGCAGATTGTCTTGTGCCCTGGGATGGTCAGTACCTGGTGGGTAGAACCATGCCCTACTGTATATCCAGAAAAGTTGCAGCCCAGAACATGAGGAATAAGCCTGAAAATCAGAGTGGAAGCAGTGCAGATGCTGAGGGCTTGCTGTCTGATGTGTGCTGTGGAGGAAGCTCACTCCTCACTCCCCCAGATCATGGAGCATCCTTCCTATGCTCTTCCCTGGGGCTCAGCACTGTGCTGGCCCAATGTGCCATGCAGTGATTGTGGGATGCATGATCCAGAGGAGCTCCAGTCTCCATCCTTCCCAGTTCTTCTGGGAATCTTCTATTTTGGAAACATTTGAGAGGAGAGGTCAGTATTTTAGAGGTGACAGTAGCACAGGAACCCCTTTCCATTCCACTCCCTTGGGAAAGCATGTTCTCCTCTCATTTCCATTCTTCGGTAAGTATTCTCTCCCCATCTTAACCCCACTTATTTTATTCTCTGTCACTCTCCCTCATCTCATATAAGCACACACTTTCCTGTCTCCTCTCTTTCTCCATATCAGAAAAATCAAACACACAGAGAGGCATAGAAATTTCAGAGAGTCCCTTCTCTGATTTCTTGGAGAAATGCTTGTCCATTTAAAATAGATCCAGAGTACCAGGTTCTTCCTTAGCCCATGGGGATGGAGGCTGCAGTCCCATTTATCTCACACACCTGCCATGGGACTGGCTTGAGGGGTTGACAGAAAGGGGGATTTATTGCAGAGCCCTGACACAGAAATGCACACCCCAGGTCCTTCCCCTTTGGGTGATGATTAGGAAGGAGCCTGCCCCTCCCAAACCATTATCCTGACACTGCTGAGGACTGAAACCTAATGCTTTTTCCCCAGTTTTTTTCCATCCATCCATGGCTTTAGAAATGGGCTGAAAAACCAGCAGCATACTTCTGGAAAACACCTGAAGCCATCCTCCAAGCCAAAGAGAATCTACAGGATGGATTTAGGCCAGAAGACATTCTTTTGATTATGGTTTATACACAGCTGAGCAGCTTTCCTGATAAAGCATCTTGAGAAATCTGTAGTTGGTCCTGGGGAAGTGTGAATGAGGTTCCCTGCCAAGGCTGTGGAAACCCCTTGCAGGAAAGTGCCACATGTTCATGGGTGTCTTTTGCAGGATTTGATTTTTTGCAGCAGGATGTGGTTCAGAGGAAAGCCAAAGGAAAGACAGGAGTGTGCAACCTCTTAGGCTGCAAAGACTGGCTTAGGCAGAGATACAGAGCAGCAGGACCTGAACAGGTCCTGGTTGTTATGGGCTGAACTGCAATTGCTGGTTCTCCAAGGCTTGTGTTACCATGCACTCACATCCTTTCACCTGGGAAGAGGAGTACAGGCAGATTTTTGGGGAGCTTACAGCACTTCTAAGGAAAGGAAGGTCAGACCTTGCAGTGAAAAAGTGTCACTAAGCCCAGAAATCGTGAGACAACAGAAAAAGAAGGGGTGGAGGTGGGAAGGAGGATGAAGATGAGAGGATGATAAAGGGGGATGTGAATCAGGGCACAGAGCCAGCCCGGCGGACAACGCCCAGGGCTTCCCGAAAAAAAATGGAGGATGGGGTGGACCAGCGACAGCTGGAAGATTTAATTGCTCCTCTCCACAGACCTGTTCGGCTCCCTCCCTCTCAGATCTGCATTTCAATATGAGAGCAGCAGTAAGTGGGATGCCGCTGGAAGGGGTTAGAATGATTAATCATTTAAAAAGCAAGATCTTAATTACAGGGTGCAATTTTTGCTATTTAAGGAGTCCATTAGTTTCCAGAAAGGAAAATATCTATATATATATACATTCATATATATATACTGCAGGTTATTCTCCTTTTTGAAGAAAATGGGTGGGGAGGAAACCGGGGGGCCGCAGCACCCGGGCTGGCGTGGCCGCCCCTGCCTGGGCGAGGGCGTTGGTGTGCGAGGATGGCGAGGGGGAGGTGGTGTCATTTGTTCCCCGAGTGATATTTTTGAAGGGTGCTGGCTGCGAGCGTTCGCCTCGCTCAACCACGCGTTGGCACAATCTGTGCCGGAGCAGGCAGACGGCTTGTGCGCGCTCAGCCTCCCCCGGCACGGCTCCTCCTCCGCCCGGAGCGCGGCGAGCGCTCGGCCGCCGTCAGCGCCGCTGACCCCTCGGCCAGAATAGCTCCCAAAGGATGTTTTGGGGGGTAATTGCCGTGATAACATCTTGTCTGCTGGGAGCCAGGTTGAGACCTCGGAAGGCTCATCTCTGCCCGCGGCTGGGGCTGCTCCGATCGTGCTGGGGGGCTGCAGAGGGCCCCGGGCCGCGGTGCTACCCCCGTGGGTGACACGGGCCATCGGGGCACAAGGGGACGCCAGCTCCACCGGTGCCGGGACCGGCGGCTGCGGGCTCGGCCCCGTCTCACCCCGCGCCGCAGCCTGGAGGGAGGTGACGGGGGTTAATCGCCCACCGCCTCCCCTCTGACCCCTCTGTGGGTTTTTCTCTTGTATGGTCATTTAGCCGTCCCCTGACACAAAAGGGAGCGATTAAACACAGCTCAGGCCCTTCATGCTTTAGTGGATTAATTTGCTGATCCCCCACGGATTAAAGGTCTCGACAGGATCAGCGGGAGCAGCGGGGCAGACCCCGGCGGGAGGAGGCCACTGATAGTCCCGGGCAAGCTCCAACCCGCAGCAATCCCCCTCTCCGGGGACCTCGCGGTGTCACCGAGCCGTGTCAGGGTTCAAGGCATCGGAAGCTCGCCTAAATAGCGCATCCCAGCCCTCCTGCTCGCTTTGCCGACAGCCGGGCGATGCCGAGCCGCTGGGCCCGCTCGCTCCGGGGAGCGCAGCCGGTTCCATGCGCCGGGCAAAGGCAAACGAGGCCAGCGGGAGCGGCTGTTCCAAGGGAAAGCGGGAGCAGCGGCGATTTTGGGGGCCTGCACCCCAATGAGGGGGGGGAGCGTGGTTACTCCCCCAGGCCTGCGGGAAGCAGAGATTGCATCTGCCTTTAATTACTCCCTCTCTACATATCAGATGCTCGTGCACCTTCTGCACATGAATGCTGATTAATTGCAGGGTTAGGCTCCGAGGCAGGCCGGACCACATTATTTCTGATGTTTGCTCTTTTCACGAGAAGAATAAATGCCATGAATCCACAGTAATCAGTGGCTTTTAGCTTGTCACTCTTATGACACTCTTTACTTAGACCAGGAAATGGCAAATGTGGTGGAAATAAGAACTTTATTATCTTTTTTTTTTTTTTTCTTTTCTCCCAAAAGGGAGGTGTCTGGTGAGGAGGGGGAAGAAGGTGGTAGGGGCATTTCGAGGGAGAGGGAGAAAGCGGCTCCATTTTCCCTGTGCCTAAGGAGCTGAGCTTCACCCTGTTCAGCGAGGGAGAGAGAAAAAGCAGCAGCATCTTCTTTGTGAAAGGAGGTTCGGGTGGCACATCAGACTGGCGCTGTCCTGCAGCAGTGGTGGCATCCTGGGGACAGCAGAGCTGGAGGGCAGTGGGATCTCTGCTACCCTCCGTAGCATCTGTGGCCTTGCCTGAAATGCTGAGCTTGGGCGTGCACCGTAGAGCCGCATCCGGGCACTGATAGCCACGTGTGCTGCATCCAGCCCCGGAGACATCCCATAGCCTAACCGGAAAGGAGCAGGGCTGGGGAGAAACCCAGAAGGATCATCGTAGAAAGGTTGGGGTTGGACAGGACCTTAAAGATCATCTAGTTCCAACCACCTCATTCCAAGGACGCTGAGTCTCCTGGCGGGGATGAGCTCTGGGGGACAAGCAGCAGCACCCTCAGCATCTCCCAACCCTCACCCTTTGCCTTCCCTCGCCGGCAAGCCCCGTTCTCCTCCCAGCAGAGCCCCATCGGCTCAGGTGGGAAACCCTTTCACCGCCTCCCTCAATGCCCTGCTAGCGATCTCATTGCCACCGCTTAGCTCAGTGCGAGGGCAGCCCTCGCCTTTTCAGCAGCGAACATCTGGCGTGCGGCGGGCGCCTGGCCCCGGCCGCCCCGGCCCCCTCCCCGCGCCGCCCCGCCGGGCTTGCCCGCAATTAGGCAGCCCTGAGCGCCTGGCCGTGGCCCCGCTCAGGTGAGCACCCGGTTCCGAGGATGGAGGTGTAATTAAGGTTAATCAGGGGGCCGGGGATCAGGGCGGTGGTGGGGAGACCCAGTGAGCCTAATGGCGGCCGTAATTAGGCAGCTGTGGAGAAGCGGTTAATGAAGACGGCAACCGTTAATAAAGCTCTTCCTGAGCAGCCTTCTGGCCCGGGTAATTGAGGGATTTGCAAGTGCCATCTCCCCCTTAACCCTGTAATGAGCAGGCCCGTGGCAGCCCGCGTTAACCCTTCCGGGGACGGCGGCGGTGGCAGCGGGGCCGTGTGCCGCTCTGCGGGGCCGTGCTCGTGAGACGTGGCTTTGAGCATCTCCCCTTGCCACCGCGTCCCCAGGGCTCCCTCTGCCCCGTGGCTTCCCCCGGAGCCCTTTGAGCCATGCTCAAAGCGGCTGGCAGAGACTTTTCTCGCAGATGCTGTGGTTTCCCACGCTTGCCTCGGCATTATGCAATCCCCCCCAGCCCTCGCCGCCCCCCCGGCCCCACCACCCACCAGCGCCGGGATGTCATCATCAGCCCAGGCCCTGGGAACCCACATTGTTAGCTTAGTAAATAGAGAAATCCCCACTCAAGCATTGCAAATGAGGGCAGAGGGGGAGCCGGGGAACCGCGCCGGCGGGCCGCAGGGTCTCTCCCCTCTCTCTCTCTCTCTTTGAGTTGTCAGATGAATTCAGTGGTTAACAAAGAGCAAGGGAGGGAGCTGAGCTGCTGTCGCAGCTGGGCAGGGCGGTAAGAGGAGGCAGGACTGCAATGCCACCACTCCAGATAGCAGCTTTGGCCCTGCAATACCTGCTGCAGGTGGGCAGGAGCCGGCGTACCCCCAGAGCTGGGCCTGCTAAGTACCTGAGCATCAGTGACTCTGCACCCTCAGGCTTCTACTGCACCAGGGGTGACAGCCAGGGAAAAGCAGGGGGACTGGGGACACATCCCATCCTTGCTTTGCTTCTCTGCTGCTCATTGTACTTGCATGGATGCAATTCCGCAGGGAATCTTGGGACTTTGCTGAGGTATGGGGACCCACCACACCAAAATGCTTGTGAGCATCCTGAATGTGTCAGTAAGGAAGTGAGGCACATCAAAAGACACTGAAATGCTTTTATTTTCATCTGAACTAAAAAAAAAGAAGCACAATAGAGCTGCTTTTACAGAGCAATGGTTCTGCTTTTCTGAGTGGGGCATGAAAATCACCTGGTGAGTGGAGATCCCAGCTCTGGCAGGAGTGATGCTGCTTAGTCTGTAGCACAGCAAAGCCTTTCTTGGCCCTACCAGGAGTTTTCCTTCACCTCTCACTACGGTTCCTGCTGTTTCTCTCTAACTCTGGGTTTCTGTATGTGCAGGGAAGGGTACACAGCCCCCTGTGCAAGGTGCACAAGGGCTGAGGGCTGCCCAGTGAGTACATCCCACCCAGCACACGTGTCTGGAGCCAGACTCTGTGCTGGAACTGCTACCTATTGACTATGCCCCACAGCAGACAGGGCAACTGGGAGTCTTTAAAGTCTTTATTAAGGTGTGGAGGTGTGGGTGCCCTGCTCTGCCAGTTGCCTTAGTCTAGAGCCAGAAAAGGTCACAGACTTTCTGGCACTGTGAGCAGCGATGCTGTTCCTGATGCGAGCAGTGCTTGAGGTCTCACTTCCTTCCAGAGTGCTCACAGAGCTGCTCTGCACAGGAACCCCAAGGGTGGGCACAGCCAGAGGGTCAGGAGGAACCATGAGCCCCTGGCTGAGAGTGGGCACCCAGAGGTGAGCAGCTGAGAAGGGAGCACAGATTCAGGGCTGTTCTCTCTCCTAATAAAAAGCTTTCACTTTTTTTTTGCATCCACCACTGGATGGTCTGAGAAATCTACCCGGGGGGCACACTTTCCCAAGCCATGGTGATTTGCAAGAGGTTGAAAGATCTCAGTCTTTGATTTCTAATGCTAACCTGGCTTCATTGAACTGTTTTGTTAAGCTTTTCAAATTGTGTGTTTCCATTATAATAACACGTTGTGTTTAAAATAAAAAATGACCTTTTTAAGATGATAGCGAAAATGTTTCACTCTGTGTCTTTGCCTCTGGTTTCAGCTGTTGCAGCTGGATTGGCAGTGGATGCAGGAGGCTTGGGAAGCCCCTGAGTTCCTGCCAGGGTGTCCATCAGAGCACTGGCAGCTCAGCCACCCTGTAACTTGTGCTGTTATGTGTTGTCAGGATCAAATCATTACCCCAGCGTAAGAGGGGAAACTGCTATTGCAATCAGGCAGCCAGAGGCAGAGCTGCTCAGATCCTGTACCGGGAGTGAACCTCGCATTCTACCCCATTTTGGGGGTACAGCTGGCATCTGTCACCTCGGTGCCATGGGTGCCAGCCCTGTGCCTGTCCCCAGGCAGGGACAGTCTAGAGTGGAACCCCAGCCCTTATCTCCAGGCTTTCCAGTGTGCCACAGGGTGCTGCAGCCTGAGCCTTGCTCACATTCTGACCTCTCCCCAGGTCTCTTGGACTGTCCTCAGGCCATTCTCGTTACTACATTTACTGCTGGTTATACTTGGGGGATTGGAAGGAGCCAAAACCCAGCTTCGTGAGACAAACCCAAAGTGTGGACAGATTTTGTCCTGCCCTGCAAGACAGTGTGTGTGGAGGGGTGGGGAAGAAGATGCTGTGATGGGAGGGCAGCTTGGAGCAGGGGTTGTATTCAGGAAGAAGGATGAAGAAACCTCTCCTTGCAACCCTGCAGTTTCAGGGCTCAGATTCTCCAGATGCTTCCTATCCATGCCAGAAAGCAACTGTGCTGCAGGGTCAGGAGAGCTCCCAGGATTTCCCAGGCACACACCCACGTACCTTGGGAAATCAGTGGTGGCTCAGCCTGCATCCCTCCCTCCCTCCCTCCCTGGTCCCACGGGCTGACCCTGCAGGGACACTCCCAGCCAAGCACTGTGATCCATCAGCGCCTACAGTGCAGGATCCCTAAGCTGGGGGTCACAGGTGAAAAGTCACTTCCAGGTGTTTGGGATGGCTTTCTCTTTTTGTTTTGAGAAGAGCAAATTCCTATTAAAACATAGATAAAGAAAGGGAAGAAAAAGACTCAGCAGAGACCAAGTGGTCTGCAATAGCTGGTGGCTGCTGGTGTTGAGCATCTCCAAAACAACCTGATAACAAATATATCCTCTCAGCAGCAAACCTGCTTTGGCAGATCCCACATCAAATAAAATATGTAGATTTTTCATGAGAAGTTGTTTTTTTTTTTTTTGGCTCATTGCTCTATAAAACACATTTACTCAGTCACATACAAAATACATTTATCCAGTTTCTTTAAAACAAACAAAATAACCTCTCCTCTCCATCTGGCCCCTCTCTCTGCTCCTTTCTAGCCTGGTCTGCTTCCCTATTCCTCGCAATATGGAACATGACAGGGTATTTTCAATGCTATTTTTGTCCGTTGTGTCATAGCTTATATTTAAAATAGCATTTAAATCTGCCAAGTAGTGCGGTGTTTTAAACTGCTGTCAGACTGAATTTCTCCTCCTACATACCACAGATTTCAGCTACGACTTAAAGACAGCTGAGGGAAGCTTTTGAGGAAGGGGGGAGGTGGAGGTGGTTGGGGACCAGATTGTCTGCAGGTGTGAGGACAGTCAAAGGATATTAATAGGGTAAAGGGATGCTGGAGAGGGGACACAGACCCAAAGAAAACCAGGGAAGGTGCATGGGAATGAAATTGCCTTCCCAAAGGAAGCTCTTGCTTGGGACAAAAGGCTGTGATGGTGAGACCAGGAGACTGCACCCAGCAGCTGTGGAAATAGGAAGGTCTCTGTTCTAAGGGTGAAAAGAGAGACCTCCATGAAGGGATGCTTGCTCTGCATCTAGAGTTCACCTTTCAGGTCCCAAAAATAGGAAATGGGATCAGTTGAGCCTTTAGTAAGGGCAGCCCTAAGGCAGGGGAGGAGGTTGTGCTGCCTTGCTTGCACTGGGGTTTATTCCCCCTTTCTTCATAATTTAATTTTTTTCGGACATGGCTGACATCTGAAAAGCCCTGAGGTGAAGTAGCATGATCATGGTCCATGATCATGGGAAAGGGCCCATTCCCCCTCGTTATGGTCTTGGGGAGCTAAAAGTTAGCTGATCCCTTCCTTCCCCACCAGCAATATACATTGCAGCCATCCCCAATAGAGCTGGCTTGGTTTCAATCACACTAGAAACACCAGCCTAACCTTTCCCAGGCAAATCCTGACCCAGTTCAAACATTCACAACCCCTCTGAAATCATCTCCCAGTGAAGGAGATGCTCCAGGTATGGATTTTCTCTCCCACCTGAGCCCAAACCACCTTTGTTTCATCCGTTCAGTCTTCACCCCTTTACTTTAGGTGCTGTTGTGTTCCCTTGATTCCCTGCTGTCCCTTTCACATTTCCCCTTCTATCCGTGGGCACATCCCAGCAGCGTGATGGGTCCTGAGTGGCACCTCCCACGCTCACTGCTCTGCTCCAGGAGCATCCTGCCTTGCATGTCCGTGTCATAAGAAGATGCACCCTGTCACTGCTCGCAGTCACTGGCACATGACCAGCACAGGGATGCCCAGGCAGTGCTCCCTGTCACTTCGGCTGTCCCCGCCTTCCTCCCTTCCCTTCCTGGCTGCTCACGTCTCTGCTGGGCTCGGCTTGACAGCCTGCATGGGAATTGTGGGTACCACAGGGAGGCCAGTGGAGCCGGGAGCATCCCCACGCCAAGCCTGGCAGGAACGTGCAGCCCCACCCTGCTGCAGAGGGGTTTTGGTGTCTCTTCTTCCTCGTATGATTTTTGGCTGCAGTGGAGGTCTGGCACAGCCCCACCAGAGCAGCTGATGTCCAGGAGGGATCTCCTCCTGCACCCCTCTCTCCTCTAAGAGCTCTACAGACAAGGGGTGCAGAGTCTCTCCCAGCCCCTCGCTCAGCCCTGCACCTTCCCCAGTGCTGATGGGACCCATGCCAGGTCCTGATGGCTGCTTGATGCTCTCAGATGTCTGGAGGGATGAGTATTTCATAAGGTGTCCCCAGCCTGCAGGTGACCCTATTTCCAAAGAAGGTTTGGGTTTCTCTCCTGCAGCTGTCCAAGGCTCATTTCTTCCATCTCTGTTGGTGTCTCACCCTCTCCTGGGACACGTGTGCCTGCCATTGAAATCTCCTACCCATCTTCTTCTGTCAACACCACCTAAGAAAGGGACAGATTGAAAATTTAGCAATGTGTCCTCTATGTCAATAACACCCCCTCGTCATCTCCTGGGTGGCTCAGAGATCTGCTCAGCCATCTTCTCCCTGCTCTGCACGCAGACTTCCTCTCCACCCTCTCCCTCTTCACCTTCCCCTTCTGCCTGGAGTTTTCCACTGCTCACCCTTGTTCCCAGAGGGAGAGGTGACCCTTCCCAAAACTCCTCGTCGTGTCAGGCAGTGCCACAACCCCTGACACATCCCCGTGCTGGCCCCAAAACCGCCTCTGTGCCAGGATGGCAGAGGCATCTCTGTTACCCCCCTCAGCTTTCTGGGCTGGCACAGGACACACATCAGGATCTCTTCCTTTAGCATCACCTCCCGCCTCCAGTTCACTGCATTCTCTAGCTCAGTTCAGAATAGGATGAGGCACCGTGAGTGGGGGAGCCTGGTTGGGTTTGGTTATTTATTCCCCCAAAAGGCAAGGCTAGGGAAGGGGTACGGCTGGCTCCACGATTACACCGTGGCGCGTTAATCAGCCGCATTAAAATTCCGAGACAGCTCCTGCCAAAGTGGCTGCGCGCCGTGCAAGGTGGCTGGGAAACGCCGGGAGCCGTGACAGGCAGGCGAAGGCAGACAAAGAGCTCGCTCCGTCACTCCGGGTCTGCTCCGGGAGGAGAAAACCAACACACACACACACCCCGCTCCACATCACCACACAGCCCACGCCGCCCGGCCACTCGGATGCTGGCAGAAAGCCCCGGGCGAGCAGGCGTGCAGGGGCCAGCGAGCCTGCCAGTGCTCCAGCACCATCCCAGGGGATGTCTGGGCTGGATGGGCATCCCGGCTGACCCCGTGGAGATGGGTGGTACCCGCCACGGGGGACCGGGATGTCACGGCGGAGGGCACCACCGGCTGTTCATTCCCCGGCATCCCCATCCCTGCCTGCCAGTGTCCCCGCGGGGTGTGAGCCCCCAGGGCGAGGGCCCCCCAGGCCGTGTCCCCCTCCGGAGTCCCTGCCAGCTGTAGTAATGCGTTTTGCCACAGGGTGCCACTATGGCAAAGCTCTAAGGCCGCCGAGCCCTCGGCGCCGTTGTGTAAGGATACCTGGCGGTCCTCACGCTACTCGTGGTTTCATTCTTCCCCTCCGTTCCCATCTCCCCTCATCCACCCCGCAAGGAAACTGCGGCAAGAGCTCCCCAAATATTCATCCGAAGGGGACAGTGCTGCCGGGTGACCCCGGCACTGCAGGGCTGAGGAGGGGATGCTGCAACTGCTCTGAGATGTCCTGAGAGCGACACAGTGGACACAGACATGTCGTGATGGCATTGCTCTGTCTCCACCAGACCTGGCAGGGAGATTTTGGAGGCTTTGTGGGACCTTGTACCGTGGCAGTGAGGGGGATGCCGTGTAACAGAGATATCCAGAACCAGCACTCATGCCATACTCCTCTCCTGCATTTGGGGTGCTGGGCTCTGGGAATGCAGCTCCCTGACAAAGGGGGTCTGGCTCCATTGCTAGGGAGCAAGCAAAGAGCCTGGCAAGGCTGCAGCCACTCATCTCCTCCAGCTTTTCTCCAAGGATGGATCTGGCCAGCCCTGTCCTCCTGCAGCTGGGCCTGTGAACTGCCTGAGAGAAAGGGGGTGCTGTAGCTGGGGCATCCCATCCCATGCCATCCCATGCTATCCCATCCCATCCCATCCCATCCCATCCCATCCCATCCCATCCCATCCCATCCCATCCCATCCCATCCCATCCCATCCCATCCCATCCCATCCCATCCCATCCCATCCCATCCCATCCCATCCCCTCCCTTCCCATCCCTTCCCATCCCTTCCCATCCCATCCCAACATGCTGTAGGAGTGAGCAGGCTGAGTCCCACACCCTGAGTTTCTCTTCCCTTGGCACACTCCGGACCCTTCCCTGCCTCTCCCCAAAGAAGAGGATATGCCAGGGGGCAGCTCAGACCTGCACCCACAGCAGCACCCTGAGAGCCCCACTCTGCAGCCACGCGAGGGGAATGGCACAGCTCACCTAGGAAATGCAGCTGATGAGAGCTATGCAGGATCAGGCCACAAACCTGAGAATTTTTTGGGTGAAAAGTGTTCTGCAAATGGCAGGCAATGGGATCCTGCGTGCTGCATCCGCCGCGGGCGGAGAGAGAAAGAAGATTCTGTTCTTCCCTCGCTAATAAAGTCTGGCTGAAATGACACAGTATAATCAGTGTTTACCTGGGAGTTTACATATGGTTTGTTGTAATTATAGTTTCAATTCCTGCTTTTGCTTTTTTTTTTTTATTTTTTTTTCCTAACATCTATTTTTCAATCAGTAAAAGTAAATACTATTTTCAGCCCAATGTAATTCTTCCACTCCCATGGCCACAAACACAGCGAGGAGAGCGATTCCATTTGCGCGCTGTGCAATTGAGCAGAGAGAGGAGCCCGGCGGCTGCGGAGCATCAGCGAAGCCACGGCCGAGCGGGGACCTGGGGACATGGGGACGAGCCTCCCCTCCCCACCACGAGTCCCCCAGGGCATCCACCCACCTGGCAGGGCTACCTTTGCTGGTAAAAATCAGCACCAGGCCCAGACGTTGCTTCTCATCACATCGGCATCGTTAAAACCCTAAAGCTGCCTGGTCGGAGGCAGTGGGGAAGGGATAAGAGCCATTAGGTGAAGCATCATTTATTTCAGGGCTGGCAAAGCTTTGTTCCAGCTTGGGGATTGAGTTGGCACTAAAAGCACTGCGATCCCCAAGATTTAATTTCCCCCCCCCCCCCCTCAAATTTTATATGTGTGATTTATAACAAATCAAGGATGCTGGTGTCAGGTCCCCTTCTTCACCCAACTATTGTCACACACACACACACACACACACACACACACACGCTGATTAAAACCCCACCAGTTCCTCCTTGTCCATCCATCAGCCGCTCCGGGGACAAACTTAGACATCCCACTCCCAGCCCACACCTCCATCCATGTGTGTTCTGACACCCTGGCTTTACCACCAATATTGGACATTAATTTGGTGTGCACATGCTCACCTTTAAATATATATAAATAGGTGTATTTATTTATACCATGCACCTAAATCCCTGTAAAAACAATTGGGAGCTTTGTCTCAAGGAGGGATTGGGCACTACGGGGATGCAGAACAAACACGTTGCCCTAGAGACACACGGAGTGTTTCTGCCGCGGCCACTCCAGTGAATATTTGCCGGTTCAGGCACGGTTTGAACTCGGTGCCAAGGCAGAGCCGCTGCTGGAGGCCGGCGGGCAGCTGGGCAATGCTGTCACAAAAAGGATTGAGAAGGGACCCTTCTCCTGCCCAGACAATCTCAGCCCCTCAGGGGAACCGAGAAGCCCTGCCTGCACCCCATCCTCACCATCCTCATTTGGGAGTTAAAAAATAGGTGATGAGGATGCCTCTCCCAAAGCTCTGCCTTTGGTCTCCACTCTCCCACATGCCCTGCTCCCCACCAGGGGAATTACTGGGGTTTTTACCACCTTGAGAAAGGGTTTTTTTCACCCTGGATGTACATACTACCCCTGTGAATATCCCTGTGAGCAAAAGGGAATGTTTCAGAGAGGGTTTTGGAAGGGGCCCTTGCCCCCAAGGCCCAGCAGGGCAGGCAGGGAGCTGGAGCTGGGGCTGGAGCAGAGCACCCCACTGCAGCCGGGGCTCCCTGGGCCTTTGGAGTGCGTTTGCACCAAAAAATGCCAATCCCAAATCATGGGCGGCTTTGCCCCAATTTAATTCAAGAGGTGCTGAGTTTGGGTTTTCCAAAACAGGAGGAAGAAGAGGGAATATTCACTAGGTCAAGAAAAGCATCCCTCTCCCACCACTGTCTGATACTGAAAAGAAAATTAAAACCCAAGCAGTATTTTTTAAATACAATAAATATTTTTTTTCTCACAAAAAAAAGCTCTTCTCACCAATCCCAAAAATAAATATATTTTCTTAGTATATTTCTTAAAAGTCTACCACACTCAACCTTTTTTCCCCCAAATTAAGAATGAGCTGGTTTAAACTCTCACCCAAAATATTTATTGCGAGGAACAAAGATATTGGAATCGTCTCCAGTGTTGGATTTCAATTCTTCCTTTCAGGCTTTTATCTTTTCAATCCAAATTTCAGTGACAATAATCCGATTTTGATTGACATTAAAATTATTTATTGTCACATTGTAGCTGTTTAATAAATTGTGCCTGCTTTATTTTTTGGCTTATAAATACTGTATCTTTACTACCTTGGTACTTAATTCAAGGGAAGAAACCACTTCTGAAAGCAGGCAGCAATAGTCTTAGCTCAGGCAAGATATAAAAATGCCTTTTTACACACATGAACCCAAGGAAAGAGCTGATTCCCCCTTTTACTAATTTATATATTTTAAGTCTCTCTGGTTTATAGTATTTTACTTTATTTTCCAGTGGTAAAATATGCTTCTGTGAGCTACGTGTAAAACAAAGATTATTTTAATCTCCTTTCAGATACAGAAAAATTATTTGTCAGGAACATTTTAAAAAATCAAGAAAACAATTCATTACACTTTCATGATCTAGATTTGAGAGATTTTTCACCATTCTGGGAGTCAGTTCATTAAAAAAAAAAAAAGGAAAAAAAAAAAACAAAGCCAGGCGACATCCATTTCAGAGTGCCATTTAAATCTGGGTCGCGTTGCAAATGATTTTCTTTTTTTTTTTTTTAATTTCCACAAATTACTGAAAGTTAAAAGAACCATCATTTTACTATTAAAAAAAAAAAAGAGAGAAAGAGAGAAAGAGAGAGAGAAAATTAAAAAATAACATGGAAAAATGTATCCCTTGTAGAATAAACCTAAAGTGGATCCTTTGCAGAAATATTTCCCTGAATAAAAAATTTCAAGCCTGTGTCCCACATATTTTTTTTTTAGCAGGGTGGCCCTGTCTCTTTGAGCTGGATGCCAGGGGGGTGCCAAGGGGTGCTGGAGGATGGCAGTACCCCAGGGATGTTCTAGGGACACAGCATCTGATTCTCCTGCCTGCAGCGGGCAGAGGAGGCTGTTTGCCCACTGTCTGAATGCCCTGGAAACCTCTCTGGTGGGAGCCTGTCGGCAGATAAAGGAGGGATCTGCCAGAGGAGAGCGGGTTTGCTCCCTGTGCCTGTGACTGTCAGAGCCGGGCTGGAGGGGCCAGGACCCCACTTTGGCTCGTGGGAGCAAGGGAGGGATACAGGGCAAGGCAGGGAGCAAGGATGCTCTGCAGGTTTCAGCCTTGGGGATCTCCTGTGCTCACTGCTCAATGCACAGAAACAGTTCCACCCACCAAAACGATCCCAGAGCCCAAATCTACACCTTAAATCTACAAGAGTTTGATTCCGTTCCATTACCGATGCTGCTATTTCAGGGCAGTGTTAGGGTCCCACAGAGACCCCCCCAGGGAAAGGCAAGGCCTTTCCTGCGGGGACACAGGGTGGCCTTGGGGACACAGACTCTCAGCCAGTGCCAGAAGGACAGTGGGGCTGCCCTGGGTCTCCCTGCTGATCTTCTGTGCTGCCTCTCCCAGTGCCAGGCGGCCGCAATGGCTCTGGCAGCCACATTTGTTTACGGACTGAATGTGTATTAAAATGGTTCATTATTTTCCTGACTGGCAGGTTTCCAGGGTCTGTGCTAGTTAATAATTGCTGCCAATTAAACCTTCGCAAAATATGCATTGCAGGGACGGGGATGGGGGGAAACAACACGCGAGGATTTCTCCCGAGCCCACGGATGGCTCGTGCTGCTGCCGAGGAGCCCCGTGGTGGCTTGGGGACGCGGTGTTGTATCGCCACTCGCTATGGGAACCTTCCAGGGATGGGGCAGCTGAGCCCCCTGAGATGGGGATCCTTGCAGGGCTGACACTGAGAAGGGATTTGTCTCTTTGTGGGGCAAAATTTGCAGCTGGTGGAGGGAACAGAGTAGGATCCACCCCAGTGGCCCCCTTGACCTCGCAGGAACCAGCCTGCCCATCCGAAGTGGAGACCTGCCCACTCACCCTGTGGATGGGTGCTCCCAGGGTGGGCAGCCAGGGCCTGGGTCATTGCCACAACCCCAGGAATCCCCCTGCAGCTTCAAAAAGGTTTCTTTTCAAAGGACAGCTCCCTCTCTTCCTGTCTTTCCACTTGTTCCCTTCCGCTGCTGGAACACCCTCTCTCTCTGCAGGCCAGCAGAGCATCGCCTCTGAATTCCACCCCGATCCCACTCCGAACCCAGCTCCAGGCACAGCCTGGAAATAAAGCTTTTCTCAGGACTGAAAAACAAGCAAACCCCCATGTTCCAAAACCCACCTGGGGCTGGGTCTGCCCAGCTCCTTCCACCTGTGACCTCGAGTGTCTTTTACAAGCCATAAAGACGTGAGCACATTTCCCGACCACCGATTGAAAAGCAGCCAAAGAAGAGGAATAAAGAATCATTATTTAGTGAACGCTCGCCCCACTCTTTGAAGCTGGGAAGCTCGGCAGAAAGGCTGGGTGTTCAGGCAGGCTGTGGCTATGGGAAGGCTGGGGGGAATGTTTCTCAGATGCTAAAATCGCTCGGAGAGATGCGGGAGCGGGACTGCGTTCGTGGGAAGGACGGCTGACGGGGAACCGCTGCCTCTCAGAAAGGCAAATAATCGCAGCCTAGGTTAGCTCTTCTGTCGAGAGAATAATTGTGCTTCTAAAGGCTCTGATATGATGAGCAGCACTGCTTTGAAATAGAAATAAATACATAAATAAATCAGAGATCTTGGACTGATTAAGGCAATTGCTTCCCTTGCTTTTGCAACCCCTTTGGGTCCTGGTTCCCAGAGCCAATTACATATTTAAAAAGTTTCTCTCTGGAAAAAAAAAAAAAAAAAGGAGGACTTGCAACTCTAAAATAAAGTTTCTTTGTGGTTGCCTAATGAACAGCAAGGGCCAGGACAGTTTACAGTTATTAATTGGTTTTAAATTGCTCCAGCTCTGTCTTGAACCATCTTTTTGAGCTGGCCACAATATATCTGTGCCCTTCTGACTGCCCCACATGGGGTCAGGGCATGCTGGGCACCGCTGGTCCAGGCCCCTTTGTGTGGGTGAGCAGCTAGCTCACCTCTCCTCCTCCTCCACCCCATGGTCAGTCCTAAAAAAGCCCCCCAGGATCTGCCCAGCTCCCACTGCCTCACACAGTGTGCAGCTGATGGGGAGACAAGCCAGGGAGATGCTGAGGGTGCTCAGCCATTACTTTTCCAGATGAATTCACAATTTCTCCAGTTCTCTGCTCTCTACTGTGTGACTACGAGGGAGATTTGATTTGCCACCCACTCCCCACTTTATCCCCCACTTTGGCACACTGCAAACCCCTCCTTGCCACC
Organism: Chloebia gouldiae; assembly: GCA_003676055.1. Lineage (NCBI taxonomy): Eukaryota > Metazoa > Chordata > Aves > Passeriformes > Passeridae > Chloebia > Chloebia gouldiae. The sequence continues at coordinate 10,500,179 of QUSF01000015.1, forward strand.
CAAACCTCAGCTTATTTCTAGGCTCCACATGGCCACGACATGTGGGAGCTCGGCAGCCGGCACGAGCCCAGGGACTGCCTAAGCTTCTCTTGGCACACCACACCTCACACCACTGAGCACCTCCAGGCACTGAGCAGGCAGAGAAAAGGCTCTATTCTTCACCCAAAAAACTCCCAGGGGGCTTAATTCCGCAAACATCTTCCTTGCCGTAGGGATAGCTGAAATAAATCTTTCTCCCAGCCCAGGGAAGTGCAGAAACGTCACCCCTAAAGGGAGGATGGGCTCGAGCCATGGGCCTCCTTGAATGTCTTCTCCCTGTAAACATGCATTATTGATAGCAGAAATTATGCTGGATTGGTTTTGGGATGTAAGGAAACGCTGGAGAATATTGATATTTCCCCGAGTTGCTTCCAAACCTATTCTTGGGCTTGAACGTGTTGCGTGTGTCATTTCCAATGAACAGTTTTGAGCTTTAATTCAAAAAATAGCATGATGTTTATAATACTATATAAGGTTTTCTCCTGGCTGTACGCACGGGATTATATATGTGTCGGTGTGTGGGTGCGGATGTGTGTGCAGGGATGTAATGAGACAAACAACTCAATCTGGAGCCAGTGGGGAGGAGGAGCTGCACACGCAGCCCTGAGCAAAGGCTGGTTCCCTTTGGTACCAATTCGGTTTCTTTTCTCCCAGCCTTCAGAACTGTCTGAACAAACACGTTATCACCGGGACCGATCCGTAGATAAACGGGTGATGTTGTTGTAGGTGCAGGGACACACCTGGGGGTGCGTGGGGAGGTTTATTCTCCAGCTGTTGAATGCTGGAGATGGGCTGGTGCATGACAAGATGCCAGACGCTTTTCAGCACATCAAATCCGCATCTCAGCGCTTTGCACGGCGCGGAGAAGAAACAGTAATTAAGCAACAGGACTTACACCACTTCCTCGCTGCATCCCTTTCAGCCCTGTGCACGTGTGTGCCGGCGGGCCCCACTACTCCAGGTGCAGCCTCACCCCTTCTTAAACACGGTCCTGATGGGGTTTTTTATAACAGATGAATTATTCAGCAGAAAAAAGTGTTTCCCCCGTTCCGGGATTTTCCTGCTAACACCTTATTGGTCATTTCTGTTGGTCCCTGCCCAGATCTACTGGTTTTATAAAATGCTCTGGAATAATACTGGGAATAGCAGCGTGTGGGAAGGAGAAAGGTTTTTATCTGCATGGGGTCTTCCATCTCCAGCTCTGTTTCTATGGATATCTGAGTGGAGTTTATATTTATCTCTCCCATTTGAGCCATGTGTGCAACTTTAGAGGAGAAGGAGGAGGCCAAGAGCAGAGCTGCCCTGCTGCTTGCTCTGCTGAACCCTGACTCCTTTTGGTCAGCGGTGAGAGCATCGCCTAGGTGGTCAAAATCAGCCAAAATGCCACTGAGGCAAGGGGAAGCTGCAAAAATACTTAAGCCAGAGCTTAACACAGCAGCAGGCACTGTGTCCAGCAGGGAAGTGGCTCCTCTTCCACCCCCAGACACCGGTCAGGGATAGCAGGGTAGGAGCATCACTCCTGGTCCCCAGTTGCTGGTCCCCAGTCCCTCATGCAGCTGCCCTGTAAATGGCCAAATTTCCTGGGAGCAAGGGATTTTCCATCTGTCACAGTGTCCTTTGCTGTCAGGAGAGAAGTCGGCAGAGCCCCGGTGCCGGGGGGAGCGTGCCGGGTGCCGGAGCAGGTAGGAGTGGGAAGGCGAGCACATGACTCGGCCTGGCCCCGGTGCACCAGCTCCCAGAGCATTACCATGATGGCTCCATCATTAATTGATCAATCACTGGATGACAGTTAATTAAGTAGAAAATAAAGCTGCTCTGCCCAGCCTGGCATTAGTAGGCAGCGGCATTAAGATTTCTGGAGTACAAGGGGGAAATTAAAAAACAAAGGCACAGCTGGAGGAATAACCCCATAGCCGGTGGCTGGGGTGACAGCCTGGCACAATATTCCCTGGGTCAGGATATGCAGGCAGCCCCTGCACAGCAGCAATGGCCAGTTCGTGGCTTCTCCCCTTCCCAAGAAACTGGATCTCACCTGCTGCCCTCCAGGTATTACCCCCATTATCCCTGTGCCACTTTCTCCCCAGCTCTGGTGCTGCTGCCCAGGCACTGGCCACTGGCCACCAGACCCTCACCAGCACACAGATCTGCAAAGGGGCTTTTCCTCTCAATCCTGCTTTCTCATCTCTCAGTCCTGCCTTGTGAGCTAACCCACAGATAGGGTGGGGAAAGAGAAAGCCAGATAGAAAGCATCCTCCTGCCCCTCGTCTTATGTGCCCGGGATTGTCTTGATATGAAAAATTATGGTTTTTGTTAAAAACTATTACTAATGAGGCGTCTTTCCTGCCCTTAATTGTTGCCAAGGCGATGACCCCAGCCAGCCATCTTTAATTAACTTAGACTAGATCTCCTGAAATGAGTTCCTCGGGTAAATTGCTCACCACAGCTTTCAGGCACGGAGCTGTGTTTGCCAAGGCCACCCGCTCCGGCACGCTGCCACAGCCACCAGCAGAGGTGATGGCACAGGCTGCTGTCCCCACCTCTGCCTCTCCTTGCCACCGTTTGGCAATCCCAAGGCAAATTGGTAGAAACTCAGAGTAATATGGGGACAAGGATGGAGTGACTGATGCCTGACCACAGGGGATGGGTTGAATGTGGGTTCTCTGTAAAATGGGAGTTCGCCCTGGCTGCTGGCTTCTCCCATCGCAGGGGCTGTGGGACCAGCCGCACGGTGGCTGGCACCTCTCCAAGTGAAAATCACATTTCCTGCCTGACAGATAACGTCGGTCAAGAGAATGCCAAGGACGATTCCTGAAAATGCCATAATTGTTTTAATCTGATGGCGGATAAAAGATAATGATGCTAACAATATTTAAACGTAATTATAGTTTCCTGCGGCTGTTGGGCTCTCTGAATCCTCTCCACTCAAGTGGCTTTGTTTATGAGCAGCTCCAATAAGGCAGGGCCCACTTTCCTCCTCTTCACACCTGCACCTCCAACAAGGCAGAGGGTGGACACATGCCAGGGGGCTGGATCTCCTCAGGGACTGGCACTGGCCAGCTCTGAAGCCCCTTTGGGTTCTCCTGTTTTGGACCCACCATCATCCATCCTCTATCTCCTGAGATGTGATGCCTGTCTCGGAAAAGGGACAGGGATATTTGGACCATGGCAACTACCAGAAGAGAGGAGTCTGTGTGGGAAATTTTAGGGACAGATGGCTTGTTTCTACCAGTCACCCATGTAAGGGCTGTGTCCCCCTATAGCCCCTGGATCCCATCCTCAATTCTTCTCCAAGGTGAATTCCCCAGCATCGACATAAAGGGAATTTCTAGGAAGGGTTTGCTGATCATAAACAAATAAAAAGCACCAGAGGTGAATGTCCTGCTATCTGCAGGAGAAGAGAATAGAAGAAGAAGAAAATGGTATGAACCCCTTCACTGAAGACCTTCTACATTGGAATCTGTTACCATCATCTCACAGAAAATCCCCCAGTTTTAGGGGGGCCTGGATGCCCTGGTGGCCCGGATAGCAGGAGCAGAGGCTGCAAAACAGCTTGATCGAGTGCACAGAAACAGGCAGTGAGAAAAGATGGGATTTAGGTGAGGTTTTTAGAAGTTAAATATGAAACGGTTATTTCAGTAGCTGTAGTTTAGCCTCCTGTGTGAATCGGTCTTTGTAAATAGGAATGGAGGATAGCCAACTTCCCCAAAAGGGCTCTATGGGGGGTCCGGAAAACCACAACGTCCTGAGTTTAATGGGGAAAACAGATAGAAATGGTAACAAAGAATGGGGAGAAACAGCAATAAACCTGATTGTTTGGTAAATAAGGCTGAGCCTGTTGCCGAGAAGGGAAGTTTGAAAAGCAGCTGGGGAATGAATAACCGGTTAAAAGTTAGGAGACAAAGTGGCATAACAAACCCGAGGGGTTCCCAGCTCAGAGCAGTCAGTGCCGGAGCCCCCGCAGCAGACCGGAGTACGAGCCTTCAGAAGTGCCAGGGAGGAGGAAGTAGCAACAGGACAATATTCCCTGCTGCTCCAATGTAAAATCTGGCACTGTCTAGAGGGCTATGGAAAGGAACTCATCGTGCTAATGAACTTGGCCTCCAAGTGGAGGAGGAATTCAGTGTTGAGCACAGAGAAAATAAATCCATTACCTACATGGCAAGGAAACAGCTACATCCATGGAGGAAGAGCGCTCCAAGACATGGATATTGAAAAGATTAGCCTGAGCACTGGCAAGAGCCAAGAGGCACCTGGCATGTCAGGAATGACTCAGAATAGACCAGAGAAGAGGGAAGGATAGGGGAGGAGCAGGCTCACCCTGTGCCATGTGGGTCACTACCCCACTGAGGGCATCCCACAGGGGCTGGGGAGGCAGCAGGGCAGGGCGAGGAGGCATCTAGGAGTTGTTCAATATCTGCTGTCTGGGGAGGAATTAAATAGAGCCCAGCCTGCAGAAAGAGGGGGTCGGATGCTCCAGCTGGATGCCTGGCACAGGAAGCTGCTTTGGCAGCCACCTGGGGTGCTGCGACCACCAAAAATTTGGAGGGGTTGGAAAAGTAAGTAGGGAGAGCAGAGAGCTGCCTGGCTGTTGGAAAGGCAATGAATGAGCTGGGGCTGAGGGCTCTGCAGAAAGTAGGGCAGGAGCAGGCAAGAAATTGTCCACTCCCTGTCACTGTCCTGTGCCCTGGCCTGGCCTGGGACACCTCTGGGGAGGGAGGAAATCGTCTCCAGAACTGACATAGTTTTGGGAGTGGCCCGGGGTCCTCCACTTGTCCCTGGAGCATCTCTACCCTCCAGAGCCAGGCATGAACCTCGAAAGGGGACCTCTTTCCTATAGCACCAGGAAGGGTCTCCTCCCTCCCAAAATGCACCTCCAGGTTTCCCAGCATCTCACTCCCACCCCACCGGGATGGATTCTCACCAGTTTTCCCGTTCTCCGTGGAAATCCACGCAAGACACATAGGAACAGCTCTTTACACGACACACATCAAAACGATGAGTGCCCACCCTTTTCGCCCCTGCAGGACCTAGACGCCAATGGCAGGAATGGGTCCCGGGGAAGTCCGGCCCCTGCTCTCTCCCGGCCCCGCAGCCCACGGCCACAGCCACGAACCCGTGACCGTGGCCACGCGTGGCCGGCGCAGCGCGTCTCCACGGGCTCGGCGCAGCCCCGATGGGGCGCGTTGACATCTGTAACCAAACTCCGGCTCCGGCAAAGGCAGGGCTGCCCGGCCAGGCGGAAAATTAACACTGACATTGAGTTTAATTAAACAAAACAACCAGGCTGCGAGCTAGAGCGGGGACGTGGCAGCAGCTGGAGGAGCCGGGCTGGGCGCGGTTCGGGACCTACACCCACCACCGCCCCGCCGGGACGAGCCGCCGTCGGCCTCTCGGAGCCCGGCATGGCTCGGGAAACCGAAGCCGGATGGGCGGCTCGGCTTCCCCGTCGACACTGCCGGGAAACAGCTTTGTCCTTCCCCGTTCTGCCCGTCTCTGTACAAAAAGACGCGCTGGGCGCAGCACGACGGCGGAGGCCCACGCGTGTCCCTGCCCCACTGTGGAGCAGAACGGGTGCCCGGCGGTCTGAGGTGCCGAGGGGAGGCGGGGGACGCTCCAAGGGGCGGATTTCGTTGAGGAGGATTTGGGGAGATGCTGACAGAATGACAGCCACCCCATCACCGGCTGCGGCCCCGCGCCTGTCCCCGACCCTAAACAGGAGACGGGAAATGGTCTGATCGGGCAGGGAGACCCCGGCCAGCTGCTCCTCGGCGGGTACCAGTCGCACCAGTATCACCAGTGGCAGCTCCGCACCAGCGGAGCTCCGGGCAGCGCCGGCAGAGGGGAAGCCGTGCCCGAAGGGGCCGTGGTTTTACGCCGCTCGGCTCCGAGATTGGCCGTAGGAGGCACAGCCGTCCTGCCCGTTGCCCGCTGCCCACTGCCCGCCGCAAATTCCTCCGCGGAAGAGCTGAAAATAGCGCGCAAGGAGAGCATGGGGCGGCCTCCTCCGGCCCCCGACAGCCACAGCGCCGGTGTCCGGTGTTTGGGGCTGTTTCTGTCTGAACCCCCCACAGCTCTCTGCCCCACTCCGGGAGCTCCTCCAGCATCAAAGACCTTCCCGTTCTATCCAGCCCTCTGCGTTCGGGTCCTGGAAGCTGAGGGCTGATCCTTTTGCCGTCGGCCTCCTCCTCCTCCCAGCTCCCAGTCCTCCCAGTCCATAGCTTTGGGGCTTTTAGTCTGGTCATTTTATTTTATTTTATTTCACTTTCTTTTTCTTTTTCTTTTTTTTTTTTTTTTCTGGGGGGAGGGAGGGCGTGTGAAATGTCGCCTTTGAAGGATATTTGTAATAACATAACCAGCAAAATGAATGTCATATTTTTGCTCCAATGAATTGGATTTCCTGAAATATTGTCTCCGTAATGATGCCTTTAGGCTCCTCTGGATTAGATAACTCTCCAACCACATCAAGAAGGCTAATTATCCCAAAGCCACTTTCCCGGCGTTTCCACATCTATTTCGCACACCTCTGTATATGTCTATTCAGAGAGGCGGCATCCCGCGGCACGGCCGCTCTGCAGGGCCGCTCCCGGGAGGGGACCGGCCGTCCCCGCGCCGGGGGAGCCCCGTCCAGCCGCCGTGACGCCACCGAGCCCGACCGCCCCGCCAGCCAATCCGCGAGCCCCGAGCGCGCCCGTCAGCCCGCGCTGACCAATGAGGGGCGGGCGGCGCGCCCCGGCGGGATCCCCTCGACGGCTCGAGGCTCCCGGGGCGCGCCCGCCGCGCTGGGGCCGCTTCTCCCGGCGCGGGCAGCGCGGCCGTGCGGGGCCGCGCCGGGTGCCGCGGGTGTCCCGCGGGGCTGGGCCACGCTGTCACGAGCGCGGGTGTGGGCCCCTCCCACACCGCTGCGAGACCCTCACAGAGGGCTGGAGGCGCGAGGAGTAGAGCCGCAGACAAAGGGCGAACGCCTGTCCCCGTCCCAGCGAAACCCCCAGCGCTCCGGGGGTGCGGACGAGGTCACCCCTGCGCACTTGCGGGAGGAGCCGAGGCAGCCCACGCGTGGGTGCCCCCGCCGCCTCCCACCCCCTGCCCCGCCCGGCGCGGCTCTCTGTCCCGGCTCTTTGCTTGGGCCGGGGAGTCTGTACTTCGGGATTATTCAGCTCCTGCAAGTTTTTTGTTAGGCGGCCCTGAAAGGCCTCAAAGGCTGGGAACACCATTCTAATTACGGGGAAGCACAGCTTATTTAGAAGATAAAAAGAGACTTGTAGTCTCATAACAGCTTCTTATATCCGTCAAATAAGGATCTCTAATGACGGGGTGAGAGCCAGTGAATGCCTAAAACAAACTAAAAAAAAGGAGTGAAAATAAAGCAGCCAGGGGCTTAAGATATATTAAATTACCCTGATTAGGAATTTAGGCCGTGGCTCGAGTCTGCTGGAGAGGCTGGCGAGGGGGGGGGACGGAAAGTGCTGCTATTCATTTCTGGGGAGAGGGGTCAGTAGGTCGGAGGAGTTCACAGGGCCTGGCTCTATTCTTATGCTAACAGAGAATACAAGCGCTGGCCTGGAAAATAGAAATGAATTTGCAATAATCCGAGCCCCTCTGTTTGCAAGGCGAGCGGCTCTATAGCTAATTGCAGCCCGGCCTCCCCCGCCTCGCTGCGGACAGTTGTAACGATGCATGGGAGATTAGAGCCCGAGGGGCTTGGGGGGGGGGGGTGGATTTAAGCCTTCTCCCCCCCTCCCTTCCCTCTGCCCGACGGTGAAATATTCCGGGGCAGGCGCTGGTGTTTGGGCTGGCTCTGCTCGGAGGGAGCGGGGCCAGGCAACTTCTTGAACTTCCCCGAAGCCGCGCAGGAGAGCGGCCGACGGGCAGAGCGGTGTGCCGGGGGGTGGGGAGGGGGGGTCTGCTCTGCGCGGCCCCGGGGCCGGCGGGGGCGGGAGAGGGGGAAGGCAGCCTAGGTCCCGGAGACGGGGGGACCCCCATTGAGCTGCCGGTGACAAGCAGTAAATCGGGGAAGAATAGCGCATGGAAACGCGCCGTCGGGGCCGCTGCCCGGCCATACAGCTGCCGGCCCGTCTCGCCGCCGTGAGAGCCACCGTCTCCTCGATGGCATTCCCGGCTCCCGCCCCGTACATCGGCGCCTCCCGTCCCACACCCGAGGAGTCCCTCCCCGCATCAGAGGGGTCGCACCCGCACTCCGGGGGTTCCGCCGGCCCCCGCCCCGAGCCCGTCCCGTCGGCTGCTCGGCGGACTCGGCGTCCCCAGGCTGTTTCAGGACCCTGGACAGGGGCGGGGCCGCCGTCGGGGCGCGGCTCCGCCGGGTCCCCTCGCATCCTCCGGCCACGTCGCGACGGGCCGAGGGAGGAGTGGTCCTCCCTGGTCCGGCCCGATATCGAGTTCTCGCCTCTTTTTCCCTGCGTTACCGGGCTGGGACCACCCGCCGCAGCGGCCGTCAAGCCTCGGGCCATACTGTGGGGACAGGCCGTGGTTTGGCACCGGTCGAAACCCACTCCAACACAAACACACCCGCCAGTGCGCGGAAATCGTGGGTAGTGGACGCCAGTGCAGCCGAGGGGCTGTTTTAATGACTATCGAGCGGCTCGGTCAGCCTCCGCCGCCCTCGTCGGCATGCGAGCTGCTCCCGGTGCTGGGGACGGTGTGGACGCCCCGCCGGGCCCCGACGGTGAAACGGGGTGGCAGAGACCCGAGGTCGCCCTGTCCGGTCCTAGCGACAAAGAGCCGGCCCTGCTGCCAGAAATACAGCCTTCTTTCGTTAAACGCATTCCCCTCCTCCTCCCCGCCTGTGGCTGGCCCCAAAGCCGGAGCCAGAGATGCCCCGGGCGAGGGCTGCGCCTGGGGTAGGAGGCACAAGACGGTGACAGCCCTGGACCGAGACCGGGATCGGCTCCGCAGAGCCGGGCCGGACCCCGCGCCCCACACAGCCCTGGCAGCAATCCTGCCGAGCGCTGCCAACTTTGCCCGGCAGCTCAGGGCTGTCCCTGCCGTCCTGATCCTGGAGGAATCGGGCACAGGAGGATGGAGTGCCGGTTCGGGGGCTCTACGGGCCGGGGCCGGGGTGGCCGGGGCCGCCTCAGCGGCCGCAGGTCTTAAGGTCTCCACAAATCACTTTTTCAGACTCTTGGAATTCTCTCACTCGAGACTGAAATTAAAAGGATGATTTCCGTAAGTGGCACACGCCGGACAGAGTCATCCCCGCTCGGCATTGTCCGTGCTACGAGGCTTCTCCCAGAACCTTCGCCTAACACTTTTGTCGTTTTAAAAAGCAGAACCTCTGAATTTTATCCAGAGTCCACTTCTGAAAGGCTGCTTAAGCTTAAGAAAATTATATTTCAGATTTATTTGAAAAAAAAAAAGCCCCAAGCCCCAAACTTAAAACCCCACTACTAACAAAACAAATAATAATAATAATAAAAATAATAATAATAATAATACCAAAACAACGGTGTTTCTAATTTCCAATTGCATATTTAGTCGCTGAAAAAAGAGGCGGCATTATTTGTAATCATAATCTATTAACAGAGTTTGGGAAGAATTTTCAGCAGAAAAAAATTCATTACAGGGCTGCTCTGTGAATTTTCGCTCTCCCGAGGACATACGAGTAAAGGATATACTCGGGGTTTTAAAAATTGTGTTAGAAAACAAATTCGCCAGCGCTTTTATCTCCTCTGTGGTGGGACACGGAGATGAGCCAGGGCGATTTAATTTCTCAACGCCTCCGGAGTCTGGGTTCTCCCCTCCCCAAAACATTGCCCGGTCCGACCCCACGTCCTCTCCCTGCCTTGTCATTCCCGGCCAGAAATAAACCACCGGGGCAGAGAAAAGCTGGCTTATTTCCTAGAATAAAAATCGGGGTTATTTCCAAGAATAATAAAAAAAAAATTATCGTGTTTATTTGGAGGAGTGAAAAGTGTGTTTCTTTGCAAGAATAAAAATCGGGTGTACTTGCGAGACCAAAAAGCCGATTTCTTTGCAGAGGGAGGAGCCGCTGCTCTGGGAGCTGTGGGACGAGGGGCTGTTTCGTGTCTTGGGGGCACGCAGAAGAAAGGGGGTGCCGTCCCCGCCGAGTGCCCCCTAAATGGGGCTGGGGTTCATTCCCCAGGGGGTCCCCCGGAGCTGTGAGCGGCCGCTGCCAGGGGCGCCGAGGGCCCGCACCCAGCCCCGCACCCGCGGCGCCGGGGCATTTCCTCGCTCTATCCCCGCAGATGTGCGGGGAATTTGGGGGGCGGGGGGGGGGGAAGGGACACACAAAGGTGCCCGAGAGTGCCCTCCTTTTCCCTCTGAGGATGAACTGGCACTCGGATGCGTTTTCCTCGCTCCGCGGCCCGTCGCACGCTGTTCGCCTGCCCTCCTCGCAAGGACGGGAGAGCTGTTCCCCCTTCAACGAAACCCCGGGGAGGTGACGGCCGGGCCCTCTGCGGTGCCACCCTCGCCGCAGGACGGCCGGCACGGAGGGGAAGCCCGGCCGGGAGGGATCCCCCGTCTCATCCCTTTCCCCGCACCCCCCTGGCCGTGGGTGCGGTGCTCTCCCGTGGGAGAAATGTTCCCGAAGGTTTCCCGGGGTGTGTGCGAGCAGCCTCTGCTCTGGTGCACACACGCGTGTGCGGGACACGCACATACACCCCCCGGACGGCGAGCCGCCGGCGTGACACACCCACCCGAGTGGGCACACGCGTCCGGCGTGGATGCAACACGCGTGTGCGGGCACGCACGGGGCGGCACTCGCAGAGGTCGCGGACACAGCCGTGTCCACAGACGGACACAGACCCCAGGTTCGCATCCTTCGTTTGCAAACGCACTCCCGCAGGGCGCACCCCGGCCGCTCCCCAGCTCCGGCAGCCGTGGGGATCCCCTACCCCGGGTACCCATTCCCCTGCACCTTCCTTCCCCAAATTCATCGGCTTTGTCGCTCCCTTTCCCCACTCCACCCAACCCACTCAATTAAGGGCGGTGGCGGGAGCGGGGCTGCAAGAGGCGGCGGCTGAGGGCTTCCCGCCCGCTTCCTTCCCTGCACAAGGTGAAAGAACACGAAAAAGGTAAAAACACCGAAAGACCCCCAAAAACAGCCGCTTCCCGAGGTTTGGCTTTATTTATCCCTGCGTATCCTTGTGCCCTGCAGCCCCGGGCAGGCTGGACGAGCCGGGTGCCCGGCGGGACAGCCCCGGTGTTGGCTCGGCGGGCCGGGGGGTGCAAGGGGGTAATGGGGTCCCACTGCCCGCGGCGGGGGGCGCGGGGAGCCGCAGGTGCTGCTGGCAGGAGAGACCCGCAATGGCTGTTTGGGTGTTGCATTAAAGCACGCTGCAGTGCGCACACTGCGGCCCCTCCCCCCACAATCTGCCTGTATGCTAATGACATGCAAAGAGACTCATTTGCATGTTTATCTCTGTCAATGGGCAAGCGTGGCGGGCGCGGTAATACGTTTCCCACCGTGGCGTGGAGGCCTCCCCCCCCCCCCCCCCCGCGCCCCTCACCGCCCCGCCGGGCCGGGGAGGGTCGGGCAGGGCTCTGCTCCGGCCCCACCGCCCAGCCCTGGCACCAAGGCAGGTACTGCCACAAAATGGCTGCCAGGGGGGCCGGCAGCCTCCCGAGCACCCACCTCTGCCCCCCAGCACTCCCCGGCCCCTCCGCGCCCCCACCCCGCAAACCCACCTCCGGATTTTGTGCTTAAGCAGCCAATCGGGGGCGCGGTACCCTTCCCCCTCCATCCCTCCTTTCTCCCTTCATCCCTCCTTTTCCATCCTCCATTCCTTCTTCTTACCCTCCATCCCTCATTTTCCACCCTACATTCCCCCTTTTTCCAATCTATATTCTTCCTTCTCTCGTTTCCAACCATTTCTTTATCCCACCTCTATCCCTCCTTTTACACCCATCATCCCTCCTTTTCTACTCTTCATCCCTCCTTTTTCACCCTCCATTTATTTTCTACCCTTTATCCTTCCTTCTCCCCTCCATCCTTCCATCTTTCCTTCTCCCCTTCCGTCCCTCCATGCTCTCCTTCAACTCTCCATTCCTTTTTCACCTCCATCCCATCCTTTACCCCCGATTTTGTCCCACTTTCCTCAAACCCAGAGCCCAGTCTTCACTGCTTCCACGCGCAGGGATATATTTGATTTCCCACCGACCGGGGGAAAGTCTTTTCCCTCCTTCCAAGGGGCTCCGACTCTTGCCCGGGTGCTGAGCCCCCGGCAATTTGTGACCTCTGTGAGGCGCCGGCACCGTGTGAAGTCCCCGGTGGGTGCAGAGCCGCGGGTGGGTGCCCCAGAGGGCTCGCCCCTGCTTCCTCTGCTGAGGGGGTGAGAGGTGTCCACAGGCACTTGTGGGGAGAAGCAGCCGTGCGTACATTCACGGTGCGGGCCCACGGAAGGGACGGACACTGGAGGCACTGGTGCAAGTGCAGGTTTTTGAAATAGCCACCAAAAAAAAAAAAAAAAAAAAGGCGCGGCCTCTCCCACGGCGCCGGGGTGCGCCCACGCCGCTATTTTCAAACACGCACGTGAGAGAGAAGGGCTCTGTTTTGCGGAGCGGGGAGTGCTCCGTCCCCGCTCTCCGAGCGAGGATGCGGCCACCCCAGCGCATCCTCGGCGGGGACGCGGCACAGCGCGACCTCCCCACACCCCACGGGGCGTTGGGAGCGGGGGGAAACCCGGGCGCGACTCCCGACTGCAATGCAATACAGCGTTATATGCGCTCCATTCCATACATATATACAGAACACGTATATCCTTATGTTCCGCTATCATTTATGGCGCCGTATTATACTACACGATGCTGCGTGACGCGATGCGACGTGACAGCCCTCGGCCCTCGGCACGGCACGGCCCCGCCGGTGTCCCCGGGCTGCGGGGCCGCCCCGCCCCGAGGCGCCGGTGAAGGGCGCCCGCGTCGCTGCGCTGGGCTCGAGGACGGATTTCGGGGGATCCCCCCCGTCTCCCCACCCGTTATCCCTCCTCCTCCCTGTCCCTTCTCAGCCTCTTATCCCCTCCTTTCCTTTCTCGCTCTCCCAAGCCTTGCTCACTTCCCCCGGGAAGGTGTGTTCGCTTCTTCCATCCGTTATCTCTGTTTTAGCCCCGGGAAGTGGAGAGGCATGTGTGTTTATTCTCTCCTTCACCCGAAATTGTCTTAGAAAAAAATTAAATCAGACGAAAACCTAAATCTGCCCGAGGCCCCCAAACTCGCCCCATCCCGACCAGTTTATCCCAGCACAAGCCAACCGCAGGTAGGGGGAAGGGGTTTATTTGTGGGGTCAGTCAGCACCTCCTTCGGTCACGCTATGGCCTCTCTGCCCCATGTCATCACACCTGTGCAGAGGGAGGTGTGACCCAGCTGGGATGGTGCCGCTGACCCTCGGCGAGGGCTTTGCCCCGAAGCCCCGTCCCGGAGGGCAGCGGGACCGGCGGTGTCGGTGCTCCGGAGCCCTGGGGGTGCCGGCCCTCAAAGGCCCCCCAAGCCCGCGGTTCGCTCCCCGGGTGGGTGTTCCCCTCTCGAGGGGGGCGGAGAGAGGCAGGCCGGGGCCGAGGCAGGTTTGGGAAGGCCACCTCCCCTGGCTTTCCGACTGCCCCCGCCAGGCAGTGTCCCCGCCGCACCCCGGCCGGGGGTGGGTCCGCACGCCCGGGGGAGGTCGGCTCGGGGCTCCTCATCAGCGTGCCCGAGGCAGGGCTAGTTTTGCCAGGAACCCCTACAGAGAGACACCCTCCCATCACTCCCCAAAACCTGCTGTGTCATCACGCCCCGAAGCAGAGGCATCCCCCCAAAAGCGAATGGGGGGTGTGTCCCCTTACCTGAGCGCTAGCCCGGGGGAGCCACGCAGAGCGGGGGTTCTGAATTCGGCTCGTGTTCTCCTGCCGTGTCCCGCAGCAGAAACTTCCTCCGGCCGGGGCCGGGGTCGGTGCGGGTGAGCCGGGCTGTGCCGGGGGGACCCCGCGGCCGGGGAGAGCCGCACACCCTGGGCCGTGTTTATATGTAGAAAGAAGGGTAATTTGAGTGCTTATACCAAGAATCGGGGTTGTTAAGTTTGCAGGCAGACAGCTAAACGGTGCCAAGTGCGGGCAGGGAGGGGGGTGCGGGGGGGGAGGCTGGGGGTGTGTAAGAAATAAAGAGCAATTGTCAGAAGCGAACAAAAGGCGGAGGATGGAAAGGAGCTGGGAATCCCAGGGCAGAGCCCCTCGGCGTGGACTTGAACTTGGGCTTTGACACCGTCTGCCAGGCGGAGAGCGGCTTCGGGCTGGGCGAGGGGAGTGACAACAGCCCCGGCAACGCAGAGAGGGGACATTACCCCCTCCAAACACCCACCTTGGAAGCGGCGGGGGGGCACTCTGCTTCAGAATGCGACTGATCCGGGGAATAACCCAGACGGGCTGAGACCCGACGGGCTCAGCGCACCTCCCGGTGCAGAGCGGGGCGGCGGCGGGGGGACCCCGTCGGGGCTGGCCGGGGCCAGACGGTCGGGGGGGCCGCCCGGTTCTCACAGTCTGCGCCCGAGCCTGGATTCTCTGCACGTCCCGGCCGGTCCCCCCTTTGCTACCATTCAGCACTTAATTGAACATTAATGGCAGCTGGGGATGAGGTCATTGGAGCCGGCTTTTCTCACACATTTTTCATGCAAATCCGCTAAACTCTAAACAAATTTGAATAAAACCCCCTTTGTGCAGGCCCTCCATGGTGTTTTTCCACGGGCCGCTCCGCCTGTCTCTGCACACTTCATCCGGGGAGGGGGGAGCGGCGGGGAGATGAGGGGGTGTGGGGGGGGTCTCTGCTCGGGCCTGGAGTGGCAGGCAGACCCAAAGAAGCTGTGTCCTCTTCGAGGCTCTCAAGCCCAGATCGCCCCCAGGACTCCCACCACACCAGCAGGGCCCTGCACTGTGCCATCACCTCCACTTGCAGCCCCCCTACAGCACCAGGTCCCCCAGTAATATCCATTAGCAACACCAGTTCCCCGTGTAACACCTCCGCAGCACCAGTCTGCCCCCAGTAGCATCACTTCTCCTCCAACTAAAGCTAATCCCCCACTGCAATACCAGCCCCTCAACCACCATCAGCCCCCCCAGCAACCCAAATTCCTCCCAGTACCACCAGTGTCGCCACCCAGCACCCCTTGCTGCACTTGGCAATCACTGCCTCTCTGTAAGGTGGTTTTTGGGTGCTCAGGGCTGCACAGGGTAAGAGCACGCAGACCCCCTGGCCCCCCTGCTCCACAGCCCCCGCGCAGCCCCCATTAGCATCCCTGCGCCCGGCCCCCTGCCCAGCCTTGAACTTGGCCATGCCGGGCTGCGCTCCTTCTGCCTGCCTGGGCTCGCACAATGCCGGCCTTGACCCATTGTTTGCTTTTTTCGGATTTCAGCTGGGAAAGCGGCCACCTCGCGCAGCCTGCCCCGAGCACGCCGGGAGCGGGGCACAATGGGGAACCCTGCTCTGCAGGCAGAAGGGCTCCAAATCATTTGAGAGACATATTCATTATATTCTTTCACGGGGGTCTGTTTGCATTGGGTTTAGCGGTTACTTCCCAGACGGGGTTCAGACCAAATAAAGATCATTGAGCGGCGAGGGATTCGCTCGGGCTTTCAGGGAAATGTGCCTGATGCGGGGCACGGCGCAGCCCGGCTGCTTGGCTCTTGGCTGCTCCCGCTTCCCTGTTGATTTGCCTGGGTTTATTTTGTGCCCATTGCCTCTCCATCTCGAGACTGCACCAAATCACACGCTCACTTTTGCAAAAGAGAGAGTTTATTTTCAACAGTGCATGGGGTTGGGAGGATTTGAATGGGAGAGAATTACATGCAGTACATTTCTCTTACAGAACAGAGAGGAACAGAGAGGGTGCAGTACAACAGCAGCAGGGCTGCCTGGCCTGGAAAAGCTCATGGTCCTCTGGGCTCCAAGCACAGTGCCTTCAGGAAGGCTGCACTCCCACAGCTCCACAGACCCAGGGATCAAGAGCAGCAAGGGCTGAGCTCTGCTCCATGAGCAAAGCCGGGGGCCAAAAGATCCCTCCAAACTTCACACACCTGGTATTTCACCAGATGTGACAGTGACTGGCTCAGATCTCCCTGCCTAAGCACTTTGGTCCTGCTCTGGGGTATTGAGGGCACTGAAGGCAACATACAGGAGTGATGTGGGATGATCCCTTGGCTCCCTGTATTGCCCTGGCTCCCTCCCCATGGCTGCACCACTGTGTTTCAAAGTCCAGAAATCCACTGTGTTCTCGAGACAAATCTGTCTCCTCTTTGGGGCCAGTGGAGAAGCAGGTTGGGACCCTCCTGGAGAAACTTGGAGAAGTCAGATGGCAAGTCCAGGCAGGTGGTAGCCAGCTGGAAGAAGGAACTCACAGGCTTCAAAAGTCCCTGGTCCACTCACTGGGATCTAGGAAGGAAAGAAAAAAAAATGGAGTGGTTATGATCTCTGTCAGAGAAATGGTCCAGTAGTGCTTGGCTGAGAACAGACCAACTTGTCCCTGGTGGAAGAGAACTCCAGTCCTCTCTTCCTCCCCACCACACATTTCTCATGGCTCTGGACCACCTTACCCTCTTCCTTACCGGGAAAACTGTAGTCCCCAAGATGCCAATCTTCCTCTGCACCCTCCTCAATCCCTACCTCTGCCTGCCCCGCACACCGCCAGCCAGGGGAGGGCTCACGGCTCGTCCTTCCTCCCTAGGCTTTGGGGCATGGGATTACTCTGCATGTCAGAGCCACTAAAGGCACAGCCCTCTGATGTTTTAATCTTCGTGTTAACTTTCCCTGCCCTCAGCGCCCTTGCCTGACTGGAGAAAGTGATACCAAGCCACCGAGCTGGAGCCGAAGCTGTGACGCTCAGCCGAAGTCCCTTTCTCGGCTTTCCCCATGCCTCCCGTGCTTTGCCCCACACACCTCGCACCTTGCAGCACGTTCTCCTCCCTTTTCCCTGATTTTTTTCATCTATTTCCTTTATACTTTATCCATGTTGAGTATGTATTCCCTAGCCCCCCAAACCAGTCCCATCCTTTTCCTATCTTCCCTTTGCTTTGCCCATAAACTGTTACATTGAAAGGAGTAAAGACTAATATAACAAATCCTTGAGTACACTTGCAAAAGGAACCATCAGCTGGCTAATTTATTCTTTTTATTGCACCAAATTGTAATTTTATAAAATATTGCAAATTTTATAAAATATTTGCAGCCCATTTTAAGAGATAAATCTTCTGTGTGGCTCTCTAATGAGCCGCCCTGGGAGTAGCCAGCATGTGATCTGCTGTAGGTCGCACCGCGACGTTCCCAGGCTGTGACTGGATGAACCACCGTAACTCTTTGAACTGTGCAAATACTCTACACTCTGGGGTCCAGGCTGCAATTTTCATGGGTATTTTTTCTCTCTCTTAAAAATAGATCTTCTGTAACCCCTTTATTGCAATATTCATAAAGCACTTGATGGAAATCCAAGGAAAATCCCTTCCCTTCTGCAACTTTGAAGCAAGCCTAAAACTTAAGAGAGGCAGAGGCCAAACCCACCCCATGTGCTCGGGTTTGGGGAAGGACATGGCCTGTGTCTGTCTCTGGGTGCTGAGAGAACAGACCCCATACTGTATGTGTTTAGAGAGACCCAGGCAGCAAAAAGCCAAGGCTCAGCACTTCTTTATCCTATGTAAGACCAGGAGTCATCTCAAATGTTCCCCCAAGCCTGGAAAGGATGTTGAGGTTAGGACAGATGAGATCTGAATGATGGTGGGTGCTTTCACGAGCCCAGGACTGGAGGAGGCAGCTGAACCCTTGTTCTCAGCAGGGGAAAGGCTTTACCTGGCAGGTAAAATCCCCTGTCCTGGGCAGGGAC
This sequence comes from Chloebia gouldiae, assembly GCA_003676055.1. Taxonomy (NCBI): domain Eukaryota; kingdom Metazoa; phylum Chordata; class Aves; order Passeriformes; family Passeridae; genus Chloebia; species Chloebia gouldiae. The sequence goes on from QUSF01000015.1 coordinate 10,518,027, forward strand.
AGTCCCTGCCCTCTGCAGGGACAGGCTGAGCTTGCTTTGGCCTACATCGAAGCTCCTCTGTAGTGTGGACAGAGGGGGTGCTCGTTGGTACCCAACATCAACTCAGCCTGGAAATCACCCTCTGCCTGCCTGGCAGGCTTGAAATTTCTGGCACTCAGTAACTGAGGGCAGGAGGGGCTGGTCCAACCCAACTGATACGACATAAGCTTCAGGAAACCTCAAATCTCCTGCATGCACTTTCTGGGCAGAGTTCAGCCTTGCACTGAGGGTGCCTGCAAAAACAGGGCTTCACCAGGACCCAGTTCCAGGCCCAACACTGCCTTCCCTCCCAAATGCCCTGCACAGAGAAAACATCCCTCTGTGTGTGGATTTTGTGGATTTACTGTCCATCTTTTTTTTTTTTTTTAAAGCTGAATAAACAATTGAAATTATAGCTCAGCCTCTGCCCCAACACATGCTCCTCTGCCTCCTTGTGCCCTTACAAAGCCAGCACTGAGGTTTATATGCTGATAAACTGCCCTGCCATAGCAATTCTGGGCGGTGGGAAGAGGAAAAAAAAAACCCTCAAATAATGGTAAATGGATGCAGAACGCTCTGCCTAATCAGATTCCTGTCCCCTATTGAGGCCAGGAAGGAGGGACCCTGCTCCTCCCCTGCCCTCAGCCCAGCCTCCGCTTCACCGGCTCACACGGAGAAACTTTCTGGACAATTTAATCTCGACAGGGTGTTACTTAGAAAAACCTTTTTCACTGTCAATTTTTTTCCCCCCTCCCTTCCACCCCCCCTCTTTTTTTTTTTTTCTTCCCTCCCAGCCTTGATTGAATTTTGCAAGCCCCTGATATCTTTCTTTTTTGTAGGGATGCACGCTGCTTATGCAAATACCCGCCTTTCATACCAGCCTCCCTGGCTCAAGCCCTCCAACTTGAATGTGACCAAAAGCTGTGCTCTCCCCTGCTAACTCCTTAGCACAATTACACCTCCATTCTGCTCCAGGGGCCCGGGGAGGGGGAAAAAAAAATCATTTTAAACTAATAACACGTGCTGTTTGCTTTGGATAATTACAAGGGAGCTTCGGCTTCTAAGAGCTATGAAATATTCTGTTCAGCAGGGCGGGAGGGAGGCTCCGTGTTACGCCTACGCCGCGAGTTTTATCTCCTGACGGAGATGCTCGCGCGGCCTCTCGAGGCTCCCTCCATCTCGTGCTCATCCTCTGCACCTGGGCAAGCGTTTACATTTCCTACGGAGCAACTTCTCGGTGCTTTGGGCTACAGGAGAGAGGAGAAGGCGCCTGACATTTTCCTTATCTCAAGTTACAATTTCCTGCAAGCATCAAGATAATAAAACATCGGAGATGGGCAAGATGAGCGAAATGAATGCGGCGGCTGAGCCTCCCGCAGCAGCGCGGGAAGGGCCGGGTAGAAAGGACACCCGGGGGATGCGGCTGCTCCGCTGGCTCTCGTTTGCATCGTGGCCCTGACGTTATTGTCCTCCTGCCTTGTCTGCTGGGGAAGTTTATGTGGAGGGCTTTTGCTGGGGCGAGGAGGAGGAGGGGAGTTTTCCCCAAAAGCACCCAGGAATCTGTCAAAAGGGGGACAGAAAAGAGAAGAAGAAGAAGAAGAAGGGAGACAGAGAGTGGGAACGTCAAGGACCCCTGACTAATGAATAGCAAGTTTGCCCTTGAACCTCCCTGGGCTTTGCCATTCCCAGGCTCCAAACAAGGGCTGATGCATGCTTGGGCCCAGCTGCAGGGGGACCGGGCTATGGTTCATCTCAGACACTTTGACAGCCCGGGCCTTTTCCCCACATAGCTCAGACTCGCCTAACTACTCCCCTGGCAACAGCTCAGTGCAGGAACCTGCGCTGAGGCCCTGCCTGCTGCATACAGAAGTACCAGGAGGAGGAGGGGAGCCGCTGGGAGAAATTAGCTAGAGACTGGCTTAACCCATCAAATGCTGGGCAGGCATTGCCAGCCCCAGCACCCTTTGCTCAGCCCCAGCACCCTCCAGGCACCCCTGGGTGCTCACTGGCCAGTATGTGCAGTGGAGCTGGAGAGGGGCAGGGGTGGGTTCAGACATGCAGAATCGCTGTGTATCACAAATCCCACGACCTGCTGCTTCACCATGACCCGCTGCCTCGGACCTCATGAGTCGGAAGGTCCTCGTGGTGCCAGGGATGTGGGAGGGAGCCAAAGTAGCCAGCTGGAAAAGGCCACCAGACACTGAGAGGAAAGGGCATGGCCTCTCCCTGGTGTGGTGGGACAGGGCATCCCTCCCTGCCAGCCAAAATGAGGGCAGGGGCTGGATGAGAGGCACAAACTTGCCCTGGATGCTCTTTCTGCATTGCAGATCAAAGGCTGAGGACGAGCTGGCCTTAGGGGTCTGCACTGAATGGCTGGAGAGAACAGGCACAAGCACCCGGCGGCTCTAAAATGCGACCCAGAAACGTTCCCACATCCCAGCCCCATATAAATCAAGGGGGGAAAAAGGGGGAGCTCCATCCCAGCCTCTGTTTTTACAGAGCATCTTTCATGTGCAGCCCCTGAGAGAGGGCTTTGCCGAGCTTGTTAAGGATGGCTCCTGCGCCAGGCAGAGAGGGGGACGCACCATATGGAGAGGAGAAAAAGAAAAGGGGACACTGAAAATGGAAAATTATGCAAAGCAGGAGGAGAGGCACTGGGGGAAAGGGGGGAGGGAGGCAGCAAGGAGGTGGGGGATGGGGAGACAGGAGGCTGGAAGGGAGCCCTGACTTGGGGAACACCATTAGCTGGCACTGGGGCTGCATGAGGAACAGAAGTTTCCTGTGACCACGTGCAGGACAGCCCTTTTTTACCCTTGGGTGCTGTTCACTGGAGGGCAGTTCTCCAGCCTGGCCTTCCCTGAGACAGTCTGGGCTGTGCCAGGGCGGTGCCCAGCTGGACTATAGTGGGTGCATTCTGTTTCTGGAGCTGTGCTGCACTGGCAGACACAGAAAAAATAGGGTCCGTGGTTACCTACTTCAGAGGTGTCCTGAGGACCTCCGTAACTATAGCAATGATGTTGCAAGAAAACATTATGGTCTTTTGGACAAGAGTTTTGCTTGTCATCAATCACAAAACCCAGATTCATGTAAGGAGGTGCCAGAGTATTGTAAGAAAAAGCTCTGACCAACAGCAATGATAGCAAGGGCCCAAACTGCCCTTGGGTCTCAGCTGCCCTTGCAGGGAAGGTGGATGCTTGGATGGGTGAAAGGAGAATCCAAATTCAACAGTCAGGGCTCTTCCCTTCCCCTTGGACCCTGCGGAGTCCCAGTGCTGCAGGGTGAGCTGCAGGCTCAGTGCAGCTCAGGGATGCTGTGCAGGCATTCCAGTCCAGGCTTGTGTTACTGCCCAGCTTGTGTTCAAACTCCAGCATTGGCCTAACGTGGTGTTTGGAAAAATGACTCAGCTCTTCCAACACAGGTGTGGAGCTCCTTTCCCCTATTCTGGAAAAATTGGCCACCTTAGAGGAAACATCCCCCCTGTCACTGTGACAGCTTTTTTTTCCCCAAAACCACTCTGTGCCCCAGACTTGTGGCACTCTTCTGGCTCGCTGTCATGGGCCATGACCACCTTGCACATCCTCACTGGGTGCAAGCCCCCTTCTGCAGCCCATCTTTTACCCATAAAGGAAAGCCACCCACACCCGTGCGTGGTGCTGGCTGCTCTGTGTCTCCTGCTTTGTCCCCTCCATACCATTCCCATCTCCCAGTTCAGTGGCTTTTGTTCAGAGCAGCCAGTGTTTTTCCTTCACTCTTCTCAGCATTGCTTGACACCCAGGAACACAAACTGCTCCTGGCTCCCACCTCTCATTGCTCTTGGCCCTGTCACAGCCTTTGATCTCACACCCGTATCTACCACACTGCTCCCTTTTCTAGCTCCTTCTGTTAGTTGCATCAGGAAACCTTCCCTTGCTGCATCCCAAATGGATCTCCCCATTAAACCCATCTACTGTGCTTCCCTCCATTGACCACTGGTTAATTTACCATCAGCCCTATGCCCCTAAACCCTCATTTCAGGCAGGTGTGGGGAAGATTCTTTTGAAGCCAGTGCACCAGAGGGGCTGGTGCAGAGAGACAGATCTCTGCTGTGCCTGCAGAGATGGGCACACTTGCCCTGGCATACACGTGTTCCTGCCTGCACATGCCAACACCTACATGTTCCTGCCCCCGTTCCCGCTGCCACATCCAAGGCTGTGGGATTTCAAGGGGAGGTCTTGTTCTCCAATGGGGCACAGGCATTATCTGCACAGCACGGCTGAGGGTGGGGATTTGGGATGCTTGGTTTTACAGCCACTAGACTAAAAAGAAGCCGTACCCATTTAGTTTCTTCAAGAACCATGCCCTGGAGTAAGGCTACATATGTTGGCCAGATCCTCAGTAAAGCCCTGGAATAAGCTGTAGGCACTGAAGAGGATTCATCTAAGCAGCATACAGAGAAAAATAGCAAAAAATAAAGTTCACGGGGGCACACGAAAAACAGAGCTTCCACCCACAGAGCAGCTGTGTGGGGCTCCAGAGACAGGCAGGCAACGTGGGAGATGTTTCAGAGCTTGCTCTCAAAATGATACATTTGCAACTGCTTCCCTTCTTCAACCACTGGAGGTATGCTGAGCTACCTGCCCTGCAGAGACACATTTCAATCTTCAGGAACAGGACTTTGTCCTGGGCTGCTTTAAGGCTGGCTGAGCCTCGTGGCAGCAGGATGCAAAAATGAGATGTGCCTTTGTGGGAGAGGAAGAAGAGGGATGTACTCTATCCCTTGGCTTTCTGACAGAGGCAAGGAACTGCCCCTCCGTGAACAAACCCAGGCAGAGGGGCAGTTTGGTGTTCTCACTGCAAATACCCACCCACTAGGAATGGGTGGTGTGGGCAGAGCAGATGGGATTCAGGGTGTCCTTTGGATCAGGCTGGCCTCAGCTGCAGTGCTGGAAGCTGAACCATTTCCAGGGAGGATATGGCAAGAACAGTGAGTCCTGCCCAAGTGACGGTCCAAAGCGCTGGCACTTCGTCCTGATTCAACCTCGCCCCAGATTCCCGCCCTTGGCTCGCTTCCAGGTTTCTTTCTCCTTGACCCATCTCCATCAAAAGAAGTGCTGTTACGAGTCTCTGCTCTCAGTTTCTAGTCTACAAATAGAAGCCAAGCAGCACCTGCTCTGGAGCTGAACATTTCCACTAAACCCTATTTTGATGCCTGTCCCGGCCAAAGAAATCTTTTGGGACCATGTCACTTGTATGAGATGTTAAATATTTCAACCTCCAGCAATACAAGACACTGATACGATACTGAACTACACAATTACTATATGTCCCTGCATTTCCACCTTGGCTGCAGAGATGCCCCACAAAGGCTCATCTCCAGCAAATATTTCTCTGAACAGGGACAGGGAGTTGGTTGCCTTGAGTGCTGGGGCCAATTTGTTTATTGGGCAACAAAGCTGGCCCTGCCATCTCTCCCGGGGAAGCTGTGCCATGGGAGCTGCTAAAACAGCATTTCATTTCCAAACAGGGCCCCAGAGACCTCTTGTGTGAAGGATTCAACAGAGCGAGGCGGGGTAGAGCAGAACAAGGAGACAACCCCAGGCTAAAAACAAGGCAGACCCCAGGTTTGATGGACCTTACTGCTCTGCACCAGGGTTCAGGCTAGCCTGTCCCCTTGAATCAGTGCCAATCTCTCTTGGGCCACCACTGATGAGGAAACAGCAAATTGGGATTTTTTTCACCTCCGTCTTCCCCCATTTTCCCTCCCCTAACTCCTTTTCCGCATCATAAGCAAAGTCCTAATAAAGCTCCCATCCCCACTGCCAGCCCTGCACCATGCTCCCAGCAGAAAAGAGATGCAAAGCCACGCTTGGAATCTGATTCCCCGGCTTTAAACGCTGCTCTGCCAGCAAAGTGCGACTTGAAAGCTCCCCTGTCACAGTTACAAAGCTCCGAACAGCCCTTCCTCGGATAATCACGCTTATCTCCAGATTAAGAAAGAGAGACCTGCAGCTGAGGCTGGTCACATGGGCTGGGATGTGGGCAAATCTCTTTTAAACAATCCCCATATAGCTGTGACCTCCACCGCAGCCCAAATACACCGTCCCTCGGTCCCACTCGAAAACCAGCTCTGGAGACATGACAGAGCATGTGAGAGGAGACTGGGCCGGGGATGGTGGGGGAGAGGGAAACCACGGGGGAGGAGTGAGAAAGCAACGGAGGAGAGGAGGAGAGGAGGGTGAGAAAGACGGAAGAAGAAATAAGTGAAGGGAGGATGTGGGAGAGAAATAGGATGTGGTGAAGAGGGAGGAAAAGTGCATGAATGGAGGGGGAGGATGATGAAGGACAGGGAGGTCTCTGCTACTCTTCCTGTTGGGGATTAGTTGTCCCTGCACTGTCCTCAGTTTAACTCTTCCCACTCTGTCCCTGACTGGCAGCCTAGCCTGATTACGTGACTCCAGCTGTGCCAAGCAGCCTTGGCAGGGAGAGCACGTTACCTACTTTGCTGCCACGGATTCATTAAGAGGCTTTGCTTGTGTGGGAATAGTCATCCCAACGGGGAAAGGGAAAAAAAACCCTTCTGCAGATCAACCTGGCGAGGAGCTCTGACAAAGCGGTTTCTACAGCCCTGCCCAGAGTTTGGGAGCCAAATAAAGAGAGATAGGGATGTGCACACAGGAGAGGAAGGCACAGGGGTGGGAGGTCAGCTGGATGGGGTCCTTAGCATGGCCACTGCTCAGAGACAGGGTACCAGACAGGGAAGGAACTGCAAGCCCTTTGCAAGATGCTGGTGCCTGGTTCTTCTTTGTGATTAAAGGCACCTTGCATCTGGGTCAGGCATGGATGACACATTCACCCTCTGCGTAAATGAAAGGTCTGAGCAACCGCAGAGAGACTTTTTCCAACAGCAGGTTCCCCTCTTACATCCATGTGGGATTAACACAATTAGTTTGCAATGGAGGAGCCCAAACAGCTTTGAAACAGGCACAGAGTGCTGGGGCTGCACCTCTCTGAGGAAGCCCGCTTTCTGCTGGCACTGACTGGGGTTTCCAGCCACAGCCACTGGCTGCAGCCTGCCGGAGGGACGGCACTGCTGCCTCTCCAGCTGCTCATTATTCACCCTGCGCAATTAGGCACCGCTGATAAGTCACACGAAATTGCCTTTGTTCTCCAACTGGAAGACCTGCATTTCATGGGAATCCCTTTTTTCCTGCACATTACTGATGAGCTGCCCACTGTACCTACTGCTGGAGTGGCAGTGAGGATTTTGGGGCACTCTTTGGGCTGGCCCCCATAGACATCCTGTGTAGGTCGATGGGGAGGTGTAGCCTGGCCCTGCCTGTGTTCCTGGACTTTTCTGAGCACAAAGGAGAGCTGCTCCTCCTGCAGCTCACCAGGGACTTGTCAGCTCTCCTCCAGGCAGGTGGCATTGTTGCTTCCTGGCTACTCTACCATCTCTCCAGGTCACTTCCCAGCTTCCATCCCAGTAGCAGAGGAAAACCCACTACAGCTGCAAAGTCAGTGGGGAAAGAGGTGTCAGCCTTACCCAACCCAAACCCCCAACAAGACGCCTTACCTTGTTCATGACCTTCCCCTTCCTCCCCAGCCAGCCATGAGGAGTAAACCCCATGCTCTGCTGCTTGGACCAAGCAACTCCCACCCAGGCTGCCTGCAGGGCCAGCTCTGCTCCATCGTGTACCAGCTCCTGCTCTTCATCCCTTCACTGTACCAGAACCCAAGTACGGAAGAGAAAGCAAAGCAAACTGGAACCGACATGAAGCTGGATGCTACCAAGCTCCACAGGAGGCAAGCTGTGCTTCAGTAAACTTCCCAAAATGACCTCTGCTTCAGAGCAGCCTTGTACCATGTAAGTCCCTGCTCTTTCAGCATCTGGCAGCTGCTCAGATGGGAGGACCACTGGGACAAAAGACATCTTGGCCCCATTCAAGAGTTTCTTCCCATTCTGCTCAAGAAATGTATGTGGGCTCTTAAGTCTTGTTGATTTAAGGGGAAGGATGCAAAATTAATTTAGACAGGAAATTAATTAGATGTGAACTGATGTTTACATCCCTACACATACAATGAATTCTTGTGTGAACCTACAGAATGCAGATGGATGGATGGATGAATGATAACAGCAGTCTAGGAATGACATTATGTGCTGGTCCATACGCTGGGGATGTAGAAAGACTTTTCTCTGCATTGCTAATTAATAACTCTATCCTGAGCAAATGTTGATAAATCCTTTATAGAGCATGTTATCTCTGTATTTCCAACTCCTGTTCTGCATTTCTATTTGCCTGTTTCCACTGCTCCACCCCTGGCACCCACACGCTTCACTTCCCTCCCATATTTTGTAACTGGTAGCGGATTTGACTCCCTTTCTGGAGAAAGAGGCGGAGGTTTTGTTACTGGGGCTTTGTGTGAGTGATTGCATGTGTATGTGTGTATACAAAGATGGATACAAATCCATTGGAAATAAACACCTTTTAAGGGACTTGAGAGAAAGACACACAGGGCAGAGGAGAAGAAAGAGCCTACAGACCCTCAGCCAGACAATCAGCCAAGATGAAGAGAAAGACCCAGTGAACCAAAAAAAGCCTCAGTTCTCTTTTAAACTCTCCATGATTTGCAACGAAAGCAGCAGATCCCATCGCTGGGAAGCTGAGCTCTGGCGATGTAACCCTCACCCCTTCTCCCAGCCCCACACAGCTCAATTACCCCGGGCTGCCAGGCTGCACTGAGCACACCCCCACCACCCCGCATCTCCCCCGCCGCCGAGACAGCTTTCACCAATGGAAGGAGTACAAATATATTCATTGGCACCTTATCAGACATGCATGCAAAACTAATTAACATGGGGAGACATGCAAGCTGCCACCCAGCCACAAATACACACCCACGAGCATGCACACACACACGCACGCATGCACAAGGCAACCCTTGTCTAGGGGGGACATTCAAAAGGCTTTGTCACTAATTTAGGCATCTGTCTCAGTCTGGTCTGGTCCTCCTGGCTAGGCTGGAGTTGTGGTTTTTTTCCCACTCTGTTTGACAATGCTGGGAACATGCCCGGAGACCCCTCATTCAAATCACCCCTTGACAATGGTCTCATTGTGTGAGCATATAGAAAAGGGAAAGGATGGGGGAGAAGATGTGGAAGGGGGGTAAGGAATTAAAATGTGAACCCAAGGAAGTGTTTACTAACACAAGCCTCGCAGCTGCCCCGTCTCTCCTCCACCCCCTTCTTCCGCCCCCGGCCGTTCCAATGGCCCAGCTTGTCCCCAGTTCCAAGCGGGCAGCAGGATGTCAGGACAGTGGAGTGGGAGCAGGGATGCACAGAGGTGCACAGAGAGCAGGCAGACTGAAGGGATGAAGCCTCAGGGCATTCAAGTCTTTGACAGCAGGGGGGCAGGTACAGGTTAGAGAAGCGAAGATAGAGCCAGAGATGCCTTGGAGAGGATTAGGGACTTAAAATGTCCTGGGAAGGACATCGTCATGGAGGAGCAAGAGATTTATTGGTATAACCACTCCAAGGCTTTTTCCAGCAGGAACAAAAAGTGCTTAAACCTGGCCTGGTGGATTTAGAGCAAGTGAGAAGCCTCGCTGCACGGTTTGGACTGCTCTCTTTGGTGCTGCAGCCAGACATGCTACAGCTCGAGAAGAAAGCAGGGGAGCAGCAGGGTGTTGGAGCTGGGGGCTCAGGGGATGGACCAGACTCCCTTCAGGACCCCACTCTCTGCCTATGCTAGTTATTAAATACCAGGAGAGAAAAAAAAAATAGGGAAAAATGCCCCAATGCCCTGAGCACCTCCAGGCACGCCTGGGGAAGGAAATAGTGAAGGTGCAGATGGGGGGTGTTCACCCCCAGCCCCACCACGCTTGACTGGCCTTGGCAGGCTCCGTTCAGCTGGAAATGCCCAAGAGCCAGCAGAGCAAAGGGAACGGGAGCTGGGGAGGGGGAGAAGATGATGACAGCGTTTTCCATATATGCAAATGCATCCACACAAGATACCCAGAGGGAGACAAAACAAAGAGACCTCAAAGAGGCTGGCTCTGAGACCCGCACAAAGCCAGATACCTCCGCACACCTACAGTGTTTGCACGTGAGGACCTGTGCAATGCAAGATGCAATCCTGCCCAGAGGTTCCCCCCCAATCTGAGCAGATATCAGCCTAAAGAAAGCCTGGTGGAGGAGCCCAGTGAAAGCTGAAAAGACAAATGCCACAATCCCACATCCTCCTACATAAACAGGTGCACCTTAGGAGTACAAAACTATTCCTGTCCTTTAGCTTAGTCAGAGAAGAGGAAAGCTGTGATGCAAACCCACATGAGCCCTGCCTTGGTGGGCAGAGGTAGCTCTGCTCCTCCGACATTGCTCCTGCAGTCAGATCCACCCCCTAGACCTTTGTGTGATTTCCATAAGAGGAAAGCTAGGAAATTCCTGGACATTACTAAACAAGGCCAGGCAAAATGTCACACAGAAACCTAGGAACGTACGTGAAGCAAAACCAAAAGTCACCTGTGCAAATATTTCTGCTTTAAAAAGAGAAACTACTGCAAGGTAAGCAAATCTGTGCTTTTTATCCAAACAAGTGGTTGTGAGCAGTTTTATTGCCACATTCCTGTGCCCCAATACACAGGGATAAGTACTCGACACACAGTGACACGCAGGGACTCGGGGACAGAGCTGTTGTTTTAATAGGGCAATGAAGACAGCGAATGAAATAAAACCCTACAGAGATCAGCTTGCAGAACTCAAGGCTGATAAAATCTATTTGATGGTAAAAGGAAACAAGGACACTCATGATTCTGCTCTCATTTCCATGCTGTAAATTTGGGCAGCTTTTACTGAACGCAATTAAATCCTCACTTAGGATTTAACCTGGTGAAACTGAGGGCAGACCTTGCTACAAAGACCCACCTCTGAGCTCTTCCCCTCAACTTGCTCTGCAGAGGCCAGCAGGAGTTGTGGGAAAACTGAGTGAAAAAGCAAGGGAATTCACAGATCCCTGCCAGTGTGGCCATTTCAAAGCCCCCTTCAGCTCTGTGTTGCCTGTTCTCTCCTTCCCCAGTGATTTGCTGCTTTGCTCATGGAGCTTTGGCTTCAGGGAACAGTCAGTACCAGCCTGGCAAGCACAGAGACTCAATGGTATTTGGGCATCTCCTTCCCTTTGCCTCTAATGGAAACTGAAAGCCTCAGCAAAGCCCCAACACATCCATTCCCTGACTCTCGTGGCTGATCCTTCCTTTCCAAAACTATTAGAGTCCCACTGGGGATCTCATGCAAGACTCTTGCAAGAAACCCTGCAAGACCCTCTGTTATTAACACCTCTTTGACTATTCTTTACATTTCCCTTTATTTCAAGACAGGGCATTTCAAAGTCTTTTGCCCAACAGCACAGTTTAACACACTGAGTTTCCCAAGCAACAAGTAATAGAACAACTCACCTACTTGTACCACACAGGTAAAGTCACCTCAGGGCTGTGATCTTAAATCCATACATGCTTTTCCCCATGGACTTTGAGAACTGTAAATCTCAACATTTCATTAAACAGATCACTCAGAACAGATTGCCTCACAACATAACTTCTCGGCTGGCCACTACCCACGAGCAGATGATTTTACATGACATTTATTCATGCAAATTGCCGAGGCTGTAGTCTAGTTACCCAGCAAGAGCATAAAAAATTGCAGTTTAGATGCATAAATGCTGGCACCATGAGAGAAGACACGATGAGACTGGAAACACATGCCTGGGTTTCACACAGAGTGCAACAAAACTTAGAGGGAGTCATCATCAGGTGGGGGTTTATCAGGAATAACCCCCCCAAAATGATCCAGGGGAGGCAGATAAAGGCATGTGCAAGGCTGAAAGGGCTACAGAGAAATGAACTTATCCTGCTGCATGTGCAGGAACCTGCCATGGGGAGAGCACACGCAACATTTTACGTCACTCACAAAGCCTACTCTGTCCAATAAAGTGAGGAAGTAAAACAAAGCATGAAATCCAGGCATAAATTAGCATCCCTCTAGCCTAGCTTTATTTGTGCTGCTGCTGCTGTGGATTAGCATCTAGCTGGCTGACAGGCTGATAGGCAGACAGAAACAGGGAGAAATAAAAAAAAAAATTTAAAAAAAATCGGTGGGTGTCTTTTTTTCTCTATGGTTTCTGGGATATCTGCCTTCAAAGTGCAGGCAGTGTTCATCCCTTTAGGACCTGAATTTTTCCATCTTCCTGTGAGAGCAATAGGCTCCATAGGAAAGCAAATTCCCCTGAGGTATTTGTGCCTGCACCCTGTGGAGCCAGCACCCGTCATCTAACGCAAGCCCAGTGTGAACCCGTCACATCCTCAGCCAGCATCCCCCCGGCATCCACAGCTCCACTGCAGAGAGCCACAGAGCCCTGGGAGCAGCTACGGTGTGGGGCTGGGAGACCTTGAGGATAGCACCTTGCCACAGGCACACACAGGGAGCGGCCGCCTCGGGATTAGCTCTGGATCATGTTCACCATCGCCTGGGGCAGCTGCTTCCTTCAGTGCTTGCAGCCACGGCTGGGTTTGGTACCTGATCCCAGATGACATGACCGGGATCTCACGCCGGCATCTCCTCTCAGTTTGTGTCAGAAATGTGTCACTGCCTGCTCCTCGGGCAGGAGGACCTGCAGAGAGCTTCCATCGGGCTGACACACAGCCTCCCGCTCCTCAGGGCTGCATGGCAAAATGAGTGGTCGTCACCAGAGACATCCCTCCTCTCAGGGCTTGGTGGCCTCGTGCCCACCCGCCCTTTCCAAGCACAGCCATGAAAACATAGCACTAAAGAGGTGCCAGTCTTGACAGCCACCACTCCAGTCCTTCCCAAGCCAGCCCTGGCAAGGGAGCCTTTCTGCCCTAGCAACTTCAGGCAGCAGAGAGGAGCTGGGAAGCTCCTCAGTGTGGCACTTGTGCACAAATTGGGTGAATAACAGCACTAAACTTGACTGTGGTAAAAGCAAACTGGAAAGCCCATTTCCAGACACACTGAGACATTCAGAGTTTGACCAGGCTTTCAGATCACAGGAGATTTTTAGTCCTTGCCTGTCTTTTAAGGAGCCAAACACAGAGCTCAGTTTTTAGGCTATGGAAATCAAATTTTCAGCCACTTTTCAAAGGTGGCCTAGAAAACACAGACTAATTCTGCACAGCCATAAAGCAAGTCCCTCAGGAATACAGCATGCAGTTCAGACACACCCATGTCCCTCTGCCTGTCAACATGACTCTCACTGAGTGGGTCTGATCAAGGGATGCAGGTGTGAAAATTCCTCAAGATGCAGAGAATCCCTCCTTGGCAGAGCCCTTGCAGGTCTCAGCTCCTCAACCAAGTGCACTGGCCCTGCTGATCAGTGGTGCCACAATCCCAGTAGATTGGCACTGCCTTTGGAGCATGGAACAGGCAAAGCCTTTCTTGCAGCACGCATCTGTGGCCAGTTTTGCTTGATCCATGCCCAAATGGGTCAAGACAGACAGATTTTCCCCAAAGGAGGAAGAAGGGCACTCTGCAGAGCTTCACGACAGCTGCAGCTGGAAATAGCCCAAGCAGAAGAGATGTATCCCTTTTCCTCCAGCCACACCTTCCCTGGAGTGCTTGATCCAAGTCTGGAATAAAGCACACCAGCACCATCCTCATCCCACTGCACACAGAAAGACAGTCCTCTCCACATCCATGCAGCCACGCAGGTATCTATGGGAACATCCCAAGATATCAGTAGGGCTGTTTCTTTTAGGGGCTAGGAAGGAAGGAAAGAAGGATGAAGAGAGTGTAGAAACCGGAGCCTTTGTTTCCCAGCACTCAGCCATGCTGTTAATTAGGTAGCAGAGACCAGCCACTTCCTACCACATCCTCTAGCTCTTGCAGCAATAGCAGGCACTCCTTTAGTCTCTGTCCTTTGGGGATGAGAAGGAGGCAAGGAGGCAGAAGTCAGTCAGAGCCTACAGAAATGCAACAAGGTGCAGGAAGGATCTTTCCTTTACAAGGCAACCGGCGCCTGATGGGCTCCCCAGCCAGCACTTATCTATGTGAACCATTTGTTTCTTCCCCAAGCTCTCAGCTTGCTCTGACACAACACTCATTCGCCTGATTGCAAGCAGAATGAGTCAGATAGGTCCCAGCCTTGCACCCACTCAGAAGTCCTCTATTTCTACTCTGCTCCTCAGCACAACGCCGTCAGGAAGCTCAGCCTGGGCACTGTGCAGGGACACAACTGCCTTAAAAGCTTGGTACAGGTCCAGACTCACACATGTAGTTTGCCCTTCATTCTGGAGAGCTCCAGTACACTTCTGCATGAGATGCATTAAAACTCACACTGGCAACAGCACATTCAGACAAGCAGCCGCTGGGACCAAGGCAATACCTATGAAATGTATCACAAATGGACTGAAGGAGCAAATTCCCTTGAGTCACTGGTCCAAGTGGCAGCCTGGGACATGTCTGCAGCAGCCTGGGGAGATCCTGCACAGTACCATGAGGACACCACAGAGAGAGCATCTTCTTCTCTGGCTCTTAAGCGGAGTCTTCCACAGTGCTGCACACAGTACATGACCTCTCAGTTAAAGTAAGGACCAAATAAATTTTAAAAAGCATTTTTTTTTCTGAGTCCTGGCAGCATGGAAGGCAAACACGGTTTTTCAAGCTGTTTCCAGAATGAGACAGAGCCACACATATCCACAGGCACAGCCAGTCTGCATCTGTACAGCATTGTTCCTACCACCTCCATTAGCACACACAGTGATGTGCATCCCGCTCTTGCAGAATAGGGTGCCAGAGATAACATCTCCAATTATTACCTTCTGGACCACAGACCTCTGTGCCCAAGTTGGTCTGTGCCCAGGACCATACAACAGTGGCTGGGACCACTCCTGAGAGTCCTCAGTATGTCTAGGGGCTTAAATGAGACCCAAGTCAGCCACTATCCAACCCAGTGTGATCCATGACACTTTTGAGTTGTCAGTCTCTCTCTTCCTCCCTGTTCAGGTGTTATGCAGCATCCTGCACTGTCAGCCTTGAGCTTTGAGTCTTGATCCCTGAAATTGCTAGGACTCATTTCAAAAGCCAACTAATTGGAGGAGTTTTCTTCAGACTGATAATGCCTAAGTCCTACAAGGTCTTTGACTTGTTTCCAGAGTTTTCCCTGCAATTAAGATGTCTCTAAATACATTTCTTGTAGCATAATTCTATTAATTTTAAGTGAGAACTGAGAATTTTAAACAGTCCTTGATTACAGTTGCTGGGGGTTTACAACAGACACCCCAAATCCCAAGGTTTGCTCTAAAACCCTTGTGAATTATTCTAGACCAGCCTTGCCAGCTGCTCTTCTACCCAAAAGACACCTTCCCATGAGAGCAGGAGAGTAGAAGGGAAGAAAGCTGGAAAACAGCCATTTCTGGGACTAAAATGAAATCAGGAGGAACAGTCCCAAAAGTCTCTCTTAGCCTTGGCCACCAGCAGCAGCTACTTGTGAAGCTCCCACCAAGTGAGAGCCAAAGGAAGAGACACATTGATCCTGCCTTGCTAGATTTTATGCCAAGCTTGTCAGCAAGGCACACTCAGCTTTGGCTGCCCAGGAAATGCAAACCTCTCCTTTGTGTGGCTTTCTGGACACCTCCTGCTGCCCTCCCTAAATCCCAAAGCCAGCAGCATCCCTTACAAGGTGCACACTATGCCAGAGGCAGCAAAGACATGCTCCTTGCAGCCACATGGCCCCAGGCCTTCTGCCAACACCATCCCAACATGGGGCATGCAGGCAAAAGAGCTGCCGGAGGAATCCACACCAAGCAGCGCTGAGCACGACCTTTCTGCTTTACAATGGTAACCTGAATCCTAAATACTGGATTTCTAGGCACGCATTAAAGCCATGAGACAATGGAGACGGCGAGGCTGGGGCTGGCTGCAAGCCAGCTCCATGCCGGCCCCGCCAGCGCCCGATGTTTCCCATTTCCTTCTTTTTTCACCATGGCAGATAAGCTAAGTCCCCCTAAGCCAGGAGGCAGGTGCACGCACGAGCTCACCCCTGACTTGGGGACTCTGTGTGACTCCCTCCGCATAGAAGGTAGATGCCCAAGAAGACCCAGAGAGGTGGTTGCTTTCCTCTCTCCCTCTCTCTCTCATATGAGCATTGCTTCTCCTTTAATTGGTTTCATTCATGGCGGCCCTTTGCTAAATGTAATTATGCCAGGCTCTCTCCATCTGTCTGCATTCAGGAAGAGACATCGCTCTCACTGTTTTTATCTTCAATCTTTATTTCTGCATTAATCCCCGCTCTGCATCTCACATGTACAACAATGTCCAGGACCTCCTGAGGACATACAGACACGTAATGAAGAGCAGGATTTGTCCCTGGGTCTCTCCTGGCTGGAGGACATTTTTTCACAGGGAAAGCCCCATACCTCAGTCACTCTGTAACATCTACATCTCTCAATGATACCTCCACAAGCAGTCCTTTTGCTGGCACTCAAGAGTTGTCTGTGAGCCCAGGCAAGAGGAGACGGCTTGATTTTGTCTGCATCACAGAGATGTTCTCTGCCCTGTCTTCCCAAGCCCCGTACATAAAGGTAGCAAGATGTCTGCTTAGGTTGACATGGACTGCTTTTCACATGGAGACAGCATTCAGTCCCAAACTACCACACTCATTTTCCTTTCCAGGAATGCAGACAGGGTGAACACGGCTGAGCACAGGGATTAACAAACCTCAGCTCTGCAAGGGCAGCTCATAGCTGCATAGCTGAGGCTGCAAAGCACCCAACACACCCAGAAGGATTTCATCCCTGGGGATTCATAACCCCGGGTCCTTACACCTTCCTCAGCCAGGGTAGGTAGATCTTGGGGGAAAACACAGTGCTAAAGGAGCTGTTGGTTTATCGAGAGACCAAACCCAGTGACACAGACCCTGGGCAACCAAGCACCATCTGGTGACCGCCGGCTCCCGACACAATAGCCCACGTTGGCATGTTTATGATAGAGACCAGAGGCGGATTCCCATTATCCCCATCAGATCCTGTGATGTGGTTTCAGGAGAAGGACCATGAGAAGCAGATGGGATGGCAGAAGAGAAAAGAACTCAATGAGACAGACAGACAGGAGAGATTTATATGAAGCTAAAGCGCATACCCATAAACATGGGATAAGTAAATAGCATGTAAGTATGAAATTAAATGCAGGGAATCCATGGCATCCAGTAATCAGTCAAATATCTCCTTCACCTCTTTTTCAGTTTATCATCGGCATTTTAAAATGAGATATTTATGCCAATAAGTAAGCCAGTTGTATGTTGTAACCCAGCAAATATTGGCTTGGATCTGAGAGATTCGTCCCGACAGACAATTCATTTTTACAGTTATTTTTGGACTCCCGGCTTTCGTGGAACACCGGCTCTCTGTGTTGGATTTTATGCCCCTGAAATGTATTTACAATGCATGGCATCTGTATTGTGCATTACACACTTAAATCATTGCATTTCATTCATCGCTTGTAAAAAAAAATATTGCAATATCCTGAAGCTCTGAATACTCAAATTCAAAATATAACTGCTGCATTTTCAGAGTAATGCTATAAAATAATGTTGTATTTTTAGATAAAGGAGGGAAAATTGATCATGAGGAACATGGATTCCCAAGATCTGGGAAGAAGAGGAGTTTGGATTTCACACCACGATAAATGGATAAATAAAAATAAAACTAAAAGCAGAAAAACCCACAAAGGTTTATTTTCTAAACAAGAACATGGAAACATTTTGTCACTTAAACAAAGGGAGGAGGGTGGGGGAGGCTCCGCATCCTTGGCTTACTCTCTGCAATGGACAAATACTATCAGAAACAAAAAGCATGGCATAGTTAGCAGGAGCTCAGCGCTTTAGAATTAATGGTATGTATTTAAGTTCCTTTTAGGGGAAGCCTTCTGCAATTGGGGGTAAAAAAAATTCTTGGTTTTAAAGGCTTCTGTCATTGTTGCCCACAAGCAGAAGAGAAAGGCGCTTTCTTTGTCATCCGGGGGTTTATGGCAACACCTTAATATGTCCTTTTCATAGGTGAAGCAAGGCACACAAAGCAGCCGCGTGCCAATGCGTCCCCCCCGCCACCAGTAAAATAAATAAATGGAGGAACGCGGGGACGGCGGCCGTCGTAATCCCTCGGCAAAGAGGCAGCGAGGATGGTCTGGCGGGGTAAATATCGCACGTCTCCTGCCAAACCCCGCGTGGGCTATTGTCCCGCCACCCCTTTTAGATGTCATTAAGGATTTTTCGCATACAACCAAACGAGCGGAGGGGATGAACGCACTCGCTTCTTCCCCACCAGTTGGAGAAGCCATGACGAGGCGGCTGGGAGCCGGCGCAGGAAAAACACAGGGCAAATTAGGAAGTATGTTAATTCAGTTAATATCAGAGAGGGGCTGGCGGGCGGTGGGGGGGAGGTGTGCGCGCAGATTTTCCGCCCGAGGAAGGAGGTGGCAGAGAAAGAACTGGGGCATGCCAGCTCCCGTTATTGTTCTGCCTTCATCGGTAATTAGCAAGATAAGGAGGGGACGGCGTGAGGGAGGCAGCGTGGCGAGGACAAGGCAGCGCTGCACCCCACCTCATGCCCATGCGGCCATCTTACAGGCGGCGCTTGCCTCCCGCAAAATGGCCGCCGGGGCCCACACTGCCTCAGGCCCGCAGCTGGCCCATCCCAGCGGGCTCCCCTCCGCCAGCCCCGAGGCAGTGGGCACCCGGGAGCAGTGGCAGCCAGTAAAGGGGGCCCTCAGGAGAAAAGGAGTTGCCATGGTGGGCCAGAGCGCGCTGGCGAGCGGCCATCTTAGCGCGGGGCGTGCCGGCGGTGCCATGGGCACGCGGCACTCCCACGGCTCTCTCCCCAGCCCTCCTGGCTGGAACGCTCTTGGTTCACTTCTCCTTCGCCAGGCAGCACACATTGCCTGGGCCCTGCCTGTGGCCACAGAGGCGGCTGTGCCTTCACCATAGCTTTTCTGTTGGACACGAGCGGGCTTGTCCCCACGCAGGCGGTGAACCGCCCGCCTCGCTGTGTCCCAGCCAGTTCTGAAAGCTGCCAGGCACTGGACTGGCCCTGGAAGACACGGCCTGGACAGATAGAGCATTCCGAGAGCTACAAGGCAAGATGTCACCTGACCAGCCATCAGAGAGTGAGTTATAGGCAAATTATGCCTTTCCCCTGGCCAAAACAGAATAAATCCCAAACCAAAACTGCAGTAATATCAGTAAAGAAGACATGAGCTTCCTAAACCTTAATTTAACACAAATTTAAAACAAGGTCAGTTATAAAATGCATGGTTACACAGATGACACAGATAAAGCTACAGATAACATTTCTCACTCCAAGGGAGCTTTACAGCGGACACATCAGTGTGGCTCAGTTCTCCAAATGAGTAACACCAAATACCAACCAAGGAACCCTCATCTCTGGTCTTGGGCTGCCCTCAGGACAAGACCAGCAATTACTGACACTAAAGCAGTATTTGGGAAGCATTTCATGTGCCTTTAGCTATGATGGGACTACTTCAGATGGGGCAATAGGCACACAACGCACATTGAAAATTCGGCTTCTGCTCCAGTACTCTGTGGAGAACCAGAGGGTGATTGCAACTGCATGCAGGCAGGGCCATGTTATACATCTCAGCCAGACAGTGAAACATAAGGGATGGCAGGCTAGCTGCTCCGCTCCAGGGTTGTCTACATGGAAAACCACACCATTATAATGACAGCACTATAGGTCAACTGCTGCTGCTCCTCGCCACGCTGGTGCACATCTTCACTCTTAAACTGGTTTTCTCCAGTTTAGCTTAAACTGCTTCCAGCATGACATCACTGGTATACAGGAGAGTCCTGCCTTCTGCTAAAGTAAATACCCACAGAGGTTGTACGAGTACAGCTCCTTGCTTTAAAATCCGCCCCCCAACCGTACGTCTGTAGCTAGACCTGCCCTTCGGCTAACCTTTCTGTACTCCGCACACTCCTGGGCTGTTCACAGTGCCCGTGAAACACTATTACACCCTGCTTCCCTTGGGTGCTAATCCTGCTTGTCAACCCAAAGGCAGAAGCAGACGGTGGCTTGGCATTTTGATTACGTTGTGATCTGTTTGAACCTTCCAGATTCTTTTGATGTCTGTGCAAATTTGAAAGGGGGAGCCTTCATCCCCCACAATGAAACTCTGCTATCGCATGGTGAACCATCTCGGGACTCCTATGTCCATAGCCATTGCTAGATTTGAAGTGGGGAGGGGAGTTGCAGCTCCTCCAGGAAGAGTCTGAATTTCAGACTAACCAGTTCTGGCCCTGAGCAGAGAACACTACAGGGACAGCGTGTTGCTCTTCAAACAAATTCATGCGTAGGGGAGTGTGCGCATGCACAGAGATACCAGATTTATACAAATAGATGCATTCATAGGAAAATGCAAATAGCATCCTCTTCCATCCCAGGCTCCCTTCGAGCTCCTGACATCCCAAGGTTTCAGAGGAGTACAACGGAGCCTCAGATCAAACATTAGCCCTGCGGGGGTTCCCTCAGGGAAGCAGCCATGCACTGGGGTCTTTTCCCCGCTTCCATGTGAGGTTTCCCGACCCGGCCTTCCGTGGGTGCTCAGTTCTGACACGCGTACGACACGCGCGCGCACATGCAGAGCCTTGCTAAAAGGTGCTTTGGGAATTGAGCTCCACTTCCTCTTTCTCCTGAATCAATTGTCATAAACCAGCTTTTGTTTTATTTTTAACAAAGCGACAGAAATAATCTCCACACACAGCCCTTGACACTCCCACGGCCCTGTCCTTTAACAGAACAAGGTATCCAGGGCCCCCGAGGACATGGGCACAGGGAGACAGCAGGGTAGGAAAGACCAGGAGAGGCCGCTTTCTGGGTGCACAGAAATCCCCTGCTCCTCTCTTGAGCCCCTTGCTTGGCAGGCAGAAAGGAGGTGGGATGGGAAGGTGACTGGACGGTAGGCAAGGCACTTCCAACCACTCCAACCCAAACTCCAGCTGTTCCCTTCATTCCCTACCCACTTCCAACCCGCATTTTACCTTGCACTCTGCTCCTCTTGCTCTTCGGTGCCAGCAAGAGATGACTCCTACAGCACCATTGCAGCAATCAATGGGCTGATGTGCAACCTGTGACAGCCTGCCTGTGGCAAACCCCTGTCTCCAGCATGGCCAAGGACTCATCTCTCCTCCTCCTCCTCCCATCCCACATACCCAGGTTCAGGACTCAGACACATATGGAGACATTTCTTGATGAAACCTATCAGTGGGTGAGTGGCAGCTGAGCAGGTACTGAGCAAGACGTGGGGCCAGACAGCAGCCAGGGGGGAAGGCAGCGGGTGGAGGGAACGTGCCTCGGGAGGAATACTCACAAAGGGCTGCTTTCATTAATAAAACATTCCCCCCTCGGTTGCCTTTTGATTTGGGTGTAAGAATTAACCCCATCTGCCCAACAGCACGCTACCTACCAAGTCATCTCTGCTGAGGAAGGCTGTCTGACGTGTCTGCTCAACTGCCTTGCTTCCCACTGCACGCACTCCTTGGCAGCCCAGACCCCTCCAAACAGCTCACCAGCCTCGCTGGGTCTGCCCTATGGAAGAGATCTTCTTCCCACAACATAGATTAGACCCAGTGAAAATAGGCTTAGTGAAAATACCATTTCACTATTAATGCCATCCCTCCACAAGACCCCCCCGCTCCCCACAACCCCCCTGTCAGCTTCACACTCTCTCACACCCAGAAAGATTATAACAAATCCTGGTCACCTTTTGCCCCTGCTAACTACTGCTCCGGTCTTTGCACTGCATGCCTTCTACCATGAGTAGAGAGCTGGGCACAGGGAGTACTTATATATATACACACACATCTATCTAGTCAGCACTGGAGGAGTTCAGCTGCACAACACACATCTCCCTGCACAGCATCTCGCCTTGTCACAACACCCCAACCCATCCCTCTCTGCTGTAATTGCAGTGCCTGGTCCTTGGGCATCAGCAGAAAGTTGCAGCAAATCCTACGTTGGTTAAAGCACAATCTGTCCATTCAAAATTGGTGGGGGGTTGCTTTTAAATCACTGAGACATTTCTATTCCCTTTCTGTTTAAAGTAAAACCGAGATGCAGAGATGCCTTCGAACCGACAGCCCCTTCATTTTTCCAGAGGTGTGTTTTAATGAGTGACTCGCCTTCCAAAAAGGGGCCGGCAAAGGGGAAGGACGGCAGATTCTCCACACAAATTCAATAGCTGGTAGGTTGCCATGGGCTAAAGCATTTCTTTGCACACATGAAGGGAAGGGACTCCAGAGCACTAAGGGTTTTGCCTCCCATGAGTTATAGCTCTACCCTTCAAGAGCGGAATAAATGCTTTATCCCATTGCAGCCTGTGATGTATTCTACATAGATGGATTGATTTCCCCTATTGTTCTTAATAAATCCTGGCGCATGAAGAAACTCACTGCACAGCCATTTTTCCTGCCTTGTTCTAACTTGCAGGAGTGATAAGGGTCAGATGTGACTGCAGTGGGAAGCAAAGGCCATACGTGAGGCAATGCTTTGCGGGATGCTCTGGGTGTGCTTGCAGGGGCTTGGTGGGTATAGGCAACCAACTCCCTTTCCCTGTTTATTTCCTCTTTGAGAGGAGGTGTGGAAAAGGGGAACTGGCTGGGTACTGCAGCACTGGCATGGTGCTGACAGGAGCAGCTACTGCCAAGCTGAGCCTGCACAAGCCTCTCAGATCTGCACAGGGAAAGGCAAGGCTCTGGCCCTCTCTGACTTGAGCTCTCAATTGTGAGAGATAAATACATATATTGTACTGTCTAATAAATGCAGGGCTGAGCACTGCACCACTGTAGAGCCTTCTTAAGCACACCCAGCTCTCCATCTTGCCCTGTCCATCAGACCTGTCCCTGTCCATGTCCCAGCTGAGAGGAGTCCACACCATAAACACAGAGGCTCCTCTGGTTTTTTGTTTGTTTGGGGTTTTTTTAAGTCAAAATGCCAAACCAACCCCCTCTCAATGACTCCCAACAGACCCCCAGATTGTTGTTAAAAGGTTCTCTCCCTCCCTACCATCTTTTCTACTCGCAGGGTTGATGCCCACCCTCTTTTACTGCTACAGGAGGGTGTTTGCTTGTTGCCCTGATTCTGGGTGACATTTGCTGGACACAGCTTTGCTGGTGTCCAGCAAGGAGGCACTGCTAGGCTCCAAGAAGCAGGTGGCTTTGTGCAATCCTGCCTTGGCCACCTGTCTCCAGCTCCATCCAGGCTCTCTGGATTATCACTGCTGGTCTTCTCTAGCAGCAGCTAACAACTGGCCCTGTTTCAAAAGCCTGGCTGGAAATTTGGCTGTGGGAGAGAGGGAGGGATCAGGTAAAAGAGCTGGTCTCCCACGCATGAGTTGAACTCAATCCTTCAGCAAGACTTCCAGGGACTCACCTCTCCTTGCTCAGGTGGAGACGTCCCAGCCCTTCCCAAGGCATCCCACTCCACGAACTCTCAGTCATGTCTGATTAAGGAAAAGAGAATTTGTCTCAATTAGAAAGAGGTTCCCATATGCATGGATGGATGTCAAGCAATTACCACATGTCACTCACATTTGGAAAAGAGACCTTAAATTTGGGGCCGTGCAAACTTGCACACACAATTGCCAGTGAGTTACAGACCCTGGCATGCTCCAGAGCGTACGTTGTGCGGATGCTTTCAAGCCCGTCCCTCGGCTGAAATACACCCAGCCACGTAAAATACAGCCAGACACGACCCCGTTCTCTAATAAGGAAATAAAGCCGAGTGGACCTGCATTGCCAGACCCCAGACAGCAACACTGTCTCTTTAATTTTCTCCCTGGCTATCTCATCCTTTGCACAAACTCTTTCCTCCCCGTGGCTTCTTCCAGCCTGGTGGGCAAAGTGGGAAAACATCATTAGGGAGGAAAAATAATTTAGTTTGTTAATCAGTATCCAGTGGTGGGAAACAAGAAAGACAGAGAGCTGGGCTGGCGGTTAGGGCTTAGGAAGGGCCAGCACAAAGCCCACCATTCATGACATCTGGGGCTGGGATTCTCATTGAATTAAACAGACACAAAGAGCAGAGGCATTTCATGCTCTCTTCACAAGAATTATCATATCTCCCTGGCACTAGGAAACCTTCAGCACGGGAGAGGGGGAGAGAGAGAGAGAGAGAGGGGAAAGCGGGCAGGCTGGGTAGAAATATGGGGCAGGGTAGAAGAGGCTTTGTTCCAGGGTTGGATTTATGGATGGGATGTGGCGCGTTGCTTTGCAGGGAGAGACAGGGCCCTGGCGCGCTGGGTCTAATAAGAATCAGCAAATGTGAAACAGGGGGCCCCTGTGTACCATGAAGCAGGGAAACCCACGTTTGACAAGCCAACA
This sequence comes from Chloebia gouldiae, assembly GCA_003676055.1. Classification (NCBI taxonomy): domain Eukaryota; kingdom Metazoa; phylum Chordata; class Aves; order Passeriformes; family Passeridae; genus Chloebia; species Chloebia gouldiae. The sequence goes on from QUSF01000015.1 coordinate 10,542,416, forward strand.
GAATAACCGCTCACGTCTCAAGGCTGTGGAAGGATGCTGACGTTCCTACGAGATGTGTCGTCTTGTGTGTGTGTCAGCGAGGAGGGGGAGAAGGGGAGAGGCGAGGAGTATAAACAAGAGACCAGGCAGCATCGTTCAGTCATGAAAATTAATTAGCTGATGTGCAAACCATGGCTGCCTCTTCCTACTGCCCTGCAAGCATTCCCCATAAAGCTATGGTGTGTGCAGAGCCTGTGACTGGGAATGACAGGGGCAGATTAGGCAGCTCCTTGGGACACAAGCCTGGCAGCAAGAAACCCACAGCCCATGCAGAAAAGGTGAGGAGGGGATGAATAGTGTCCCTGGGGAAGGGGCAGAGCCCAGGGACCAGAAGGAAGAGAAAAGGGAGAGACTGGGCACCAAGCTGAGACCAGGAATCATGTTGCTGCAGCAGCATAAATTGGGGTGGATCTCAAAAACCAGCCATTAAAAAAAACAGGACCTGGTTGGTGGACTGCAAAACCACTTAGGGTTTAGATCACAAAATCTCTGGGGCAGGACCTGTCATCTCCTGCAGGTTCACACCATGGAGGCCTGTCCTACTTGGTCTCTGGGCATTACCAGAAGATCTACTTTAAATACTAATTGCTCCATGATCAAGACCTGCGAGCTTCTGGGAGGCTCCCAACAGCATTACCTGTGGGAAGAGGGGATAGATCTCTGACCTCACATCCCCAGGGTAATTTGACCCCATGCACGAGTGCCACAAGCAAATATTTCTACCCAGTGATGAAGATGAGCATTTCCTGACCAACTTCACATATCCCATCCCCAAGCTTTCAGATCCTACTATAATATCAAGCTTATTCTTTGGCTGGAACAACCACAGAAGAATGAGGGTGCCAGGGAAAATGGAAAAAAACAGGGAATGAAGGGATGCAGAATGTGATCAGCAGGGAAAAAATAGAGAAGACTCTTTGACATGGAATGTGCACAGTGAACACAACGTGCTGGAAACAAAGGGATGCAGGGAGAGAGGAGAGGCTGGGATGGGCATCTCAGCAGACATGTAGGTAAAAGTTGAAAAGGAAGCACTAATTAGCACCCAGACCATCACTTTCCATTAATAGCTTGTCACCATTTCCTTGATGTTGCTGAGAGCAGGGAAGTTGGTATGTGTGATGCTTACCTGTCTCTATCTCATTAACAGAAGTGAGGGTGAGAACAGATGTTTATTGCCTGCATTCAGATAGACAGGCCCTTTGCTGAACTGAGAGGCAGGAGAGAGGGGGAAAGTTATGAAAGAGATGCTCATGAAACACAAGCCAAACCCAAACAATGGCAACCCAAACACAGGACACTTAGGTACCTGTGCCAATCCAGAAACAGCCCCAGGGAGGTATCAGGTTCCAGGAATTCTAGAAACACAAAACTGCTCAGTCAAATAATTAAAACCCAGGGCAAATACACTGCCAGCTGGGGGAGAGTGCTCTGGTATTGGCACAAGGTATGTGCAAGGGGCTGTAACTGCATTATACCTGGGAAAGTAAAACAAAGACTGCTTACTTTCCAGACTGATTTTCTCAAGGTGTCCACTCCACTAAAAAACAGACAGCCAAGCATCTTACTGAGAGCCAGAATGGAGATACACACCAGTAAACAAAGGAAAAAAAAAGAAAACAAAAAAAGTGCTATTTTAGGCAAAGATAAATGTGCTTTGCATATAATCACCTTTGGAGTAATTCTTCCAGCAGCTAAAAAAGATATTATCCTTCCTATGTAAAACACAACGGCCTCTCCTTTCCCTCCAACATGTGGAATGGTTCCTGACAGTGACATGGGAAAGAGGGAGTGTGCAAGGCAAAGCAAGACAAGGCAAGGACGCCAATCAGCAAGTACCTGCGAGCTGGTAGCACAGGTCTGCTGGTGTGATGACGGGAGCGTGTGTGTGTGTGCACATTCCTAGGGACACCCTCGCTCCCACCAGCACATCAATTCACTACGCAAGCCAAAGGTTCCTCTAGAGCAGGAGCCCAAACCTCCTTAGGAGGGAACGAGGCAAAACCAAAGGCAAAGAAAACATCAAGGCAGGGACTGAAGGAACAAAGGCTTCCCCCCTCTCAGCTTGGAGACATCTTCTTGGCCATTTAGCTCAGATCAAGTGTAGGCTCTGTTGACTCCCCCACCTATTCAAACAAACACTTTCAATAGTCTGATAGGTCTTTTCTGCTCTACAGCTTCTGTACCCCTGTGTTTGACGTCCCCAGCCAATGCAGTTAATGCCACATGCAGAAATACTGCCCTGAAGAGCCCTCACTTAGATTGCGTGGTCAAGCACTTCAAAGTTAGGAAGTGTCCAATTTATGGCTGTCCATGCAACCTTAATTCCACCTCGCTGTGCAGCCACTCTGGACAGGAAAAGAGGGAGTGAGCTAAAAATAGGCTGCGACCGTGTCGTCAGCCTCGTGAGGGCATGGGCAGGGAGAGGCTGAATTAACGTCTCATGGTCAAAATGAAATCAGGTACCCCCCGACTTGCCAGCGCTTGCTTTGGTGCCTTCAACCATGTACATTTTTAATATACAGAAATCACGTGCATTCTAAACATACAGAAAAATGCATTATTTATATCTAATAAATAATAGATTGTTTATATAAGCAAAAAGAAAAACAATTGTAGGCAAGTGTAACAAATTCCCCTTCTTCCACCCCGCACCCATCTTTGCTTCATCCTGTGCGGGCAGAGAGATTTCAAGCCCCAAGCCTCGGCACAGATTTCTGCCACTATGAAATACAGGACTAATGTTATCTGGCAGCGGCAGAAGGCTGCTCTCCCGGGGCTGGCGGAGAAGGGGACTGCTGGGGCTGGCAGTGCCCAGGCCAATGCACCCACATACTCTTCATTTTTCCTCCTGGCACCAGAACACGCAGGAGTTTTCTCCCAGGCGAAGGGTCTGTACTGGAAGGATATGACCTAAAGGTGGAAAGGGGTGATGGACATGGCTGTGAACACCCTCCCACCTTCTCTGGCTGGTCCAGAGCTCTGCAATAGAGTGGTGGGAGTCCATGGTTTCACCCTGCTCCTAATCTGTTATTGTTATTCCAGGGAAACAATACATTTTAATTTTTCCCCCCCCCCAAGAGGCAAGCGAAGGGAAATCGTGATTCTGAACAATTCATAATTCAGCTAAACCTGAAAGGAATTTAAGGGACAAAGAAAAGGCATTTCTCGACTCGAAGAGCTTCCCCCAGACGAATTTCAAGGGCCCACAGCAAACAATGGGAGTGTCAGAGGTTCTCAAAAAGAAAAAAAAGTTCAAGAATCTTTACAATAAAAAGTGTTAGGCAACACAGAGGTCAGAGCCAGCTCCTCCTATAATAAATAGCACAACTACCCTACATTAACTATAGGAGACATTTTAATGCAGTGCCTCAGCTTCGTGCTAATTATACTTTTTCACCATATTTTGAACTTAAGAAAAAATGTCATCAGTTAATTATAACAGATGAGAGAGTGTGAAGACTTCCTCAATAAATAATGCCTTGATATCTCATATCCAACAAGCTGCGTGCTCTTCTCTGAAGGTGCCCAGAAATATGTCCTCTCAGGAAATATATCAAGAACTGATGGTCCCATAAGCTGGCTTTGTTTCCAAGCCTTGATTTTCAGCCCAATAATTAAGTGATTTTTATGGATTGGGGAGAGTAAAGGTCGTGGGACTGCTGGAATGGTGCCAGAGTCAATGTTTAAAAATAAATAAATTCCTAAATCAAAATGAGATACAAGAGACCTCAACAAATTCCCCCACGGCTGCACAGGTGAGCACACAGATGCAATTTGATTTCTAGACCCATGTCCCATCCTTCCTGCATTTGTGGCATCTCCATGGGAGTCTGGCATGCACTGAAAAAGCCCGTTTTAATGAGACCAGGCCACAGCTGCCAGCATGCCACCAGGAGCCAGTCACTGCTGTCCACCCACCCTGAGGAGCAGGAAGGGCACCATGCCCCTGCTGCTGTGCCACCCTGGGCACTGCCCCCGGCTGCACCCATCCCTGCCGAGGCTGCTGGACATCTGGGTCCTTATGAGGTTCCTCAACTAAGCCATCTTTCTTTCAGCTCCCTTCTCCACCTAGCACCCCTCACTTCCCCCGCTGAAGAGCCGGGATTTGGCGTGGGAAAGATGTCTTTGGGCTTTTCACAAATCCAGTATCCCCTTGAACCAAAACCAATTAGCCTGGCCCAAGGTCCTGCCATTGAAGGACTGTCCCTTCTTTTCAAACCCCTGCGGGCTCAATTGCTCTAAGGAGCCTGGATGTGAATGAGCAAAGCCCGCTTAAAGTGGTACTTAAGGCCAGACCAGGGTGAAGGAAAAGAGAAAGCCTCTATAGGAACAGCAAGCTGAGTTTCCAAGAGACAGCTAACTGCCGGAGATTGTGTTCTTTTGCTCCCCCCATTTTCTTTTTTTACCCCCACTCCTCAGCTTTCGAGGCAAACGCTCCTAACCAAACCTGAGCCCCTGAATAAATATTAGAAAACACGAAAGCCAGAACTTCGTCCTGACTCTTTGCGGATGCTGGGAGCCCGTCTGTGGGAAGTGTGATGGCCCAGCCTCATATGCAAGCTCTGGTTGCAAACACGTGCACTCAGAGGGACAGAGGGATGGTGAGAAGCCCGAAATGATGTTTTTCCAGTTTGGGAAAAACTGGCAAACAGCTTTCCAAGGTGACCAGGCTTGTGAGCATGAAACACCAAAATCCCCGACCTGGACAGAGCGACTCCCTGTACCTGGGGAAGCCAGCACGGGCAGCCACATGTTCATCTTATGCTGGTGGCCCCTGGTGACACCCTGGTGACACCCAGAGGCTAAGGGCGATCGAGGGGCTGCAATGTGGCAGCAGCAGTGTCGGGGTGACATGCGGTACCCACACCATGAACGGAGTGTGTGCACCACCATGTGCCAGGCGCCTCAGTGCTGGTGCCAAATCAGCACCTTCCCTCCACCCAGACACACGAGTGTTTCCAGCAGGCAGCCGTGATCCCTCCCTGCTGGACATGCAGCACCCATCCATAGCCACAGGCTGGATGGACCCTCCAAGCTCCTCGGCTCTGCCCTTTCTCCAGCGGCACAGACAAAGCCAGGGCAGAGCAGCAGGTAAAGGGAGGCTCTGCCCGTTTGCACCAAGGGTGCAGGGAGGGCATGGGAACCAAGAGAGACGAAAAGAAATGGCTGAGCCCATCCTCAAGAGTGGAACATGCCACTGCCGGGCAGTTCCACAAAAATGTCCATTGACAGGATTTAATCCATAACCAAGCGTGCACGCTCACACAGCCTGGCTTCCAGGGAAGCTCCTTCAAAAAGCAGGGCCTGAACTGCCCCTTCACCTGACCCCAAGCCCTGGTGAGTTTGGCTTCCCTAGATATTTGGTATAAACCCCCTTCATCTGATGCACCAAACCAAACCCACTGCAAGATGGACACGTTTTAGGAAAAGGTGGGAAACCCTGAGCTGGAGCACGCAACCTCCCAGAGCATCATTTCCTTGGGGTGAAACCCGCAAACTGCATTTTGCCTTCATCCCCCAATGGCACGTGCTGATTCTTCTGTTTCTGTCTCCCTCTGCCCATCCCCAGCTCTGCCTGAAGAACAAAGACATCACAACCCAGCTCCAGGAACCTCACCCACGTTTGGCCTACGCTGCATCCTATTGCTCCATCAGGAGAGTCCCACTGAGAAGAGAAAGAACCAGGAATGCCGGGACATGGACTCTCATCTCAGCATTCCCGAAAAAGATGCCTTCTCTTCTGGGCTTTGCCTATGCAGGGGCAAAGACCCATCCAAACCAACAGCTACCCTAACAGGGCAAAAAGCAAAGCCACAAAGGGAACTGTGTCCAGCCAAAATCCATCCCTGGCCCAGGGACAGACCCTTGGGGACCTCCCTTCCAATATGGCACTTAAAAAAAAAAAAAAAAAGACAGAAAGCAGAGACCTGTCAGTGGGCTGCCAGGGACTCTCTAGATGTAGGAGGCATGCCACAAGCACAGATTTGCTGGGGGGTTTCATCCACTGCCTTGTCCCCGACCCACACACGTATGAGCTGGGGATTCTCATCCCGCTGCCCTCCATCACTCACTGCCACCTCCCTTGTTAATTGAGAGGGTGCTGCCTTCACACCTCCTCAAGACACCCATAGGTTCATGCCAACAATGGGGGCAAGAATGAAGCACTAAATCAGCAGAAAAAATTCAACCGCAATTTCTCTCTCCTGGACATTAAAGGCCAAATCTCTCAGTCCCTGTCTCAGTCCCCTTCGGGGAAACTGCTCTGGGGTAAGTGTACCAAGTACATGGCCTGAAAAAAATACCTCAAAAATCAGCTCAGGAGAGGTGATTTTGTGGAGGAAAAAAAATAGTAGAAGTCAAGAGTGGTTTCTGACCAGCTGATTGAATACCAAGGTGAAAAAGCTTGCATCAATCCTTTGTAAGAGTTCTCATGTAGACACGGATTTCCACACTTCCATTTTATTTCATAAAATTATATATATATGTATTTATATATACACACACAAAGACATTTATTATATGTGTGTATATTTTTTTTCCTCAGATCCTCTTTTTATATTTTCACCTTTTGCAATTACAAAAGCCAGGGACAGAAATACCTCCTGGGTTCTGCCAGTGCAGAACACTCCCACCAAACAGATTTTCTCTAACATGCTGGTTGAATGATTCCTCCTGAATTACATTCATTAGGAATTTGAATGTTTCTTTCCTCCATCCCCCATCAAATCATTACTCCGGAATAAATGCATTCATCAACCACCTTGCTCAGTTCCCTCCTGCTTTGTTCAGTCGAGTTTTAAAGCATCTCCACTGAAACCGTTTGCACCTGACTCGATGCTGGCGCACGAAAGGGGGAAAAAATAAATAGGAGAAGAATTGAGCGCCACTCACAATATTGTGAAAATAATTGGAAAATTATTTCTTAAAAATAGCCAACATAATAAAGGAGGGAAAGGACTACATTCCTTCCTCCCCACCTCCGATCTCTTCCACAATTTCTGGGATTGCATCAAGTATACATATTCCAGATGGGCTGGAGAGAAGGAGGTTGGTTCTTAATGACACGTCTTTCGCTGCCTTTGGAATGAATGATTCATTCGGATCTTGCCGAGACTCGGTGCCACAGTTGAGTTACATTTCTAGAAAATCCGTATCTTTAATTCTGGCGCTGCGTGTGGGACCCAGCAAATCATGGAATTACTGCTGTAACTTCGGATTAGTAACGCTTTCTAAATGATAGTCTAATTCCAGGCCTTCATGCTTTTCAGCGTTCACACTCACACAGCCTTTTCCCTGGGAGGCTTCCTGCGGAATTAGTGCTGGCGTCTTCGTCTTTCTCTGCCCTTTTTAATTTCTCCAATGACTTCTCATTAGAATATATAATAACAGCTTCTCAGAACTTTTCTTTCTCCCAGTATAGCCAAATTCAGGCTGAGATCCTTTTTCCTTACTGTGGTTATGGCGGTGCTTTGCTGGCCCTGGAAGGGTGCACAGGCAGATTTAGCTTTGCGGGCCTACGTGGCATCGGACGCCATTACCCCGTGCAAGGGAAGGTGGAGAACCTGCCTGCGAGGTGCGAGGGGCTCCCACCTCTGGCCGGCCCCGCCGGGCACGGGCGGCTCGGCCCTGCGGTGCTCCCCTCTCCCTCGGCGAGGGATGCCCGCTGCGGAGGATGGGGCAGGGTACCCGCGCTCCACCTCGCCGAGTAGCGGGAACGCGGCAGCGCCTTTCCCAGCCCTCCCCATCTCCCGCAGCATCTCCTGGGGGGCAGAGAGCCAGCTAAGAGCCCACTCGCAACCGCTGCCGCAGGAAGGTTTCTCTCCGCAGCCTTCCCGGAGCTGTCACGACCCGTGTGGGCTGGCGGCAGCGCGGGGATCATCCCTGCGGGATGCGGGCGGCCAGCGCCGGGCGAGGGGCTGGTGGCGATGCTCCCAGCCCGCCCCAGGGTGCCGGGGGGCCCGGGAGAGCCCGGTCCCGGCCAGGGGCGCTCGCCCCACGCCAGCTGGGAAAACGTGCCGGGGAGGCTCGGCGGAGAGCACGGTGCTTTGTGTCGCCATGGGAACGGAATGCAGATGTGCCAATTGCTTTTCTTTTCTTTTCTTTCTTTCTTTTTTCCACCTTTTTTTTTTTTTTTTTAAATTTGCCAGACATTGTAATACATATTATGTTTCAACTTCTGGGGCTTGCAGAGGAGGTGAAGGAGGCTTTGTGCCTTGCCAAGCGCTCGGCTTCCAAAGAAGCCTGAGGGCCAGGCGGCTGCATGCTGGAGGGGTGCACCCAGCAGCGGGACCCCTTCCCTAGGCATCCCCCCGCAGCTACGAACAAAAGCAACAGCCACCACGCAAGAAAAGTGATCACATTCTCACCAACTTGACCTTCCAAAGGGAGGCCAGGATCAAATCCACAGCCGAAAAAATAGAGCAGGAGAGAGAGAAAGAGAGAGAGAAGGGAAGATATCCAAAAGCTGGGGAGTTTCGTGGTGTGACCCGTAGGCTGGGACGGGGGGGAAGGTTTATTTGGGGAGGGTGCTCGCTCTCTCCATCCTCCCAGAGCCGCAACACCCCCCAGCCTAGGAGTGAATTTCGGCGTGCGTTTAACCGATAATTAAACCTCGGATTTATTTGGCAAAGGAAGAATTGGCGCAGGGCTCGCCTCCCTGTCCCCGTCCCTCCCGCCTGCTGCCGCGGAGCCCCGGGCTGCCCGGAGCGGCCCGACGGGGAGGTCGCGGACCCGCAGCCCTTACCTGGAGCTCCCAGGGCGGCGAGTCGGGCCGTCTCTGCACTGCCGGTCCTGGTGCGGCCGCTTCCCCTGGGCGAGCAGGTCTGGAAGTCATTTCTACTTTCGGTTATCTAGCTTTATGATGGCTCCACAACACTCATACAGCTAGATAACCAAAGACAGAAACATCCCTCCGTCGGGGATGCCGGCCATCCGTCCGTCCGTCCGTCCGCTCCAAGGTGCGGGCACGGCCGGGGCAGGGCGGCCAGGAGCTGCCACCGGGAACCACACACACATAAAAAAAAATAAAAGAAAAAAAAAAAAGAAAAAAAAAAAAAAAGAAAAAGAAAAAAAAGAGAGAGAGAGAAAAAAGATAAATATGAAGCGGAGAAGATGAGCCGGGGCAGAGCCACGGGCGCACGGCGGGCAGCCGCGGGGGCTCGGAGCCGAACCGCGCCGTACCGAGACAGGTCGGGCTGAGCCGAGCTGAGCCGAGCCGAGCCGGGCCGGGCCGGGCCGGGCAGCGCGGGGCTGGGCTGGGCTGGGCTGGGCTGGCTCGGGGCCGATGCTCGGCGCCCAGCCCGCCGGCCCGGCCCGGCGAGCGGCACTCGCGCTCCCGCCCCGCTGCCCAACTTCTACTCCCCTCGCATGGTAATCGCCCCCTTTGGGAAGTGACGTCACGCCGCGCCCAGCCAATCCCCGCGCCCTCATTTAAATCAGCGCCCCCTTTCCCGCGCTTTCCAGCCCGGGATGGGCTTTGCACGGGACGGGCCGGGCCGGGCCGGGATCGGCACCGGGCGGCACCGGCCCTCCGCCACACCCCGCCACCGGCCGCCTCCTCCCGCCCTGCCCCGGCCTGTGCCGCGGGTCGCTCACCTCCCCTACCCCCTGCCCGCTTCCTCCCGCCCCGACGTGCCCCCGCGGCACCTCCGCGGGGCTGGGGGAGAGGCGAGCAGCACCCCTGCACAGCCCTGCACCTGCAGCTAACCTCCCTTTCCCCCTCTCGGCGCTCCCCTCGCTCCTTTTCGCCCCTTTTCTTTTCCCCTCTCTTCCTTTTCCCTCTCCCCATCCCCTCTCCCCTTCACTCTCTCCCTTTCACTGGCCTTTCCTTTCTCTCCACCTTTTCCCTTTCCATCCATTTTCTTTTCGTATTCCCGACTCCTTCTCCCATTTTTCCCTCTCCTCGCCATGCACCCCCCCCCCCCCATGCAGCGTGCCTCTCTCACACCTTCTCCTCCCCCTGCAATCCCTTCCCGTCCGGCCTCCGCACCTGGGGGCAGCCCGAAAGACCCTTTAACTGCAGCCAAACGTGGGGCCCGCCCGTCCCGAGACGTGCCCCGGGGACGCACCCGCGATCCCCCACACATCCCCTCTGCTCCCCATTTCCCCACACTTTTAATTATTTCCCCTCCAGGTTCTGCTATTTCCTGTACGGATTCTTAACGCGATGTGCGCATAGCGGCGAATCCGGCACATATAAATAATAACAGCAGCAATAATCAGACTAAAATGCCAGGAGGTAAATATGATTATCTGAGGTGCTTAACTGACCTATCCTCACTAAAATAAAATAAAATAAAATAAAAATTAAAAAAAAATAGAATTGCAATCCCTCGCCGCTTCTGAACATCGCCTTTCTTTAAATCTCAGACGCGGGTTAAATGTGACCTGCTACAAAACGAAGCGATCTCGGCGGGAGCAGCCGCGGCAGAGCGCTGCCTGCCGGTCCCGCCGCCTCCGGCTCCCGGCGAGCTCCGCTCGGATTATTTATTTCTCCCTTTATTCGCCCTCCCCCTCCCCGCCATCCTCTTAAAAAAATTAAAATAAAATAAATAAAATCTACGAGCTCAATCAGGCTAAAAGCTAAAGGACGAGGGCTGCCAGCCCTTTGCGAGCCGGCGCTGCTCCCGGCGCCCAGGCGAGCCCGGCCACCGCTGCTTGGCTCCCGGGAACTGCCCGTTCCCTTCCGCCTCCTGCCTAACGAGAAACGGGCCCGGGTGTGCTCTGGCCGCCCCGACGGGGCTGGAGAAGGCGGGGAGAAATAATTTCTCTGTCCCCAGCCCTTCGGTGCCTTCCTCGCGGCCCGGAGCCGCCCGGGAGGGGACTTGGCCAGCGTTTATTTTAATCTATACTGGAGACAGGGGGAAAAAAATGCCATGAATGGGATTTCCTTAATTTTACGGCCTTGGATTTTCTCCTAATTTATCGGTTTCTCTGTTAGGGTGGTCGCTGCTAGAATGCTGGCGGCTGGGGCGGGGGAAGTGGCCCGCCCGCCCCGCTGCCTCGGAGGGCAGCCCGGGGTTGCGGGGACGGTGGCACGGAGCGGGCACGAAGGGCTCGCCTTGCCCGGGGAGCGGCCTCGCTTTACCCCCACGGGGGAGGCCCCGTTACTCACCGCGGGGCCCCGGTGGCGGGGAGAAGCTTGGGGAGCCGCCGACAGCTTTCCCCACTCCCGGGGCCGTTTCGGCGGCGATGCGGCCCCGTTCCAGCCCCGTTGTCCCTGCGGCAGTGGTGAGGGGGCCCAGACGGGCAGAGACAGCCCTGCTAAGCCGCAGCTCTGCCCGGCTGCCGCCGTGCGAGATCTCCCGCCCGCCGTGCCGAGCCCCGGGCCGCCGTGTCGCTCAGGCGAGGATGCTGCGGGTAAACCACTGCACCTCGCCGGGCTTCTCGGGGCTGGAGACGAGATCCCCTCTCTCTCCCGGTGAAAGGAGGTGATTTTCTTGGCAGAAATATATATTATATTATTTTTCTTCCCTGCTCCTTTTCGGCAATGTTTTGCTCTGCTCGGAGCTCATGCCTTGACCCTCTCTCTCCGTGTAGGCAGAGCCCCAGTACGTGGGAGAGAATACCATGAGCTAGGGGTATTTTTGTTTGTTTTTACGCTTGGGTATTGTGGGATTTTTATTATTTTTTTTTTAATTCTGGTTATTTTGGGTTTGTTTTTTTTTCTTTTGTGGCGAGTAGGGGTTGTTTAGGCTTTCTTTCTGGCGCAATTTTAGCAAGATGCGTACAAAATGGCTCCTTGGCACAGCGCAAAGCACCATCGACAAGCCTGGGGAGGCATCGGCGGGGCTGCCCTGGCTCCGGAGCTCCGATGGCATCACCCGGAGCCAGCTCTCGTCCTCCTGCCCTGGGCCGCCCACGGGGGCCGCGGGACTTTCCTTCATCTGCACGAGAGAAAAGCACCCGCGGCGGCGGGCGGCCCGACGGGACGGGGACGGACGGCGATGCCGGCTGGCTCTGGCCATGGTGCTGCACCGGCCCCGGCCCTGCGGACCTTCCGCCCACCCGAGGGCAGGACGGCCGCGCTGCCCGCTCCCTCCTCGGGTGACCCCGGCGCCAGGCAAGGCGGGCGGCCCCGCCGGCCGCACCTCGGAAGAGCCCGGTCACCGGGCCGCCCCTGAATTATTTAACGTGATAGCCCAGGAACGAGTCCGCTGCCTTCCCCTCTCCTACGTCCTGCACGTCTGACGTCACTTTTCTTTAATTAGGAGAAGTTATTTTTAGCCAACCTGGAGTAACCCCCCACGCCTCGCAGCCTCGAGCTGTATCTTCTCCGAATTGTTTTTTTTGGGGGGATGGTTTATCTATTTTTTTTATCTTTTTTTTTTTTTTGGGGGGGGGGTGGTGTTTTTCCCCTCACCATCAGGGCTTGGCAAAGAAGCGGCAGCTCCCGCCGGGCGTGAAGGAAACGCGTTGCTTTGTTTAGTAATTAAAAGCAGCCTCTGAGCAAGCCCCGGCGCCGAAAAGGGAAAGCGGCTGCGTCTCACCCCCGGCTCCTCTTTTCTCTCCGGCCGTCGGGGCCGGGACCCAGGTGGGGACCGCCCCGGACCTTCTCGCTTGGCAGGGCGAGGTGCTGCCCGGCCGGGGGCCGGGGGTGGAGGCACGTCGAAGGGATCCGGACAGGTGCAGAGTCTCAAGCCACCTGCACTGCTATGATTCGGGTTTTCTTAAGGCTGAGGCCTAAAATGCGTTTCACTTCCAGGGTGATACAGGGGAAAAAAACAAAACAAAACAAAACACAAAAGCCAAACAACGATCCCCGAGGAAATAAGCAGTCGTGGGATAGCAGGGAGCAAAAAGGAAGAATGAATGGGGGGAGAATAGAAAATTTTAAAAATGAGGGTAAAAACAGAAAGAAAAAGAAAATTATAATAAACAAGGATGAAATAAAATAAAAATGCTTTTTTTCCCCTTTTCTTCTTTTTTTTTTTTTTTTTTTTTTAGCAGCAAAGGAAATGCATACAGCAAATTAAAAATGAAAAAAATCCACCGGCACCAGAAGCCGATGGCAGATCAGGGCACAAGCAGCGGTAGCCCCGTTGCTGGTCCTCAGGGGTAAATCCGAGCAGGGGAGCGGGACGCCCTGATGTCTTCCCCTTCATCCCTAAAAACAGGCCCTGTAGCAGCACCCGCTGCACCGGGAGGATGAACTTCCTCGGGAGCTCGAGATTTCTCCCGCGGCCTAAAGCCCGGGTGTCCCGGGAGGCTCGGCCTCATCCGGGCGTTTTGACCCGTGCCGCTTCTCCGACCGGCGACAGCGGAGGTTTGGGGGAAACTCGGCAGCCCCCGGCAGCGCTCGGCCCCAGCTCCCCGCCGTCCCGTCGGGGCTCAGCCCGTCCCGGGCCCCTCTCCCGAGCTGCAACGTCCCGGGCATCCAGGGAGAAGCTGCCGGAGCAAACGCGTCCCCGGCAGCAAAAGGTTCGCGGTGTTTCCACTCGTGCCCCGCGAAGGGTGAGCGGGGCCAGGCGGCGGCGCGGGGCTGTCCCGGTCCCGCGTGGTGCCGGCACCTGGAGGAGCCCAACTTCCCGGCGGGGACCGGCCCAACTTCGTATCCCCCTTCCTCTCTCCCTGCCTCCCTCCTCCCCCTCCGGCAGCCGGTGTGTCCCCCCCGGAGGAGACTGTCCCCCCGCACCCTCCCGCCTGCCCGGGGCCGCCCCGCCGAGGCGGCGATGCCCGGCCGCGACACTCACTCTGCTGCCGTGCGGAGGGCAGGACGGAGGTCCCGGGAGAAGCGGGCGGCGGGGCCATTCCCCTCCCCGGGGCGGGCGGAGGGGCGGGCTGGGCTGCCCCCGGCCGAGCGGTGGCTCCCGCAGCCCCCAGCCCCGGGCGCGGGCCGGCGGGGGCGGCGGAGGCGGCTCTGCCCCGGCTCCGTGCGTCTTCCCGGCTGCTGCCGGTGCCGGCTCTGGTCGCTGGCCGGGAGCTGCCGCCGCCGGCAGGCTCTGCCCGCACTGACGTCAGCCCGGCAGCCGCCTATTCACTCCAACCATGGCGGAGAGGAGGAGGAGGAGGGAGAGGGGGAGGGGAGGAGGCGGTGGGAGGGAGGGGGAGAGGAGGAGGACGGGAGGAAGGCGGCGGTGGCGGCGGGGGCTGGTGGCTGGCAGGCTCCGCCGAGCAGAAAGCGCAGCCCCTCCGCCTCACCCCTTAATTACCCCCCGAGGATGGGGCTGCGCTGGGGAGGGGGGCCGTGTACCCCCCTTTCCCCCCGGAGAGCCCCTCTGCCTCCGGCTCCCCCGGGGCCGCCGTCGCTCACCTGGCCGCCCCACCGGGCACCCCACTCTCCCCCGGCCTCGAGAAGAGCTTCTCGGTGGGGAAAGCGGGGCCAGCTCACCCCACACCTCGCCACCCGAAATCCCCTCTTGGTGGTGCCCCCCGTCCCTTGAGGCACGGACCGGCGGACAGGGAAAGGACTGAGGCCGCCCCTAACCCTTCCCTGGACCGGACAGGTCCCACCGCCCCCCGGCCGCCTTCCCAGCCCCGCATCGCTGTCCAAATGCTGAAAGGACCCGCGACTGTCCGGTCCGGCCCGACACGGCTCGGCACGGCACGGCCCGGCCCGGCCCTGCCTGGCTCGGCACGGCACAGCACGGCCCGCCTGCGGGGCACAGGCTGCCCCCGGGCCGAGTCCCCAGCCCTGGAAAAGGGGTCCCTCCTGTAGCCGGGCCGGGCCGGGCCGTGCCTTCCCCGACGGACAGGCCGAGCCCGGAGCCCGGTTCGCCCCGACAGCCGCAGCGCAGGGCTCGGTGGCCACGGCGAGCTGGAAGCGGGGCGCGGGCACGCAGCTACCGCCGGCGCGTCCCTCTCCTCGCCCCTCCGTCTCTATCTTCCCTCTCGTCTTTACAGCATCAACACGCACTGCACCGCCTGCAGCCTCTGCTGTAAGGCTCAAAAAGCCCTCCCCAAAAACCCACAGCCCCCCACACCCCAATCCCTCCTGGCACACCTTTACTTCGCTTCAGACCTCTCCTCTTCCTTCCTGCGTTTAACCTGGCTCCTAATTTTTATCTCCGATTCACTCCACCGATGCCCCAGAGTGGCTCTGGGGAGTCTCTCGACGCCCCGATGAATACACAGGGATCCCCAGACAGGTTTTCTATGTAGGAAAAAATAAACCGATCGAGCCCGAGAGATCTGCAATAGCCGAACACGCCGCCTCGCCTTTACATTCGTGTTTTTAAATTCCCCCGTTATTTTCCTTTTTTGCATCTGCGAGTTGCCACGAAAGGTAATACAACCCCAAATGCCACCGCCAGCAGAAATCGGAGCTCGTTGCCAAATTCCGTAGTATTTTATTTTAAAAGCAATTAACACCATTAAAAAAAAAAAAAAAAAAAAAAAAAAAAGCACGTCTTCTCCTCTTCCCGGGGAGTGTAAGAAATCCTTTTGCTCACCCAGAGTCGAAAACCTAATGGCATTGTCGTTAAACACGAAAAGGAGAATATTAAGAAATTGCAACACTCCCTCCCGAGTGTTCCCCCCCTCCCAGTTTATTTGCCCTAATAATTAATTCACAAGAGCTTAACTTCGGTGTAACCCCGGCGGTCTTTTCATTAAAAAATCCCCGCGTTTCCTATTGAATTAGCTCTGCTCCATTGTCGCTGAAATGAAGACGCCAAACCAACTTTTACCCTGAGCATTTTCTCACCAGCCCAAAGAAACGTCTCTCTCCTTTTTCTTTTCCCTGATTTTTTTCTTTCTTTTTTTTTCTTTCTTTTTTTCTTTCTCTCTCTCTCCTTTTTTTTTTTTTTTTTTTTAATTTTAAAATTAAGCACCCCGGCGATGGACGTGTCCTGCAATTTAACTACTTTCAAATTCTTTGTTCGGGTCCCACCGGGGCTCTATTGTCACCCTATTGAGAGAGCTTATTGCCAAGTCAAGCCTGAGCGAATTGAGACACGCACGGGAGGAGCCCCGGGGGCTGGGAGCGGGATCCGTGGGCTGCTCGGCCCGGGGGGACCCCGACCCAGCCCCGAGGGAGCGGGCACGGAGCGGGGCAGGGGCTGCCGGCAGCCCCCGGGCCGGGATAACCGGCACCGATTCCACAGGAGCCGCAGCCGCCAAAGCAGCCCCGGCCCCGCAGAGCCCGGTGGTTGTGCTGGGGCAGCCCCGGGAATGGGCGCCCCCGGGATCGGGCTCCTTTGAACCCTCAAAGCATCCCCCGCAGCAGCGCCCTGGCTCAGGTACCACCGCTGCGGGCAGGAGAGGGACTTACCTCGGATGCCCGCGGTGCCGCCAGCTTCCCTCCTTCGCTGGTTCTCCCTTAATCCCGAAAAGGAGGGTCCTCCTCTGCTCTCATCCCACCCCCGACCCCTCCAGCTCGGAGCCGGCTCCCGCCTGTCTCCTGTCGCCCTCTTCAGCGCTCACTTTGGGAGCTCCGGGGCTCACTTCCCGAGCAGGGAAAGAGCGGGATGTTGGGGTGCTTTTCTTGTCTCTTTTCCTTTCCTCTTTCCCGACTCCTCCCCAGCCTGAAAAAAGGGGGTTGCAAGCTGGAATAGCGGGGTACGAGCTTCTCAGAAGGGTTATTTCAGGAGAAAAAGAAGCTGAAAGAGCAGTGTTGGGCACGGATTTCCACGTAAGCCCGTACGTCACCTATAAAAATTGCCCGTTTCTCCCGTTTCTTGGCTCCGGGGGGGCAGCTGAGACAACTCTACCTGTGGAGGGAGGGGGTGAAACACCGTTAGAACCGGCATCCCGCTAAAAACGTCCTGCTCCAGCCGGGAGGGGAAAGCAGAACCGGGGGATGCTGGAAAGCAGGGGCTGCCTCTCTGCATCATCACCCGCTGCCCCGTGGTGATGTTTGGCCTCCACCTGCTCCCCCAAAACACCCATCAGGAGCCCTTCTCAGCCTCTCGGTGCCGGGGAGAGAAGGAGCTTTACGGGAGTCCACGCCGATGGCACGGGGAGGGCCGCGGCGGCGACAGGGGGACACTGCGGCCATCACTTCCCCCTCTTCGCCGCGGTCCTCCTGTTGTGACCAACGGCGTCTCCGCCGTGTCCCGGGGGAAGAGGAAGCCCTTGACCCCTGGCCCCAGGGGCAACGGGGTTAAACAAAGTCCCACCGCCCCATTATCCGACAGACAGCACTGAGCTCCCGGCGGGGAGTGGGGTCTCCAAGAAGCTGGCGAGAAGTCGCGGCTGCCACCGCCAGTACCGGAGCCCGACGGGGCGCACCTGGATGGGGATGCTTCTCTGCATGACAGACAGACATAAAAAACAAAAAGCCTCGGGAATGGAAAAAAAAAAAAAAAAAAAAAAAGACGATACACACCCCATTCCCATTCCAACTTATGCATTGCAGCCAGCTCTGGTGAAACGGCGGATTTTTGAGGTTATTTCGGGTTGTTCATAGTGGTGATTGGTTTGGGTTTTTTTTTTTTTTTGTTTTTTGGTTTTTTTTTAGTGGTTCCCTGCCTTGTCGAACCTTCCTGCCGGCACTCAGGTGAGGCACAGGCAGCCCTGGCCCGGTCCTGCCTACAGACAAGGCAGCGGAGCTCGTTGTCATCGTCCCTCCCAGAGCGCTGCCATGAGAAACATTTAGAGGAGAATTTATTTTTGTTATTTACGCTTTGGAGAGAGAAGAAATTTTTTTTGATGGGGTGGGTATGGATTTTTTAGAATTTAATTTTTTGCGAACACGATGAAAATAAGGAGATAAAAGGCGCCAAATTAAAGAAATTTGCGTTAACACAATGCATCGGAGGGGAGAACAAGTGCACCCACGTCCTTTCCTAGAGCCACCCGGGAGCCGGGAGTCCCTAAACCGTTCTTCCCTTCACTCCAGGGCAGCTCATGGCTCGTCCATCCCGGCCAGAGCACCCGCGGTCTTGGAGCATCACTCCCCGCCCGCTCCACACCCCGCACCCGCCGAGCTCCCGCAGAAAGACCCTGAAACCTTAAGTCCCCGGTACGGAAGTGGCCGAGGACAGGCAACCCCTGTGGCTCCTGGCAGGCTCATGCAAAGCGGGTGCCTCCCGCTGCTGGGTGAAACTGGGTGAAGCACAACCCGCACATCGAATTTCAAGCTGGGGGGCAGCAGGGACTTTGAGGGGCACCGAGGGGCTGTGAAATGCTTTCCGAGCCGCAGAACCCTGCATGCGCCCTGCGTGCTGCGCGGCTCCTCGCATCCCACAGCGCTCCCACGCTGGCTCTGCCTTTTCGGAGAGCGGAGGGCAGCAGCGGGTCCTCACCCCCATCCCGCTGGCCCTGCACCCCCAAGGGGAGGGTGGTGAGGAGCGGGGGAATTGGAGAGGAGGCGAGCGGGGTGGGGAGTTCCGCAAGGGCCGGGAGGGGCGAAGGGGAGTCCCGGTGCCCGCCGGCCCAGCCCGCTGCCGCAGGTGAAGCGGGAGCGGGACGGGACCCGAGCGGCGTCCGCGCCCCGACGGCCCCGGGGGGCCCGGCCCGACCCGGCTCGGCCCGGCCCGGCTCGGCACGGCCCGGCCCACTGCGGCGGGGCCGCAGCGCCACCTGGCGGCTCGGAACGGCCCGGCCCGGCCCGGCCCGGCACGGCAATATCAGCGCCGGGCTGGGCTGTGCCAGGAGCCACCGTCCTGGCCACAACAGCTCCTGCGGCTCCACGGAGGCTGCACCCACCTGTCCGCACCTCCTATTTCCCCCCGTTGTTGATCTACATCCCATTCCTTGCACCCTGAATGCCCTGCGCCTTGCATCCACCTGTCCTGCAGCTGGCATCGCATTTGCTGCAACTGCGACCTTTCCCCTGCACCCTGCATCCCATTCCTAGTACCCTACATCCATACCTTGTACTTTACATCCTAGCACCTTAATTCCTAGCACACTGCATCTCCTGCCCTGTGCCCTACATCCTATTCCCTGCACCTGTGGCCTTTTCCCTGCACCCTACATGACCTTCCCTGCACCCCACATCCATACTCTGCACCTCACAGCCCATTCTTCACACCCTACATTTCATCCTGCACCCTACATCCCACTCCTTGCACCCTATAATATGCCCAGCCTTCCACCCCTGCATCTAGGGACTTTTCCCTGCCTGCAACCTGCATCCTATTCCTTCCACCCAACACCCATTCCTAGCACCCTACATCCTACTCCTTCCACCTGTGGCCTTTTCCCTGCACCCTACATCCCGTTCCCTGTACCATACATCCATTCCTTGCCCCCTATATCCCATTCCCTTCACCCTACATCCATTCCTTGCACTCTGCATCCCATTCTTTGCACTCTACACCCTCTTGCCGGCACCCTACAGCCCATTATCGCACACCTTGTGCTCATGTTCGGCTCTCCACGCACTGCTCCATCCCCAGTCCCGGGGTTTGGGGCTTTCAGGCTGACAAGCACGGTGCGCGCTGGCCCCGCCACCTTGAGCTTCCCAGCCTGCTCGCACGCAGCCGCGCCTCCTTCCTCGGGCCGGTGAAACTCGCGGGCAAAAGGGGCCCGGGAGTGGGGCGAGCTCGGTACCGGACCGGCACAAACGCGGCACGGGCGGGAGGAGCAAAATAACGAGCGCCAGCACGGCTCTCATCAGCGCGACCGCGGCAGGACTCGAACCTGCAATCTTCTGATCCGAAGTCAGACGCCTTATCCATTAGGCCACGCGGCCACCTCCTCTCCCGCCTCCCCGCGTGCCCTACTCAGGGGAGCCCGCCGGGCCGTACCACGCGCGGGAGGAGAGTGGGGCGGGACGGGACGGGACGTCACCGCGGCCGGAAGCTCCCCCGGGCGCTCCGGTTTGGATCTGCCCGCCGGTCCAGGCCCCGGTGGCGCTTGCGGGAACCAGGTGGGAAGAGAGGGGAATTTGGGGGGGGAACATCTGTATGGGGGGGAAACATCTGTATGGGGGCACGGCTGGATGGGGGAGAACACCTGTATGGCGGAAAACATCTGTATGAGCGAACATTTGTATGGCGGGCACGGCTGTATGGGGAACATGGGAAACATCTGTATGGGGGCACGGCTGGATGGGAGAAAACACCTGCTATTTACTCTTTGGGGAGTAATATGGGGAGTATAATTAGGAGTGTAATTCGGAGACTAATATGGGGAGTGTAATTTGGAGTGTATGGGGAAACATCTGTATGGGGCACGGCTGTATGGGGGAAAACATGTATGGGGACACAGTTATATGAGGGAAAACATCTGTATGGGAACACAGTTATATGAGGGAAAACATCTGTATGGGGAACACAGCTAGATGAGACAAAAGGCCTGTGTGGGGACACAGCTATGCGGGGTCACGGCGGAATGGGCGCACAGCTGTACAGAGGAGTGTGTGGCTGCAGAGGACAGTGTGTGCATGGCGGGGAGCAGTGCTGAGCTCACCCCTCTCCTTTTCTCCCCCTGCAGCTCCAGCTGCCCGTGCCGGGGCACGTCCCGGAGCAGGGGGGATGATGAGACGCGTGCCCTGGATGCGCTCGGCGCGGGGCTGCAGCCCCCAGCCCCGGCGATGCCCGGCCAGCTCCTCGGCCAGCCGCCCGCTGCCGGAGGAGCCGAGCCGGGAGGCGGCCGCGGGCCAGCGGCGCATGAACCCCCTCAACATCCAGATGCTCTCCAGGACCCTCCACGAGCAGATCTTCCGGGGGGCCCAGGTGCGCTACTCGGCGGAGGAGGTCCAGCGGAGCGTGCGGCACCTGCAGCGCCACGAGCTGTGGGGCAAGGAGACGTCCACGCTGCCCGACGTGGAGCTGCAGCTGCCCCGCATGTACGGGGACAACATCGACGAGCACTTTCGCCTGTTGGCGCAGAAGCAGAGCTTGCCCTACCTGGAGGCGGCCGACGAGCTGCTGCGCTGCCGGCTGCCCCCGCTGCCCGAGCGCTGGGCCTGGCAGCTGGGCTGGACCCGCTACGGCCCCGGCGGCCGAGCGGAGCCTGTCGACTTCCCCGAGGAGCGGGCGCTGGTGTTGGATGTGGAGGTGTGTGTGGCCGATGGCCACTGCCCCACGCTGGCCGTGGCGGTCTCCCCGCACGCCTGGTGAGACGCTGGGGTCACAGCAGGGCTGGAGGGGATGGTTTTGACAGGATGGGGATGGTCCTGAGTGTAGCCTCATCCTGCAATCCACTGCTGGCTTGCAGGGAGGACACAACAAAGCCATCAGGGTGTGGGGTGTGTGTCCTGCTTAGCAAGAACGGCACTCCCTGGGTTGGTCACCTCCCTGGCACAGCTGGGGTCCTGCTCAGCACCCCATGGTGCTGTGGCTGCTCTGTGACAGCCGCAGTGCCGCGTGTGCCCCGCAGGTACTCGTGGTGCAGCAGGCGGCTGCTGGAGCAGCGTTACTCCTGGTCCAGCCACCTCACCCTGGCCGACCTCATTCCCATGGAGAGCCCATCAGGTGCCAGCTGTGCCAGCAAACAGGACTGGACAGAGAGAGTGGTGGTGGGACACAACGTGGCCTTTGACCGGGCATTCATCAAGGAGCAGTATCTTATCCAGGTGATCCACTGAGCATTTGCTTTGTTCTGGCAGCTGCAATTTCTTACCCAGGTAGTCATTTGCACAGGCTCTTAAGGGTTATTTTGACAGATGCTGTTCTGCACAGGTACCCCAGGTTTGCGCTCACTTTGTCCTGCAGAACAGATTGAGGCTGGATCCCTTTAGATGAAGATCTTGTTGCACCCTGTAGGGCTGCTGGAGGCTGCAGGGTGGCAACTGGGGATGTGGCAGGAACCTTTAAGCAACTGACAGTCTGCACTGGGGATGATTTTGGCTCTCAAAAGGGGAGTGTGGGAGGCAAAGTTTCCCTTAGCAAAAGCGGCTTGAGCAGAGAACTTGCAGCTCCTCCAGCATATCCCAACCCTCTCTTTTCTCCCACTGTGTTGTGTCCCAGGGCTCCAAGATGCGTTTCCTGGACACCATGAGCATGCACATGGCCATCTCGGGGCTGACGGGCTTCCAGCGCAGCCTCTGGATGGCTGCCAAGCACGGCAAGAGGAAGGGGCTGCAGCAGGTCAAGGAGCACATGAAGAGAACACGCAGCAAGGCCGAGGGGCCGGCGGTGAGGGGGGGAGCTGAGCTGGCAGTGCTGTGGGTGGCAGGGCTCTGTGTGCTCCTGTGGCGGGGCCGTTTGCTCCCGAGTGGGAGCTGTTGGAGCAGCCGCACTGAGGGAAGCTCTCCCAGCGCCTTTCAGATAAGGTGGCCTTGGTTTAAGCTGGAGCAGCGGCATCCTTTACTCCTCCTGATCTTGGCTGCAGCTGGATGTCCTGCCATGCTGTCTGACTCCCCTGTTGTCACAGGTCACCTCGTGGGACTGGGTGCACGTCAGCAGCATCAACAACCTGGCAGATGTGCACGCACTCTACGTCGGGGGGGAGCCGCTGGAGAAGGAGGCGCGGGAGGTCTTTGTCAAGGGCACCATGGCTGACATCAGGAGTAACTTCCAGGTGCAGGAGGCCAGCCCTGACAGGCAGCAGGAGCTGGAGGGGGGAGCAGGGTGGTAGTAGCTGCTGGGGTAGTTTCCATTTTGCTGCCCTTTCCTGCAGCATTGGTTGTGCGTGGGGCTGTGACCTGCTCTGTGCTCCTGCAGCCCTGATGCCTTGCCCTGTGCTGGCAGAGGGGTGGCTGCTTTGCCTGTTCTCACCTGCTGCTGTCCCCAGGACCTGGTGTCATACTGTGCCCGTGATGTCCAGGCCACCCATGAGGTGTTTCAAGAACAGCTGCCTCTGTTTATGGAGAGGTGAGAGCTTCTGGGTTCTGGCTGGTGTTGGCCAAGGGGCTGTGGGCTTGGCAGTGGGGAGGGTCGTGGTGCTTCTGGGCATGGGATGTTGCTCTTCTTGTCCTTAGGGTGTCCTGAAACTCTTTTCAGGAGGGACTTCAGACCCCTCCCATGTAGGTGACCAGGAATAAACAGCAGCACAGTGGCTGAGGGAGGTGAGCAGGCTTCCCAAGGCAGCCTGGAGCCATACAGTTTTGGGGTTGTTGCACAGGTCAGGCAGAAGATACAGGGATCTTTATAGGGTTTAGGGGACGAGCATTGAGGGTTGTGTGAGGCTGGGAAGCTCCAGATGAAGACACATTCATGTCTCTTGTAGTCTGGTGCTTCCATGGCCTGTCCCCTCTGGCAGATACCTAATTCCTTGCTGCTTTGGGGTCCAGGTGCCCCCACCCTGTCACGTTTGCAGGGATGCTGGAGATGGGAGTGTCCTACCTTCCAGTCAACGGGAATTGGAACCGGTACCTGAATGATGCTCAGGGTATTTATGAGGAGCTGCAGAAGGAGATGAAGAAGTCCCTGATGAACTTGGCCAATGATGCCTGCCAGCTTCTGCACGAGCACAGGTACCAGGGGCTGGGGCTGCAGGAAGGAGCTCAGGCACCAGGTGGTCCATGGGGGGCTGTGGGTGGGTGTGAGGGACAGGAGCAAAGCCATGGTGTGACAATGGCGTGTCATCAGGTACAAGGATGACCCTTGGCTCTGGGATCTCGAGTGGGACACACAGGAGTTTAAGCAAAAGAAGAATCCAGGGAAGAAGAAGAAAGGTCAGGATGGGAGCAGCCGAGTCTCCCCAGCAGCAGCGGATGCAGAAGACTCAGCACAGAAATGGCAGGAAGGTGAGCACAGGTGATCCCTGGGGATGAGGGCTGCTTTCCCAGGGGTGCCCAAAGGGACAAGGTTTGTTGGTGCTGCAGGGTGAATCATTGCTGGCCTATGTTCCATGCTGCTGCATGTGGTGGGGGACTGCTTTGATGTCCCTGTCCCCAGAAGGGTGGCACAGAGGGCCCTTTGCAAGCCAGTTCTCCTTGCCCCACCAGACCCTGGTCCCCCCAGTGAGGAAGAGGAGCTGAAAGTCTCTGCGAGCCAGCTCTGTCTGGAGCGCCTGAAGGAGACGGTCGCGCTGCAGCCCAAGAGACTGCAGCACCTGCCGGGCCACCCGGGGTGAGTTGGGGACCCTGCGTGTCCCCAGGGCTCGCCCTGCACTTTCTGACCCCTCCCTGCTGCTCCCCAGCTGGTACCGCAAGCTGTGCCCACGGCTGGAGGAGGAGGGCTGGGTGCCTGGCCCCAGCCTCATCAGCCTGCAGATGAGGGTGACCCCAAAGCTGATGCGCCTGGCCTGGGACGGCTTCCCCCTCCATTACTCAGAAAAACACGGCTGGGGATACCTGGTGCCAGGACGGCAGGACAATTTGCCAGCAGCCCCTGTAGAGACCGATGGCCCCTCCTGCCCACACAGGTGAGAGGGATGTAATGGGGTGCTGGGCTGGGCTGGGAGCTGCCCCACGGGGGTGTTTGGGAGCTCCCTGGCACCCTGGCACTCTGCCCAGGTGCTGCCCAGGAGCCTTGGGCCCTCTGTGGGTGCGTCAGCCCTGCCCTCTCCTCTGCCAGAGTGATTGAGGACCTGTACAGGCAGCACTGCCTGGAGAAGGGCAAGGAGCAGCCCCCGGGGCTGGAGGCAGCTGTGGAGGACGAGCTGCTGGTGATGGACAGCAGCACGATATGGCAGAAGGTGAAGGAGGGCATGGAGGGTTCCCTGGTGTGAGGGAGGTGTGGGGCTGTGCTTCCTCCTGTGTGTACGCAGTAACCAGCGCTGTGTGCAGCTCCAGGGGCTGCAAGTAAGAAATTCCCTTTAAGAAGGGCTACTGGAGGATTGATGTTTGATCTGGCTCCCCCATGGTCCCTCTCTGCTGCAGATGGAGGAGCTGAGCCGGACTGAGGTGGATCCAGAGGAGAAAATGAGCAAAGCAGACCAGAGCCTGATGCTGGTAAGGAGGGGTTTCCTGTGGAATGGGCTGTTAGTCTGATCTATTTTTCCTTGTTTCCCCCTCCTGCCATGCTTGAAAATGTTCCTGGCATTGTCTTACTTTGCTGGTCACAGGTGGAGATGGAAGAGCTGAGGGGGGCAGAGATGAAGAGCAAGCCCTCATTCCACCATGGCAATGGTCCCTACAACGATGTCAACATCCCTGGGTGCTGGTTCTTCAAGCTGCCTCACAAGGCAAGTTGGGTCTCCTGAGACTCTTCCTGTCCCCCCAGTGCTGCTGAGATCCACATGATCTCATCCCGTGGAATTGGGTGGGGGAAATCCATCTCTGTAGCTGGGACAGGAGCATGCACAGAGCTTTGCTGGAGTGGTGGCTTGCTGAACCCTGACCCCTCTTTTGCTGCTAAAGGATGGGAACGATAACAATGTGGGAAGCCCTTTTGCCAAGGATTTCCTGCCCCAGATGGAGGATGGTACCCTGCGGGCTGCTGTGGGCCGCACGCACGGGACAAGAGCCCTCGAGATTAACAAAATGATCTCATTTTGGAGAAATGCTCACAAGCGGATCAGGTGAGCAGCTGCTTTCGTGGTGACACCTCTGTGGGTGGAGGCTGTTGAGACAGGGCAGTTTGTGTGGATGCACGGGGGCTCAGCATCTCACCTGCCGTGCGTCCCCTCAGTTCCCAGATGGTGGTGTGGCTGAAGAAAGGGGAGCTGCCCCGTGTGGTGACCAGGTACGATACTCAAATCTGGACTGTTGTTCCCTTTACCCTGTGCCAGGAGGGCTCTTGCAGGGTGGTGCTCATCCTTGCCTCTGTCCCAGGCATCCTGACTATAACGAGGAGGACAATTACGGGGCCATCCTGCCGCAGGTGGTGACCGCAGGCACTGTCACCCGCCGGGCGGTGGAGCCCACCTGGCTGACAGCCAGCAACGCCCGGGTATGGCGTGCTTGGATCCTTGTGGGAGTGTTTTGGGGCTCCCTCTGTGTTTTGGACTGATGGGAGGTGCTTGGGTTGGAATAGAGGTTGGATATGGATGCTGGGATTTGGGGTGGCAAGGCAGAGCTGGGGTCCTCTTGGTGATGTGCTTTCATGTGGGAGAAAGGAAGGAGTCGGCAGGGGCTGTGGAGCTTCAGGATGTGGTCAAAGGGGAAGAAAACAGCAACATAATAGTTTCTGTCTTTTCTCAAGCTCCCCTTCTTTGCTGGAGTAACCAAGTGGGTGATGGTCCATATGACTTAAACCCGGTTTTAACATTGAGAGCAAAGCTTAGGGGCACAGGGTGCTGTGCCAGCTCTCTGTGGCTGTGGGAGGAAGGCTGCCATGGAGGAGAGGGACGTGCTCACCTGGGCATGGTGTCCTGCAGGCCGACCGGGTGGGCAGTGAGCTGAAAGCCATGGTCCAGGTGCCACCTGGCTACGCCCTGGTGGGCGCAGACGTGGATTCCCAGGAGCTGTGGA
Organism: Chloebia gouldiae; assembly: GCA_003676055.1. Classification (NCBI taxonomy): domain Eukaryota; kingdom Metazoa; phylum Chordata; class Aves; order Passeriformes; family Passeridae; genus Chloebia; species Chloebia gouldiae. Next base: position 10,568,589 of record QUSF01000015.1, read on the forward strand.
TCGCCGCAGTGCTCGGCGAGGCGCACTTCGCCGGCATGCACGGTGAGCCGGGGCTGCGCCGCGGGGGAGCGGCTCTGCTGGGCGGGGGCTGATCCCCCATCCCCATCCTGATCCCGTTGGGTGTCCAACCTCTGCTCCCCTCCCGCAGGCTGCACGGCTTTCGGCTGGATGACTCTGCAGGGCAAGAAGAGCAACGCCACGGACCTGCACAGCAAGACGGCCGCCACCGTGGGCATCAGCCGGGAGCACGCCAAGGTCTTCAACTACGGGCGCATCTACGGGGCGGGGCAGCCCTTTGCCGAGCGGCTGCTGATGCAGTTCAACCACCGGCTGACGCAGCAGCAGGCGCGGGAGAAGGCCCAGCAGATGTACGCCGTCACCAAGGGCATCCGCAGGTGGGTGCTGCCCGGGGACGGTGCAGCCAGGGCTGCTGGTGGTGTTCCACCCAGAGGAGCTGGGTTACTCGCTCTCCCTTCCAGGTTTCATCTCTCTGAGGAGGGGGAGTGGCTGGTGACGAAGCTGGACCTGGCAGTGGACAGGGCGGAGGATGGATCGGTGTCGGCCCAGGATGTCCAGCGGCTCCAGAGAGAAGCCATGAAGGGGTGAGATGGTCTGACCCTGCACGGCTCTCTGGCATCCAGGTGTGAGAGGGAGAGTGCTGCAGCCTGATGGGCATTAGGCAGAGAAAAGAGATGGGACTGGATGGTCCTGGTCTGCCCTTCCTGCTCCTCCAGGGCCAAGGAAGTTTGCTTTGGGAGCTGTCAGCCTCACCCATTTTCCCAGTGAACAGTTAGCAGGATCTCATCCTGCGGCCCCAAACCAGGAGGGAGTGTTTGAGGGTCTCAAATGGGGACCTGCTACCCCCTCCCACTTTTTCAGCAAACCTCCCCTCTGCCCCACAGGTCCAGGAGGGAGAAGAAGTGGAATGTGGTGGAGCAAAGAGTGTGGGCTGGAGGCACCGAGTCTGAGATGTTCAACAAGCTGGAAAGCATTGCCTTATCCCCCTCCCCACAGACCCCAGTGCTGGGCTGTCACATCAGCAGGGCCCTGGAGCCTGCCATGGTCAAAGGGGAGGTAAGGATGCAGCTCTGAGATATTGAGATTTTGGCTTTGCTTATCTTTTCTGAAGTGGGTACCACAGCCCCTCTTAGATTGCTGGGGGCCCACTAGGCTCTTGTAGCCATTCAGGAAACCCATTGTGCCTTTATCTGCATGCCACCAAGAACACCCAACCGCCCTGAGTTTAACAGATTTCTCCAGGAGCTGTCTTGTACAGGTACCGTGCCCTTGAGTGCAGTGCTCTCTTACTGTCCATCTCTTTCCTTTCACCAGTTCGTGACCAGCAGAGTGAACTGGGTGGTGCAGAGCTCAGCTGTTGACTACCTGCACCTCATGCTGGTTGCCATGAAGTGGCTGTTTGAGGAGTTTGACATCAACGGGCGCTTCTGCATCAGCATCCACGACGAGGTGCGGTACCTGGTCCAGCACCAGGATCGCTACCGGGCAGCCCTGGCCCTGCAGATCACCAACCTCCTCACAAGGTGAGATGTGGTGACTCTGGTGTCTGCTGGGGAGGAGCAACAGTGACTCCAGAGTGGGACAGGCAAGCCCCAGGGGCTTGAGGGGTTGGCTTTGCATACAGCAAGCTGGTGCAGAGCAGTTTTCTTCTGCTCAGGGCAAATTAGCAGCACTGGGGGCTGCAGTTCCTTCATGTGGACTCAGGTGGCTATAAACGGACCTGAGCTTTGATTTCCAGGGATCATGTGCTGGCAAAAGCTTTTTTTTTTTTTTAATCATCAGCTTTTGGCCCTGCAGGGATGGAGCCAGTAACTGGTTCTGCTGGGATTCAAGTGCATTTCTTCCTGCTCCCTTCAGGTCTGCAACTGTCACATGGCAGCAGCCTTTGGGCTTAGTTGAGGAGCTGGGAGCCTGAAACTGTCCCATCCCTCATCCCCTGCTGCCTTCAGGGGACAGCAGGGGGCATGGCTCATCTCTGCTGTGAGCACCAGCGCTGTCACCGCCCCGACAGCCTGGGCTGCTCCTGCTGCTTCCACTCCCCATGCAGAACTAAGCTCAGCCTAGAAAGCTCCTGATCTCCAAGGGCTCCCCTTGATCCAGCTCTGGCACAGCCAGCTTTGCCACATCCCCTTCCCAGCACCGTGGGGTATTTGGTTACACAGGAGCTGGCCAAGGTGAGCTGTTTCTCCTGTGTGGAGGCAGGAATGACACAAACAGCCTTTCTGCAGCCACAGCGGGGCAGGCACCCTGACGTTCCTGCCTTTGTGCTGGCTCCTGTGAGCACAGGGCTTCCTGCTGGGAAAATCCTGCATCTGCTCTGCCTGCCAGGGAGGATTAGACAGCAGTGTGGAGCAAAATTCTTCCCTTTTCTCAAGGAAGCTCCATTACTTCCAAGGAGGCACCATTACTGTTCCTCCCATGCCCACTTTAGCAATACTTGACCCTCCTGTTATCCAGGACTTAGAAAGCACCTTGTCCCCCACCTGCTGACTGATGTGGGTGCACAATACCCTGTGAGGGGTAGCTGGCCAGTGTTTGGTAAATGTGGCTGATTGGAACTGGGTGTGACAAGGCCAAGGGTGATGTTCAGCACTGTCCCACCTGCTTTCTTGCTCTCCAGGTGCATGTTTGCCTACAAACTGGGCCTCCAGGATCTGCCACAGTCAGTGGCTTTCTTCAGTGCAGTGGATATTGACCAGTGCTTAAGGAAAGAGGTGACCATGAACTGTGTGACACCATCAAATCCCATGGGGATGGAGAAGTACGGCATCCCTCAAGGTGAGTAGTGTTCCCTGTAATCTCCTCTCCACCTGCAAGCTGCCCCCTGTGATCTCCTCTGCACGAGCCTTCCCAGCTTAAGCAGAGCCTGAGAAGTCATTCCCTGAGGGCTCTGTTCAGCTGAGGCACCTCATGAGCCCCTTGGTTCCTGACACGTCATCTGACCTACAGGGCAGCCACCGTGCTGGAGCCTGCCCTTCTTTCCTCAGTCCTCGAGCCTTCCTGCTGCTGCTTTCCAAATATTTGTGACAGTGATGAGCCAGGCCTGGCTCTGTTCGCCCACACTTTGTTTGCGTTGTGCCCCTTGGAGGAGCCCTCCTGTGCACTAACACAAACCAAATTTAATTTCTTTTTCTCTGAAAGGAAGCACCTCGGCACCTTGGCTTTGTCTATCTTGCCCTGCAGACCCAAACTTTTCCACCTTTTGTTTCTTTCCGTCCTTCCCTGCTCTCCCTTAGCCAAGCACAGCTCTGTTCAGAGAACTGCTCTGGCGTTGCTGGGTGCTTCCTCAACAGTCCCAAGGCCTCAAGTCATCCCTGTCTGCACTCAGTGTAACCCTCCAATTGCTGCAAGCAAACGTTTAACTCGTGGCTGGGAAAGCAACTCCTCCTCACTGTGCAGCAGCTCTTTCCCAGATAAGGGAAGAACCTGCCCTCAGATTTGTTCTCTCAGTCACTGCACACATCAGATGCTCTGCCCTTAAGTAACCTTTATTAGGACTCTTACAGGCAAAGGGATGCTTTCAGAAACAGGATTTGTGCTCTGTAGGCAAAAAGGGCACTTTTCACCAACAACAAGGCAAATTGAACAAGTGCATCACAATCAGGATCAGCAAAAACATAACAGCAAAACCAGCCTGGGCAGAGGAAGCTGTGGGCTCTTGCTGCTCAGGAGATGCACACAGCAGCTTCAACTCCAATCCAGAACAGCTCATGTTCCCAGCTCCCTACTGGTGCTGGTTTTTGCATTCTCACCACCACCCAAAACTGAAGTTTGAATAAATTTAGGGCATTCTGTGCTAGAGGCCCTGAACTAAAGTGAATCCCAACCATCACTCTCTTGTGTCGCAGTCTGAGTGTACTGCAGGGAACTGACTGTCCCCTTGTCTTCCAGGGGAAGCACTGGATATATATCAGATAATTGAAATAACCAAAGGTTCGCTGGAGAAGCAATGACGACACCAGAGTGCCAGGACAGTCGTCCACACCGCGTGCCAAAGCCTCCCTGTCCTTTCAGAAGCAGATCTTTTGGCAGGGACTGACTGATCCCAGCTGCTCCCTTTCCATTTTGCTGTAAGAAGGGATGTGTCTGAGGAAGATTTCAAATAGCAGAGGCACATCTGATGGCAGCAGCCAGCTGTGAAACCTGAGACAGGGGCCAGAGTCGCTCCCGTGGACACAAAGGAAGAAGGCATAAGTATTTGGCAAGAGAAGCAATAAACCATCATCTCCATATCTGCAGCCTCCGAGTCCACCACGGAACAAGCACTGTGAGAGGAGGCAGTGGCAGCAACCCCAGCTTATTTTTTTCTCTGTCTCTTCTTTTTGGGTTCCTGGTTCTCATCTGTCTGCTCCGCTGTGCTGCTCTGGAGAGGGGAGGGAGAGAGCAGCAGTAGAGTGCGATTGTTTTTGTGTGAGTGGTCTAAGGAATGTTTACCTAGAGCAAGAAGCCAGCTGTGCAGAACAGAATTTAGCTCTTTTTTTTTTCTCTCACTAACAAAATGACCTGAATATGGGATTCTTGTCAGCCACTGAGGCCTTCCCCATGGGCCACCCCCTCCCCAGTTCATGCTGGAACTTAGACCATGGGCTTCCAGTGGCACAGGACAGGGACTCTGTCCTGGGTTTTGGCTTGTTGAAATACTCAGGAAAATATGGACAGAAGCACCAATAAAAACCTGGACAATCAGCAGAGTAAACTCTTTATTTTTCTTAGCCAGCATGTTGCACTGCCTTCCCCAGCACTATGTAGTAGAGATGGGTCTGAGAATGATGCCTTGCAGATAAAGACCTGCCAGGTCTTTATCTAAAAAAATCTGCATACAAAACCACTTTGCATCGTGCTGCAAAGGTCTGATCCTGGCTAACAGTTTCACTTCCCAAGATCAGGGACAGAGCTGGTGCATGACAATAAAGGCTGCTTGAAGCAGAGGGCTGGGGTATAGGGGGTGTTCTCAGAGAAGCTGTTCACTCCTTCCTATCAGCCTAGTGAAAGCTAACCCAGGAAAGACAAGCTGTTCTAACCTCACACATTCCCACACAACTCACAAATACAGCTGGCTTCTAAGGAGGAGGAAACCTATCAGTACAAGCAGCCAAATGAGTGCTGACCTGGTCGTTGTGCGGCTCGTTCTCAGCATCCTCTGAGTTCTGCTCCTGCAGGGCGCTGTCCAGCACGGAGGCGTTGATGCGGAAATCCCGGGAGGTGCTCAGCTTCATGTACTGCATCAGGTTCACCTGCAGCAACCAAGGGGAAACCAGGCAGGGAAAACATTCAGCCGTGAGCATCTTACGTTTAGTTTTCTACCCTGCCTAGTCCTTTGCACAGCACTGGGACAGAGTCCATCACAGTAATCATGCAGGACTGAAACACAAAGTGGGTGCAAAAGCACCTCCCCCGTGCAGTCCAGGGACTCATTACATTCTCCTAAAAGCCAAGTGATTGCCAGCTACTGGCAATCTCATGTAGGACCTCGTTGTGGTACAGTTCAGGACACAGACTGGGGGAGAGTGAGGAAAGGTGGCACGAAGTGTGTATGTTCCTGCTCCACCAGGAACCAAAGGCATGGGCTGGTATCAATGTGGCAACAATTCAGCAGTGTTGGGCCAGGAGCACGGGCAAAGGCTGAAAGGTCCCTACACCTTCCTAATTTGAGCATTAAAAAAGACTACAACAACAGCCCTCCACCATGCCATTGATCCCACTGTTGCACCAGGTTCAGGTCACAGAAGATCTCTCTGCTTTACATTACCTTTGACTTCTTGGAGAGATGGATAAGGAACTTTTCATATTGCTCAATTGCAAAAATCAGGTTTGGGATTGGCTTGGTCTCCCGAAGCACCTTGGCCTGAAATGTGAGATGAGTCAGATTTGGAAGGGCACAATGGCACAGTAGCATGACATGAAGATCACAACACTCCCAGTTTAGAAAAGAGTTTTCAGCAGCCTTGCTTTGTACCAGTCCTGCCTCACCCAGTAAGCCTTGTCAGCTTGGTCACTAGCTTTAAATTGACTCCCCAGATGGTTCTGCAGTGAGGCTCTCCCATGCATTGTTTTGTGCTCTGCCTGCAGTCCACAGCCCTGATGTCCCTGTCAGCAGCTCCTCTGCTCCAACTCTCCCAAGGCATCACAAGCACGAGCCATCCAAGCAAGGAGCACCCTCACGTTTCACTACATTGTTGTCCTGCTTATTCACCACCACTGGTGTTCCTTCCCCACAGTGACAGTGGTGAAGGACATGCAGCATTTCAGCCCATTTCCATACACTCAGGGAAAAGCTAGGAAGATCTTATTTGTGGCTTTTTTAAACCCTTAACATCACAGGAATGTCTGAGACAGCTGATGAGATGGAGGAAATGCTGTCTGGGAGTACAAACAAAGGACATCAAGGACCAGGAACCTGCCAGCCTGTTCACTTGCTCCCAAACAAATAATCTAGTAATTTTTGACTGCTTTACTTCAGTGGAATCCATTCCTTCCTTCATCTTGAAATGTACTGATAAAATTAAGAAACACTTAAAGAGGATGCAATATTGGTTTAGCCCATATCTCTAATTTCATAGCTTACCCCAAATGGTAAAAATACCAGACAAGGCAGACTATCCAAATTGACCTTTGTTTCATGTCCATGAGATTTTAAGCTGCATTTAGTGAAGATGGCTTTTTTTGTTGTGGTTTTTTTTTCTCTTTTTTGGTTGTATTTTGTTTGGTTGTGGTTTTTTTAGACTTTTCTCTGAAATTACAGTATATTAAATTTGATTTTTACTTAAAGGCCCAAATGACAAATTATCTGACGATCTGTAAGAAGTGACCAGGTACCACAAGCCTCGATCCTGCAACTACAGCCCATGTTGTCATGAAGTGAGTCAGTCTTACCATTACTGTGGAGACTGCAGCAGCTTCATCCTCTTTCTTCTTCTTTTTCTTCTCTTCTACAAAGCTTAAGCTCTCACTGTGGATGTTCTGAAGAAGAATGCCAAAAGATGTGTCATTAGAGGGTAAGCAGGGAAGAAAGGCCAGCCAAGAAAGGCCAGAGAAGTCCTTGTTCCAGCTAACAGCATTACCAGCTAGATAACAGAAAGGTAGCGATATAAGGGTGGAATTAGGTGTTATCAAAAACAAAAACAAAAAAAAACAAGAAAGAAACTAATTTCATAATTTATACATTCAGAAATGTGCATGTATGGTAAGTCCCCAGCAGTGATAACTCTGCACACCACGACACCTTCCCCAGTATGTTGCAAAATTCCTGTGGTCCTCACACAAGTACCCAGTTCTTCTCCAGGCAGATAAATCCCAGCTCCAGCACTGCAGTCTTTGGCACCCACATTACTTCACACTGTGATGACTGCAGTGTTGTTGACCTTTATTTGCCATTGTGGTTAACAGCAGTATTAATCTCATAAAAAAAAAAAAAACCCACATGAACAGAGGGGAAAAAAACCACAGCTAAAACCCAGCTCCCTCCCTGCTCAAGCAGAAATCAGCATGCTCAGTCCCAATGGTGCTGAAATGTCTTATGCTATATTTGACAAAGTAGAGCTTGAACTCTATGAAACTCAGGTCATGTCAAGAAGATTAATAATCCCCAAGGGTGCCTGTGTACTGGAGCTGATACACCACTCAGCATCAGATAGACTGGCTGTGATTGTGCCAGTTAATTTAGGCCTTACCTGGACGTAAGTAATGAATGAGTAACACTGTGGGGTCAGATGGGAACCTGAGAGCTTCACCTGTAAAGGAGCAGACAGAGAGGCTGGAGTTCCTCCTAACTCAAGGCAATGAGCCATTTCCCCAGAAATTTGCTCACACTCACCAGCTTTTCCAGTCTTCCTGGGATGGTAGTTGAGCTGCTGCGGCAAGCCTGGATATACTGGAAGGAAAAAAGGAGTTTCTTCTAGGTGTGCTGTTCCCGTCCTGTATCCAGGCAGAGCTCAAAGCAGCTCATAGAATGGCACAGTAGGGAGGGCAGGATTTGCACAGATACCCTCCCCAGTGGCTTGTTATATCCCAAATGCCATGTTTGCATTCTGGAGCTGTGAGAGGAGAGCTCTGAGGCAGTTACCACCTCGTCTCAAAGGAGCTCCACAGGCCTGTGGAGTTTCATGGCCCAGTTCCCCCAGGTCCTGCTTCAGGGAATGGAAATGAGTGGTAAGGGCAGGGCTGGTGAGCACTGTGAGAACACTGAGTGCCCTTCATTGTGCACACAGTTGTGTAGAGGAACCCACAGTGCACACTGGAAACAGCAACTCCAAGCCATGCAAAGCCAAATTCAGCTGGAGAGAAGCTTTCCTTTTATCTCCACTGGTACAGCTATCACTGCTCAGAAAGGTCACAAAATTGAGGCATGAAAGCCGACAGAACAAGGGCTCAACTCCTTCAGGAGATCAACAGCCCAGTCCTGAGCGTGGCTGCTGCCAGGGGTCACTGTGAGCTTGCTGCAGCAGATGGGGAGAAGGTTTTTAGCTCAGAGGCAGCCCACTGTCAGCAGAGCACACTCACGTGTTTGATGAGGGAGGTGAGAATTGTGTATGTCTTGCTGAGGCTTCTCAGCAGTGTGTCCACACAGCTCCCTGCTGGGAGTGCAGTCTGCACCAGCTCATGATAGACTGTCAGAAGAGTTCCCAGCTGCAGAATTACACCTTTCTCCAGAGCCTGAGTTTGGTTTGATGCCTGAGAGGAGTCTTCTAGAAGAAAGAGATGAATATCTGGTGAATATATATCTAATCAATCCAGTTGTACAGGTGGGAGGCACAAAAGACCATCTTTGTGTCTGATGCATAAAGCCCCAGTGGGGTAAGGGGAAAATAATCACTGGAGAGATTTTATGACAATACCCTTATCTTACTTTTTTCATGTGGAACCAGCTTAAAGGAAGAGTTTAACCTGACCTCAGATGATGCTATCTCAAAATCCTCAAATGTATTTTTGCTCTCTGTCTTTACCTGGTTTTGACAGAGGTGTAACAATAAGAACTGGACCACTTTCATTACCTGATGTGTCTGACCCCAGACTGGTGAGTTTCTTGATAAGCCAATCCACTTCTTCAAGGACCTTATCCACCTGACCCAGAACCAGCAGCTGAGACAGAAACCAATAACAAAACAGGTTTTTGGAGGAGTTTGGCACAACAGGAACCTGCAAGCTGCTCCAAGCACAGTAGCCCTGGATACTGCAGGTGTCACACATATGCTGTTCTGACTCACACAGACAGTGGGGGCTGCAGTCTTGGCATTCACTATGGCAAAATGGCACCGACCCTCCACTTCTATGTCCTGGGCAGAGGACAGAAAACAAATTCTGGTAAGACTTTAACTGCTGTCACACAGTTTGCAGCAGAGATGCACTCAATTCTGACAGCACTATGTGAGGAAGAGCTCAGCTGCTGCTGCATCATACCTGATCTATATCTCCCAGGCAGGCATGGATGTCTTGTGCAAGTTCCCGCAGGAGACCAACAGGGCTCTTGTAGAGAACGTGGACACTGAAGAGCAGAGACAGCAAACCCTTGCAGCAAGAAATATCCTCTGTGGGGAAGAGAAAGTGACACAGTGCCATGTGCAGAGCTTGCCTAGCTACTTAGGAACATCAGACATTCAGTGAGGGAAAGTCTGAGATTCAGTATGGATTCAATAGTAGGTGAAAATCCTATCAAAACACCCCAGCTACAAAAGCAGGGTTTAAAACATCAGGCATCCCTTGTAATAGTGCAAGGGGAACTATGGCCCACTGGAGCTGGGTCATAGAAAAGTGGTGACCAAAAGCACTGAGGAAGTGAAATACAAACCCTGACAAGAGTACTGTCTTTGCAGAGTATAAATACTGATTTGAGCCTAAATAACAAGGGAGAAAAGTCAAGTATGTGAGTGGCTTCCTTTCCTTCAGAAATGCTAATAGTTTTAGAGATGGGGCTCCCTCTCTAATACTCGTACTTCTATCACAGTGTTGTGGCAATCTGCCACAGAATGGGACTTGAATGTATCTTGACAAAGAGATAACACCAGGACAGAGGGGTCTAATGTCAGACCAAACATATCACATCTAAACGTGCTCCTCAAAGCTTACTTACCAAGAGCATTTTCTTTGCAAACTTTGACTGTCCAAGTCAGGAACTGAAGGAACTATTTAAGAGAAAAGATACCATGACTTTGAAACAGAATTCAAAATACAAAACTACTAGTAGTAATAAAAATCCAAGACAATGAATTACAGAGGAAGATGAGTAGGGAATCCAGCTGTGCTCTGTGAAGTTCCACAAGGGACACTTAGCCTACTAACAAGTCAAAAACTGAGATCCAGGACAGGGTAATGGCTATACATTCCCTTGGACAGAGTAACAGCTCCATTTAATTTAAGGTAAATGATGACTCCAGACTTCTGGCACAGTTAGTGCAGTTCCTACCTTGTAAAATTGGGGCACTTTAGAAAATGACTCCTTGCATGGAAGGAATTAGGCACTCAGCCAGTTTGGACTGGACATGAGTCTGCTGGCCTTTTTTGCCTCTACTCCCATGTGGAGGCCACACCACAACTAGGCTGTGTTAGAAGTCCCTGCTCAGGCAAACAAATTATTCAGGTAATCAAAGGTAGGATCAGAATGTGCAGGAGTGGGATGGCAAGACAACTTTCTTTGAAGTGTCCTTGCAGGTGTGTGAAAGGAGAGCCCTTCACAGTGTAACAGAACTGCCCCTTTGACCTGGGGTGGTCTGTGGGAGGAGGCAGGGCACACATGCCAGAGCCCACAGATGTCAACCCCATCTGATAATCTCCTTCCCACACCCATGGCTATGACACCACGTGAAGGCTGAGGAGTACCTGCTGTGAGGCTGGGTCCAGGAGTTTGGACAATGTGGAGAGAACAGTGATGAGTGACTGTGTTTCCTTGGCATTGAAGTCATCTTCAGCACTGCTGAGCTGGTTCACCAGGGACCTCTGGTTAGGGGAAAGAAAACACCCCCTGAGTGTGAATGTGTGTTGCATAAGCAAATAACCAGAAGCTGCAAGCAGATAAAGGGATCAGCAGCAAGGAGAATGACAGAAGAGAGTACAAAAGAGAAGGAGAGTACAAAAACAGGACTCTTCTCAAGAACAAGTGCTGATTTTTGAAAGGAGTGCTTACATACAGCCTGCATATGGTCAGTGTGACTTTTAGAATATTCAGGTAAGTTTATGCTGCACTGAAGAACCTTGAGTTCTGTAAATACACAGGCACATCCACCCACCCTGAAAAGCTTTCCTTAGGGACCAGAAACTTTCCTGAACTGCTAGTGAATTACTGCCACAGTTGCTATCACATACTCAACCCTGTGGTCAAGCAACAGAGAGCTAGCAGGGTTTCCTGCCAGAATCCCAAATGCTTTGGAACACTTGCAGCACACAGTGGTACTCACCTGAAACTGTCGGATCTGGAAGGCAGCTTTCTCTGTGACATTAATATCCGTTTCTTCTGCGTCACCATCAGTAATATCTGGCAGAGACAGAAAGGTGCAGAAAAAAAGCTAAATGCCAAGAACAGAATAGAGGATTTATTTCCAAAAGTGGGAAAGACTGCTCACAGCTAGAGGAGGAATACAGACTGCAGAACCACGGTGAGCCGAAAAACATGTTAAAGGCAAACTTCAAATAGAGAATGCTGTATCAGACCCCAGCTATCCTCTGCTGACAGACTGAGAGCTCTATTATAAAGGCAGTTAAAATATATCTCTAGAACTTGTCTCTGGTGTGAAAATCTATGCTATTAAGCCCACCTTGTTACTGAGAGACAAGAACCAGAGCCATCTCTCCCTAGTTATGGATAAAGGGTGCTGGGTCCCTACCTGCCCACACATGGGCTGGAACCTGGAGGGTAGAAACCAGAGCAGAATGGTGCCATGTGCCTACCCAGGGCTTGCAGAAACTGGGGGATCTTGGCAGAGTACAGCTGCTGCACCGTGCTGAAGATCCGCAGCAAACCTTCCAGGCACAGAAGTGAAATGCTTTTGCCTTTCTTCTTCCCTGACTCTTCAACAACGGTGGGAATTGAAGTGTACCTCCAAAGCAGAACCCTGTGGGATGGGAGATGAGATTTACTCCAGTAAAGCTGGCTGCACAGGGCAAGAACTAGATCCACTCTTAGGATCATATTTTTAATATAACTAAACTGGAAGTTCTTTTACCTATAGAAGAAGGGTGGGGGAAGAGATCTTTTTTAAGAAGATTTTATTTCAATGCTAGCAAATCAGTTACTGCATTCTTTCTACACAGTTAAATAATTTAATTCTTTCCAGGTGCCAAGGGACCTTCCAATCCCATTTCAAGTCAATCTTTTTACACTCATTTCTTCCACCCTGCCTTCCCTCTTTCTCAGACCACCATGACCACTGGTGTCAAATCTACCAGTGACAAAAAGAGCTTTACTCATGGCAGTTTGGTTCTGTGAAATGTCAGAATTCACTACAGGGCTCTCTATAAATAAAATCAGAAAGGTAAAGGCAGGCAAAGCAAAGTAAAAAGCTGTGAGGAAAGCAAAATTGTTTGGCCCAAAGACTTTTCTGTTTGTAGGCAAACATCTTTTTCCTGCTTCCCTAACCCCACTTCTTCCCTTTTTTGTTCCCTCTCCTTGCTTCTCATTAGTTGTGTTGCCTGCACAGATGATCTTATTCTGTTTCGATGTCCAATCACGCAAAACATGTAGCTCACATGTAGTCCTAATGACTGCAACAAAAATAGCCTCTATTATTTGGGGTGAGACACAAAACCGGCATTATGCATGGCAGGGGTAATTTGCATTTTGTGCTCTCTGCTGACTGGGCTCTGAAAAGACCCCATGCAGATATGACCTAGATTCCAAAAGACATTTACATGGTTCACATTCTTGGATTTCCAAAGGATTAGATGCATGAATGTCTTCAAGCATCTTGCAGAAGTCCTAAACAAATGATTTCTAAAGCTTGTGTCCCTCATACATCTGTTTTGTTCCATAGTTCGAAGTGAATTTTAACTTGCTGCATTCCAGAAGCCTCAAGAATCCAGCCTGTAATCATCTTACCTTCTCTGTGACAATGAGTGATGAACAAGAAGTCAGAAAGGGGCTGAAAATGTTTGATGGCATTTGGTTCTTCCAGGCCAAGTTATTAAAGCTTTATCACTCACTATGGCACAGAAACTTTAGTGCCTCCACTTGATTTCTCAGGAGCACAGAAAGGCAGTGACCTCAACCCAGCAACAACAGTTCCAAACAGTTACGGACTGCATTTGTCTTTCAAAACTCTCCCTGAGAATCAAAAACCCCCAAATGCATTGCTGATGTCTCCACACACCACACGGACTCACTGCGTGATTTTGCAGAGGTTCTGGAACATCTTCTCTGGATTTTGTCCGTCTGGTCCGTCCGTCTGTCCCGTCTCCTCCAGCTGCTGCACCTTCTGCAGAGCGACGCTGACAGCGTAGCGCAGGAACTCGGTGCTGGAGCGCAGCACGGCCAGGCTCTCCTCGTGGCTTTGGGCATTGTCCCTGCAGGACCAGAACTGTCAGAGAACTGGGAATGCACACAGGAAGCTCAGGGATGGCCTATGAGATCCAAAACTTAATATGAAATTGCAAATAAAATCTCTGGCTGAACTGAGGGTGGAAAAGACCCTTTGTTTTGGTAGTTTGTAGTGAACAATCAGAGGGTAAGAGCTGCTCCAGCCTTTCCAAGCACACTAACACATGGTTTGAATTGATGTCTGGCTCTTCACAGAGATCTGGGACTCCTCACCTGAACAGAGCTGTGAGCAGAGTAGATACAAAACCCATGGACAGGAAGCTCCGTGCAGTTTTGTTGCTCAAAGCAGATTTGTTCTTTCCAGCTTTCTCCCTCAGGATTTCAGAGAGTTTGTTGTAACATGTAAACAGGCCGAGGACATCCTCAAACTTGTTCTTACTGCAATAAAATAGCAGAAAGCATTAATGGAGAAAATGCATTCTTGGAGTTTCCCATTTGAAGCTTCAGCTGCCAAATTACACCATGACACTTCCGAAATGATGAAACCTGTTACATCCCCCTGCCTCCCTAACAGTGTATACCTCACCCAATCCTCCTCAACTTGCTCTTCTACAAAATGTCAGATCCCATCTCCCACAACACATGACATTCCAAAGGAAAACACTCCCCAAGGCTCTGTGAGTGGCTGTGCCACGAGGCACTCACACTCAGATCACTGATTCTGTGTTGGCACTACCATTCTGTGCCTGCAATGAGGCTGTACTCCAAAGAGCTGGGCAAATAATGGCACAGCTAGAGGGTAAGATTTAATGTTTTACCTGAAATTCCCAATGTTGAAATTGTACTCAATCAGAACCTCACAAATTCCCATCACCTGAATGGCATAGATGTTATTTTTCACACCGACACCAGAAGACAGCGAAAAATCTGCTGATTTATCCTGAGAGGTAAAGGAAACAAGTGAAAAATCTTTTCAAAACCTGACAAAAATTCGGCATCTTCTCCCACTAAGTCAAACTGAAAATCTGATTTACCAGTTCAAAGTCTTCCAACTCGCTCTTGATCATTCGTCGTGTGACAGATTCTAACATCTCTTCAAAGTTTTGCTCAAATCCCACACCCTCCTCCTCCTCCTCCTCGTCATCTTCAGCTCCTTGGCACAGATGCACAGTGTTCTTGTACCAGGCAAGACAGTGCTGGATGCAGCAGAGCAGGTGGGCCTGGAGGAAGGAGGAATCAGCCACACAGTCACACTCAGCCTCTGAGCTGGAGGTCACTGGCAGCAGTAGACATGGGCCAGACTGTTATGGTGGGATGTAAGGAGCTGTGGCTGCCTTTGTAACTCCCTTGAGTCTTGAGGATATGCCTCATTCCCAAACTGAGGGGATCAGTAATCTCACACAAAGCTACTCAGTTCCAGTTTCAGACAGTGCTCTGTGCCTGAGCTTTTCTAGATGGGGTGTAAAGACTTAACTCCCACCTCTCCCTCCACCCAGCCACCTCAGGTACTGAAGGAGATGGAAAGGGAATTTCCAAAGGGACTCTCACTCTAGCTGAAGTGTCTGTGCCCTTCTGGGGTGTGCTACTGCACACAAGCTTCCTTAAGGGAAAACAAAATGATTAATTTGAATTTGTTCCCTTGGAAATCCAACAAATCATTAAGGTCTCATCTCCAACAATTTCAAAGGAGCAGAACCAAAGCACAAATTCTTCCCCCTGCTACACACACACACTGCACAACTATTTTATGTGGAATTAAGTTAAAGGAGGGAAAAAAACCCTCATAGGGTGAACTCAGTGGAGGATAACAGAAGAATGCTATTCCTAGAGCATTTTTCACACAGGTCCCCACAACCACTATGCTTGGGGAGCTCTAATAAATAGCCTGAGGCAGGGGTGAGATGCCCAGCTCTGTTGCTATTAAAAGAATTGCTCCAGGCTAGAAGAGGCTGAAGAAGCACAAGGTATTCAGCTCATGTAGGACAACTAAAATGCTAGTAACAGATGAGCTTGCAGCTGTGGCCAACCAATATAGCTCTTACCAGTGGTTCTTGCAGAAAGATTTGATCTCCCTGAGCCATAATACATCCCTCCAGTTTGAGTGGAGGCAGGAGGTCTTGCTGGGGCAGGTAATATTGCTTTATCTGTCACAGAAAACAAGAAATAAAAATAACCAGTTACTTGGTAACTGAGCCTCTTAGGATGTTTGAAAACAGAGTATAATAATCTTTGTACCCCATTCTAGAGAGCAAAACCTGGCACTGTGATAAGGGGACTGTACAAGTACATGAGCCACGTCATCTGCTCTACTGGTGATTAAAATCCCTTCTTGAGTTGCTCCTGTACCTCAGCCAGGACACGTCAGTGCCCTAAAACAGAATTAGCTGACCACTTGCTGTTGTGTTGCCTCAACAAGTAACATCACTTGCAATCCACCTGCAGTGTTATCCCTCCTTTAAACAGTGAGGATCAATAGCTGCTGCTGCTATAGAAAGTTATAGATACATAATGATGCTATAAAATTTTACACCTTTACACCAGCTTACTATTAAGTGCCCTCTGTTACCCAAAAGCTGTCTTAGCTCTGTTCATGTTCCTTTCTCAGACCCTATACTGTCATGGGAAAGCTGGAATTAGTCAGCATGAACTCTTTGGATGATTAAAGGGAAGAAAATTACTTGTCTCAAAGAAAGCACAGCCTGTCCAATGGATTGAGGAAATGTGATTGTCTTGTTGCCATGAGCAACACTGCTGGGGGATGAGTTAATCCTCCCAGATCCTACATGGACTTGGGTATTCTCCCGATGGGAAGACAGCAACAATAATTACTGTGTCAGCACATATCCTTGGGGAACTATGGGAGGGTAACTGCTGTGCACTGCTAAGGAACAGGGACAGCACAAAGAACTTCTCTGGGCTCACACTTTCCACAGCACCTAAGAACTGAAGGGTTGGAAAGAGCTCCAAGAGATCCTTCCTCTTCCACCCTATGGCAGGCAATGAACCCATCTCCAGATGTTTACCTAGTCTGCTCTGTCAGTGTAGCAGGGGTCTGAACGCCTCTTTAGGGAAGTATCACAGCACCAAAATATGTTTCCAGTGTGAGGGAAAACGATTTCCCCAGTATTTCACCTGAATTGTTTGCCATACTGGCAGAAGTGCAGAATTCTGCAGCCCCACCATGGAGCAGGACTTTACCTGAGACAACAGTGTTTCCATTATAGAGCTGGCCAGCTGGGAGTTCCTGCGAAGGACATCATAAAAACCCTGGAGACAGGAAGGAAGGACAGGTTGGCTGACACAGCACAGAAAATGAACCACAGGCATAATAAGTTGGCGTCATAAGATTGCAACGACACTTCAGCACCGCAAGGAACCATGAGGAAGTAACAATGTGCTCAGTGTAAAACTCCATACCTGGCAAAGCCAGGGCACCACAGAAAGAAGGTATGAATCAGAAAAAGTAAGAATTTCCTCACAGGGGCCCTCTCACAAGCTGTATCTCCCTAGCAGTGGTGGCATCAAGCCCAGAGTGACTTTCACTGCTATTTAACACAAGCACAAGATCCAACTTCAAACTGTGAAACCCTGCTTCAAAGGCAAAACAAGCCAGTGGGGAAACTGTAGGAGGCAACAAATCCTGCAGACTGAGAAAATTCAGTGGATGGAAAAAGCAAGCACAAGTTTTTTAGCAACAGTGACGAGTACACCCAGAACCTGCAGCTCATCAAAGGTCAATCCAACCCAAGACAAGAAAGAAACAAAACCTCCCTGACCGGCACAGGGTTTTTTTCTCAAGGTGGTACCCCATGGTTATAAAACAACCTAAGATATGCACCCAAAAATGGCCCTTTATAACAGGCCTATCACAACAGACCTCAGGACAGCCAAATTTTTATAGAAACTTGGAAAGGAAGAGGAGAAAAGACAGATCCCTGATGCAATCTCTAAGGAAGTTTCTCCACACTCCCCAGACAAGGTTTTCTTTGGAGTCCATAATTAACTCTCAAGAGCTCCACATCTATCCAGTGCCTGCTATATCTCTCCTCTTCATAGGGCGTCAAATATCCTTCTCATTCCTTGGGCCCTACCACAGCAAGACAGACTGTGATATATTTTTGCTCTTAAACAATGCATGAGCTGAAGAAGATACATCAACGTGTCTTTGGGTTCATAACAGTCAAAAAAAACCAGCAACAGAAGGAGTGAAAACATGTTACACATGTCCCACGAAGAACAAAACCGAGCTGAAAGGCTGTTTTTCACAATAACATGATTGTTATTTACCTGAGGCCAGAGAAGAATCAGACCACAGAAGAGCTTGTGGCTGTTTAAGAGACAGAAGAAACCATGTTTACCTCATATAACATGAGTCGAACGTCTGCTTGCTGGCTCAAACATCGCCTCAGGCTGCCCAGGATTTCTAGGCAGAAGGCCTCATTAGCTGCAGAATTATAGCAGGCATGAACATCTGCCTGGACCTGAGAAGGAACATTAGTCACGTTATACTGGTTACAATATCAGAACACAGGAGCAAGGGGTAAGGGTCTGGCCCCTGAACAGTCACTGAGATAGTCCTTGTGCTGGCAGGCTCCTCATCATTGTCATGGAGCAGTGGGAATGCTCCCCAGAGCACTGGTGCTGTAAGAGAGAATGACTCTGAGAAGCAACATCTCGAGGCCAGCTTCTCGTTGCACATTGCACTTCCTAAAGCTTTCCTTACAGGAAGGAAATCCTTCTGGATTTCCAGGACTAATCCTTACTAAAACTGTATTTCCATTCTGGGGGAGCACTTCCCTTTTGAATTGTTTCAATCAGTGCATTTTAGACACCAGACTGTCTCACATGGCCACACAAGGACTGCAGAACAACACTCACCTGAGTGGCACCAATGGCCTGGCTGCACTGGGAAGAGGACAAGCTGCCCAGAACCTTAAAATTTCTTAACAGGAGCAGAAAGCCAGCGACTGCAGCTTTACGAGCATCGAGCTGCCTGGGAATTGGGACAGGAAAGAGGGTTACGTGGAAGCAGGAAGCTCAGAAGCACATAAAATATCAACTCAGCAATAAAAAAAGGGCCACAAATACAGGGTGACTGGGCCCTGTACAACTGTATTTCCCAAAAGGGCAGTACAATCCCAAACAGTCTAGAGCTGGGTGGTTTGCTGGAAACTCCCCTGCTCTACACTCTCACAATATTCAATCTCCTTTCTGTCCTTACAATGCTCACACTCAGGGAGAGCCCAGGCCAAGACCCAAGTATTAAATATCCCTTGAAAGCTGGGAGAGTGTGACAGACCTCAGAATTGGAAAATTTCTAATAAAAACCTGGTATTTTCCTTTACTCACAGAAATGCCAAGTCTTTCCCAAGACCAAGTCCCTTGCTTTGAAAAATAATCCAAAATTTTGAATTCATATTTATAACTAGGCAGCCAGTGGCCAACAAAATCCAGTCTACAATCACAGCAGGATGGTTTGCTCAAAGCATGACCAAGGCAACAACTTGTAAGGGATCAGAAGGAATGTGGCAGCTCAGCACTTTGATCAATGGCTCCTTCCAGACCTTCCCTGGATGTATTTGGAGTTCCCAACAGCTTTCTGAACTTGCAAAGCCTATTCATTCAGATGGGGGTTGGGATTTGTGTGTCAGTTCAGTGGAGCTCTGGCTGTACCACAATTCCAGGCTAAAGGGACAGGAGATGTCACGATCTAGTAATAGGAAGAACATTCTGAGAAGATACTTAGCCCAAAATAAAAATACTTCTGCTCCAAAACCATAAATGAGTTGTAGAAATTTTTTCAAAGAATCCTCTCCCCAGCTTACCTGGAAAAGATAGCTTTTTGGAGAACAAGTATCAGGGAGTCCCTCACTGACATGCTGACTTTGAGTAGAGGCTGGAAAGGAAAATAACCTTTGGAGAGAAAAGCACTAAGGCATGCCAAGCCCTTGGGGCATATGAGCTCATCTTCCTCAGGCCCATCTGGCCCTTCATTTCCAGTATTGTCATCAGTACAGTAGGAAGACCAAAACATTTTAAAATAGACAAGAAAACCCAGAGAGCTGTGGCAGTGAGACACCTTAGCAGGTTAGTGAGGACACAGTGCAAGGGCTTAGGAAAATAACTGTTATCCCCAGGTTGGACAGAGCAGGTAAAAGTTAAAACACCAGGGCAATATCTCAACCTAGGGAAAGAGGAACACTGACATGGAGCTTGGAAGGAGAAAAATCAACGTGACAGCTACAGCTGTTCAGCTAAACACTGCAGATATAGTTTTCTACAGGGTGCAGCATCTGGGCATCTTCCAGATGAAGGGTCAGCACAGAGCAGTTTTGGTCCTGTGCCAGACCACACCATATGCCTTTTGCTAGAGGGCACATGCAGATCCATGCTTGAAGAACAGTTCCATGCTACACCAAACAACCCACAGCAGAGAGTGAAGGCTTCTTTCATGAGGAGGGTTATCAGATCATGCATATAATTGTGGCCCAGAGCTGTCACTGGAACTAAAGGAGCAAGGAGATCCACGGAGAAATGCAAATCTTTACCTGTACTGCCCGGAGAAGCCCTTGCACTGTGTCAATGGGCAGAAAGGACAAATTGTCAAAGGTCTCTGTGACTTTGGAGGATGAAGTCTGAAGCACGAGAGGAGCAGACACAACAATATTGGAGAGCAAGTCTGAAAAATAAAAGGACAAAAAGAACAGCTGATGCCAAGGGGCCAGAAAAGCCTGAGCAGAAGATGTCTGCAGAGCTAACAATTACAGACTAATCAAAGACCTTCCATGAGACACAGAGGTCACGGTAAAATGAGCATCGACAAACTGAGTCTACTGCAGACACCAAGCACTAAAAATGCTCCCAGCCCAGCTGAAGGGCCTCACCCCACCAGAGGGCACTGAGATGCAAGGGAAGAGGCTGCAGCACTGACATCCCAGCAGCCCCAGTGGCTCCCAAGCCCAAGGACATGGAGAGAGCAAGGCTGGGAACGTGGAACAGGCAACTGACTGATGATTCTGACTTTCTGTGCGTCAGCTGTTCCATGGCAACTGCCTGCAAACATATTTTTCACCTGTGATGAATACAAGGCAATCTGATGCAGCTGATACCTCAGTCAGAGGAGAAGGAACAACTGATTTTCTTGGCTTCAGTCACTTCAGTAGGTACTTCAGCAACCAAATCACATCCTGGGCTGCATCAAAAGTAGCCTGGCCAGCAACTTGAATCAGGGAATTCTCCCCCTCTACTCCACCTTTGGTGAGAGCCCCCTTGTGCCCAGCTCTGGGGTCCTCAGCACAAGCAGGACAGAGACCTGCTGGAGCAGGTCCAGAGGGGCACAAAAATGCTCAGAGGGCTGAAGCGCCTCTGCTATTGAGATGGGCTGAGAGAGTTGGGGCTGGTCAGCCTGGAGAGGCCAGCTTTGGGGAGACCTTGTTGTAGCCTTTTGGTACTCAAATGGGGTGCATAAGATGGGGACAGACTTTTTATCAGTTGCTGTTGTGATAAGAATAGGGCTAATAGTTTTAAACTAAAAGAAGGTAGATTCAAAGTGGATATAAAGAAGAATTTTTTTACAGCGAGGGTGGTGAAACACTGGCACTGGTTGCCCAGAGAGGTGGCGGCTGCCCCATCCCTGGAAACATTCAAGGTCAGGTTGGATGAGGCTCTGAGCAACCTGGTCTAGTGCAAGATCTCCATGCTCATTACAAGGCAGTGAGACCTTCAAAGGTCCCATCCAACCCAAACCCAATTCTGTGATTCTATAATGTGTTTTGAGGAGCTGTGTTGTGTGTCCACAGAGCACATTCACATTTCTCTCTCTTTTCTATTACCTATGAAGTGGCTGACAGGAGATGCTGCTTTTGTGAGGACTCTGTTCAGGACCTGCTCAAGAATATCACTTCTGATGGGCTCATGAACCTGAATGAGGAAGAACAATAAATAAAAACCAAAACCTTTAAGATATTCCTGTACTTCACAGTACAAGCATTGTACAGTACAAAGCAAATCCAGATCTGACAGGTAAGCAAGGATGGTCACCAGAAGTCCCATTTCAGCTAAATCCACACTAGTTGATTCAGATTTCATCCCAGGACAATCAGAACCAGCACAACAAGGCACACACATTACACTCAGAACATAATGGTTCCAATCATCTATGGGATGAAAATTTACCAGTTTGGTGAAGATGAATGGGTTTCAATCCCACCTTATCAGATTTTATTTGTACCTCTGAATTTTTCTACCTTCTCTACTTCTGCAGTTTCTTGGAAACTGTAATAGGGATTACACAAGTATCATGACAGCTGGAACAGATTAGAATTAGATCTTCATGAGGATGGCTGGAAAGGGTCAAATAGGAGACAAAATCTAGCATTGTTTGCAAAACACTCACAGTGGATACAGCAGGCGAGGTTTTGACACTGTTAACCAGGACAGAATAAGAACAAAGTTGTTCTCCCCCCACCAAAAAAAAAAAAACTTCTCCAAAACCTACATTACCTTAAATGTTTCCAGCAGGATACTTGCTCCCAGTCTGCAAGCCTGCTGGGC
This sequence comes from Chloebia gouldiae, assembly GCA_003676055.1. Classification (NCBI taxonomy): domain Eukaryota; kingdom Metazoa; phylum Chordata; class Aves; order Passeriformes; family Passeridae; genus Chloebia; species Chloebia gouldiae. Next base: position 10,590,622 of record QUSF01000015.1, read on the forward strand.
TGGCATTTTTGAAAGGCCATAACTGTTATCAGCAGCTTTTCCTCCAAATGGCTTTTTTGGTTCATAGGATTCCATTAGGCTGAAGCCAAGATCCACCAGGCCCTGAGTAACATGGTCCCAACCAAATGCACTGAGGAAAGCATTAAATAGATGAGGAAAGAAACAACTTAGTCATAGGAAAGTTTGGATTAGAGCAGAGGTAAAATCTTCTGCAGTCATTCCAGGGTCCAAACAGCAGAGAGAGACACTTGGTGACAGCAGGGAAGATGACAGCCCCCATAACCCTGTGACTGTCCTTAGGCTGAGGGGCAGGTGCTCAGCCCATCTCTGCAGTCCTGGTTCTCCATCAGACTTTGTTTCCAGCCCAAAGGTTTCCCACCATGGGGAATGATGTGCCTTCAGGTCTGACCTGAATGTAACAGCAGGCTACAATTGGGATGCACGAGTACCCTGCTGATGTCAAGATCTTCAAGTTGGAGAAAAACAGAAGAAGAATGCCTCCCATCAAACTAAAGGACAACTGGTGATAGTCCAGAGCTATTCCACAAGAAGTTTAAAGAACCAGCAAACCACCTTAAACAGTGAACCTACTCTTCATCCCTTGATCAGAACACAAACTACAGCCAGCAGCATGACTCACACTGCAGATTAGGCCCTGATCAGTTTAGTTCTTTGTACCAACAGACCCTGAGATTTGAGGTAGAGGGAGCAGATTTATACAGCCACATGTTGTTTTTTTTTTTTAATTCACTAATATAAAACTGGGATAAAACCTTTGGATTTTGACACTGATCCCTGCCAGCACATGGTCAGAAGTATTTAGCATCCTAGAGTGTTTTAACAAAGCTGAAACTCTCCCCACTTCTAAAGCCCATTGAATGTTCCACAGCACGTGGCAGCAACTCACCTATTTTTCACCACTTCCAGAATGACAGAAGTTATATCATATTGTTGAGGAAACAAATCCTGCAGAAACTTGGAGGCCTGAAGGAACTGCAGGTCCTTGCAGCTTCTTGTGATTGATGTTTTCAAGAAATCAAATATCTGGAACATAAAATCATTACATGTGAGGAAATGATCTTTGAAATGGGACCTGTATAGTCCTGGGTATGTTCCAGTAAGAGCACCAGCCAGACACAAGTTCCACTACAGCCTGCCAAAAATCTTAACTCACTTCTTTGTCAGGACAAATACACTAGTCTCATTAAGTGCCTCAAGGAGGGTGACTTGCTGCCAGATGCTCTTCATGTGGCCACCACAGAGCCAAAACATTAGAAAAATAGACTGTTTTTCTTCTCATCCTACAACACCAACCCACAGGAATCACTGCTCTGGAAAATTGTGATATTGCTCTGGGGTCTTTTAGAGTGCTCAATAAAGTACAGCATACACCACTGATCTAATTGCCTACCCACGAGCATCCTGAAACCATTTTAAGCCTAATTCTGATGGGACTCTGAGCTAACCATGCTTCCTTTCCTTTACAGGGAGTGCAGAGTGCATCCCCATGGAAGCTCTCTGCAAGCTTATCAAGCACGTACCTGCTCTTGCAGTCTGTGTTTTACAGCAACTGACAGCAGAAGAGCCACACTGAAGGGACACAGAGCTCTACCAGGGTTCTTCTGTTGCTCAGTCTAGGAAACAGCAAGGAGCAGTGAGAAGACTTGTCTTTACTGAAATACCCTGGAAATTCAGGAAGTCATCAGGCACATGTCTCTTCAAACATATCACAACACTCACTAAAGAGAACATGACTGCAGTCATAAAAATTATTAAATCCCTTGTCCAGATAATAAACTAGTTTTTAAACCCTGCTTCAGTATCTTCAAGAAAAGTGGCTGCTGCATCTTTGCCATACCTTCAGATGTCTAATTAGCTCCTCACCCAGGTCCTGGTCCAGGTTGATGACAGAAACAATGTGGAGAATAACAGTGCCTTCCACGTGGCGGAGCTGGTCCAGGGGCATTGTGGCCACCTCAAGGTCCACTGACCTGTAAGTTTTACCAGAAAATAGCAAGCCAGCCAAAGCCAGAAATCATTCCTTATGGATCAAGAAGGATGTTCTTGTACAAGGTTTAACTTTTCAAATTCAAGGAGGCCTGGGCAGGAGCAGTGTGACTACAAATACTCAGGTAGTAAAGAAAGGGGAAGACAGGGCAAGAACTTACTGAGGAACCCTCTGTTCTTCCTTCTGTCTCTTATCCAGATGATTGAAAAAACTGATGATTCCTTCCAAAACAGTCTTCTTACTGCCCTGCAAGGTAAGACATTACATTAACCCATTGCAGGGCCTGCAGTACCCCAGAGAACAAAACTCAATTCCCACACCTATCACAAAATTAGGGCGTCCTTAATTTCCCTCCATAAATTTCTCACGCAGGTGAGCACTCCTCTATGGCTCATTTCCAGATTTCCAGTTTTCATATTTCTTTTGACTGCACTTATTTCTTTTGACTGCATTATAGAATTCTGATTGTCCTTTTTTTTTTCTGATGTTTTTATTAATGAGAATGGATCCTTTATGTTTTAATCAATTGGGAAGGCTTTCAAATTCCTAACCTTAAATCTAACAATACATTTTGGCCAGTGGACCCAAATGACCCTCTATAACACAAATATAATTTGTCTTTGGATCATTTTGGCATTGACTTGGTCACAAATGAAGCAAGGAAAAGGGCCAGATCACCCTGTCAAAGGGCAGCCTTGCTCTGGAGAAGAGCACAGGAGATGACACATTCCCAGTACAAGTCAGACTACAGCCCAGGAGACAATCATAGTGCATGAGCTATTATTGTAGCACGCAGATCATAGAGATGGAGCAAAACCACACTGAGAAAAACCAATCCTCTCTGCTGTCTGCTAGGTCTGTGCTCATCCCTTATTTCCCAAAGGTTTGCTTCTTTTCCCACAAGGAAGACCAAGATCCCACCTTTCTCTGAGCACTCAGCTTCCTCAGGCTAGAGGGAGTTAGAGGAAACAAAACCTACTGGTGTTCTGTTGTGTCCCAACAGCGTGGTTTGGGAACAATCAGAATCCCTGCCAAAATCCAAACCAATCAGTCTGCACTTTTTTTTTTTGTGTTGGACTAAACCTGGGGGAAATCCAGCTCCTGCGAGCTTTACCTTTGCAGAAAGCAGCAGCAGCTGATAGACCAGAGGGGGAATTTCCTGCAAGTCTAATTTGGAGAACATCCTAAGGACCTTTTCCACCACAAACTGCAGTTCCTCTCCTGATAGTGGAATATCCCTGTTGAATAAAAGATTTTTTTTTCATAAATATATTGCTTATTTCCCAAGGTTCACTCACACATGGAACAAAAACCACGATGCCATGCCCAGATGTGTTTTGCATCCATATCTGGTGTGGATGCTCATTGACCAACCATCCATGATGCTCTGCCTTGTATAGTCAGCCCTCCTATTTGTACTTGCCCCAAACTGCTTATGAAAGAGGATACAGACAGAACCATGGCACAAGTCAATGTTGAAGAGAAAAATAATTACCTGAACATGTTGGCAAGATGTATCACACACCGAGGATCCCACCTGGTAAAACAAAGATATGTTGGAAGATTGAGTGCAAGCTGGACTATCATGTAACTCTCCCCTCCTACACAATTGTTCAATGTCCCCATTTCCCTGTTACATTCTCATATTAAAATTAGAAGCCAGATTTCCACCAGAATTCATAAGCACCAATCTAACTACCCACATTTCCATAGTTCTGAACTGCCCCAGCCCCTTTAATAACAAATGCCACAAAAGCAATAAAACCAAGCAGTTCCTGAGACCAGTTCATGCAACAATCTCACAAGATCTGGGAACAGGGTGCTCCCTTGCTTTCCCAGCTAGAGAAGACACTGTCAGAGAGGGCACAGATTCAAGGATGACAGGACACACAGCCCGTGGTGATGCTTTTTCCAAGCACAAGGTGAAACACAATGTTTTGCCACGTAACCAAGAACTGCCAGGCACACGTACCTGCTGGAGCAGAGGGTATTTATCAGCTGTTTCTTAAACTCTTCCCCATTCAGTTCACCTGAAAAAGCAAAAGTCTTAGAAGTTGATTCCAGAGGAAGGGAGTACAAGCTGCAGAGAAGGAGTTGATAGGAGGTTACCTTTCCCATAAGCCAGGTTCTCCTTTGAACTGGCCAGGGCTGTGAGAACAGTGGAAAACAGCTCCAAGGATTTCCCATTGGTCAGGCTGCCCCCTTTAATGACATCCACAAACAGGCTGGCAAGCTCTGCTAGCGCGTGGCCTGGCAGCTGGCGGGCCTGGGAGAACAGAAACAGGAGAGAGCCTGAGGCAGAACACAGAATTCCACATACACATCCAAACTGTCACCAAAACCCAGCAGAAGACAGGATTTCTTACAGGGAAATGCTCCCTTTAAAGGAATATTCAGCCCCAAGATCTCTGTTTTCTACTGTTCTTTACAGAACAGACCAATAAATCAAGATTATGTGATCATAGGTTTAGAGTTTTGAGCCTAAGATTAAATGCCTAAAGATAATCAAATTCACACACAGAGCCAGCTCCAACACCAGCTAATTTAGTCTAGGGAAGATCCATGGAAAGGATACAACTAATTTTCCTCAGTGGTTTAGTGAAGTATCTCAATTTACATATTAAATTATACTCAGCAGATCCCGGGAAAGCCAGCCCAAAGGAGCTTTACCTCTAGCATCAGCAGTCCTATGATTTCAGACACCTTGCTCAAATGCAGGTCCCCTGACTCCACTAGTGGGACACAGTGCTTGTACACCTGGAGTCTCCTGAGAACACCGCTTCTCTGGGAACAGGGGGAGCCTTACAGCAAGAAAATAAGAGAGACAAAAGAATGGGGAGAAAAGTTATGCAAGCAATATGTTGCTAAACTACAGGAAATCAGCAGGGATAAACTGTCACCTGTCTGCAACTTCCTATATTACCTATCGGACAAAATAAATAAAAAACCCCAGAGAACAGGAAACGAGACACTTGGATAAAGTAGTCGGCCACTCTGTTAGCACATCCACATTAGTTCAGGATGTGCAAACTGCAGCCGGAGACCAGGAAGCGTCAAAACTCTGAGAAGAACCAGCTTGGCAATCAGCTCTCCTCACCTGGCCGGCTCAGCGCTACTGCAAGGTCCCTAAGGGCTCTCAAAAGTAAACCGCGGGCTCTCCACAACTCCAGCCCGGTTTGCTATCTCCCCGTGCACAGGTAGCACAGGTCGTGCCTCCCTGTGCTGCCCCGATGGGCGGGTTTCTTACCAAAAGTGACATTTCCCTGTGCAGCCCGGACGGGCGGGTTTCTTACTAAAAGTGACATTTCCCTGTGCTGCCCCGACGGGCGGGTTTCTTACCAAAAGTGACATTTCCCTGTGCAGCCCCGACGGGCGGGTTTCTTACCAGAAGTGACATTTCCCTGTGCTGCCCCGACGGGCGGGTTTTTTACTAAAAGTGACATTTCCCTGTGCTGCCGAGCTGCACCCACGGCCCCCACCAGGGCTGGGGCCGCATCACCCACCTTTGAAGATCCCTCTCAGCAGAGCCGCCGTCTCCCTCCCCTTCAGGGCCTGCCTGGTCACCATGTCGCCCAGCTGCAAGAGAGAGGGGGACGCCGTGAGCCGCCGCCCGCCCGCGGCGCAGCCCCGCTCCCCGCCCGGCCCGCGGGCAGCGCGCACCTCGCCCTCCGCCAGGCTCTGCAGGGCCTCCTGCAGCCGCTCGGGGCCGTCCTGGGCCGCCAGCGAGAGGATGCGCTGCGCCATGGGGCCGGGAGCCGACGGGACGGCCGCGGCTCCGCGCCCCGAAATTCCCGCCCGGAAGCGCCCGCGCGTCACGCGGCGAGCAGCGCCCGCCCTCCCTCCCGGCGGGCCGCGGGTTCGAGTCCCGCGGGGGCCGGCAGCGTGCACCGAGTCGCGGAGAGGGGCGGCGGGGAGGGGCCGCGGCGGGTGTCCCGCTCCGGCCTCCCCGCGCGGAGCACATGGCACGGCATTGCAGCCCGCTGGTGCCGGGGTGTCTCCCGGGCGGGCAGCCCCGCGGCTGAGCAGTGAGACGCGCCTGGAGTGGGGTGGGCGGCCGGGATACCCACGTTGGGGCACCCCGCATCGGCAGCGAGTGGCACTCAGTGGGGCTCAGATACATTCGGGTAACCCCTTAATTCCGGGGACATCGGGGTGGCCTCTAGCGTACCAGGAGGTGTAGCCCGCCTCTAAGCTGCGGGATTTGGCCGAAGGATCCGGTGCCAGCCCAGCGTGGGAGCTTTCGCAAGCCCCGTGCTCACGTGGAGCAGGAGTTGATGCTGCGGGTGTGACATGGGGCTGTGGGCAGGGGGATAACCACACCTGGGACAGAGGGGCACTTGGGGCTCTGTCACAGTACTTCAGGGTGGATCCCCCCTGAGACCCGTTCACCCGCGACAAAACACTCTCTTTGTGATGCCTGGGGTTGAACATGTGTCCGCAAAACTATTTCACCTGTGATGACCATGCTGGCCAGGGTGCCCAGGTGCCTTAGGGTTCAGAGATTCTCTCTGGCACCCCAAGAGAGCATTACTGGGTCTCTTTGGGAAACCCCATGCTGATGATGTACCCCTGTTATGCACTATTTTGCGCTGAGCTGCGCACAAAGGTCCAACGGGCTGTAGGAGGGAGCTGAGCCTTGCACCAGGGCTGGTGTGAGAAGGGGATGGGAGGGCTGGGGGTCTCCTCGGAAGGGCAGTGCGCAGTGCCTCAGGCCACAGTGGCATTGCTCAGGGTTTTGGCACAGGTCTGAATGTTCCCTCAGCAGCACCCCAGCCTTTCATCTGGAGTCTCGTGCCTTCCTCCTCCTCCCTCCCTTACATTGGGGTCTCAGTTCCAATTGCAGGACAGCCCTGTGTGGAAACCAAATCCGTAAATCCCAGAAGCATTACAAAACATGCCTTGTGTAAGCCCCTTCAGCCCTGCTCTGGTGCTTAGCCTGGCCCTGCCAGCTCCCCAAAATCCCCATCATGGTAAGAGCCTGGCCAAGCTCCTCTCCTGGGCTTGAGCACAGCTCCATCCTCTCCACATCTTCACGCAGCTCCCACAACCCTTGACCCAAAGAATTAAGGCTGCAAGGGCTCTCCTGCCTTATGTAGCTTCAGCATGCTGGGCCAACCCAGAAAACCCATTTTGCCATCCTACTGCACCCACATGTGGACTGACCTTTGTTTCTCCCACATCCTGGGGCTCCCCTCCCTATGGGTCTGTGGCATCTCCCTGGGGGTGGAATGGGTTCCAGTTCCCAGAGCTCCGAGCAGTCAATCATCACTTGAGGGCATTGTAGAAATTTTGCCCGTGTCTTTTTAAAAGCTGAAAGGGGCCTTGTATGGTTGCTGGTTTGAGAGGCCTCATAGGGGAGGAATTGGAGAGCCCCAGGAGCATCCCCTGCTGCAGACCCATCCCCACAGCCAGACCCTGCCCACATGGCCGAATTCACAGCAGGATTTTGCCAGGGTTTTTTGGGCAGAAGCTGGGGAAGAGACCTGTCCTGCTCACCCCGGGGAGCAGGCCGGGATGGCAGGCTGCCCACCACTAGCCTCTGCCCCTGCCCCGTGCTAATGAGCGAGTTACACAACAAGGAGCTTTTATACTTTGTTAATCGGGCCCGGCATCCAGCCCGCCTCTCCACGCACGCTCTGGCTGGTGCTGGAGCCCCAGCTCCCTCCTTCCCTCTCCTCAGTTGCCTTTTGTAATGTTTTAATGGGGTTTCTTTCCTGGGCTGGGCTGACTTAATTACAAAGCTGCAGTGAGTTGATGCCTTGTGACGGTCTAATCCCAACCCGGTGACTCTACAAAGCTTTCGCCCGGCTTCCTTGCTGCTCCACTCTGGCCTCACCATCCCCACTTCCATCTCAGCTCTGTGCACTGATCTGCCAAGGACAGTTCAGCTTTTCCTCTTCCTGGTAAGTATCCAGGACATTTTTCAGCTGAAAGAACTGCGTTGAAGACCATCATCCAGCCCTCACTCAACCCGTCACCTCCAGAGCTTGAATTGGTTTTGATGCCTGGAACAAGGGGATGCCTATCCCTTTCCCAGGAGGTGGAGGGAAACAGGATGCCCCTGGGAAATGGATGAGCTGGAGCCAAGCATCCCTCACACAGCCTGGGCTTGGAGCTGGTGCTACAGATAGGCAGGGGTAGATGTTGGAGGTAGGATGAAGGCAGCCCTCTTCCTCATGGATGGGAACAAGATCTTTCATCCAGACTGTTGGAAATATGCTGAGAGGTTTACAATCCAGCCTTGCAGTTGGTAGAGCAGTGAGACTTGAGAGTCTGGGAAATACTTTGTGGATGAGTATTTATTTTGGTAATATTACTTATTTTGGTAGCAGAAATAAAAGGATGAGCTGGCTGCCTGGCCAAAGCTGGATGCTCGCCTCTGCCAATGGGAAGGTGGTCTGAGACGCCCCCAGCCCAAAGAGGAAAGGCAGAGTGAGAAAAACATGTGAAGGTATCAGATGATCAATACACAGATTTTTAAGCTGCTTTTGTAAACATCCCTGGTGTTTCTCCAGGCTGCTCAGGCTCCAGGCAGGCAGAGATGCAGGCAGTAGGGGATGGAGCTGATGGTTGGGGGTGTGCTCTGGACACCCACTTCTGCCCCCATCTGTGCAAGATGTCAGGGAATGGGACATAAGGGAGGCCGTGGAGACCATTTGGATCCATGCTGATTCCTCCTTCCCTCTGCCAGTGTCCTGCTGCTGACAGAAGAAGAGGACAACATGTCTGCAGTTGTGAGTACTGTCCCCATGCTGCCCCATCCTCTGGGCTCTGACCATGCCCTCCCTGCAGTGCTGGGATGGGGTGCACAGGGTGCTCCCTAGTCCAAGCAGCACACAGTCCATCCCAACCCCAGTGTGCATGTGAGGAGCCTCTCCCCTTCCCCGTAGCTCCCAAGGAGACTTGCAGTGGGGCAGGGAGCCGGGGGGCTGTCTGGGGAGCCCCCACATCCTCTCCTCCCCGCAGACGGGCACGTTCCGGATCGTGTCGGAGGAGGAGCAGGCGCTGCGCTCCAAGCTGGAGCGCCTCACCACCAAGGACCACGGCCCCGTCTTTGGGAGGTGCGAGAAGATCCCCCCACACACCCTGCAGAAGGTGAGGAGGCTGTGGGGAACGGGGGGGCAGCTGCAGCCCGAGGCTTCTGCTCCTCAGGGGCCAGAGGAGACTCTTGATTGCCTCTTGCTGCACTGGTGGGGGATGCACTTACCAAAATGTCTCCAAGCTGGGGACTGAGTGACCCTGCCTCCCTGTGCTGGGATGCTGCAAGGAGCTTTCCTGTCCTCCCCCAGTTTTTGGGTGCCTCCACGACCCCTGGGGCATCACTGGGTCCCCCCTCTGCTCCCCCAGGCAAAGGATGAGCTGAACGAGACGGAGGAGAAGAGGGAGGTGGCGGTGAAGGCGCTGCGGGAGCTGGTGCAGGAGCGGGCGGGCGGGGAGGACGTTTGCCAGAAGGTGGCCGAGAAGGTGCAGGAGAGGGACGACTCCTTCTTGCTCCGCTTCATCCGTGCTCGCAAGTTCGATGTCCACAGAGCCTATGACCTGCTGAAAGGTGGGGAGGGGTCCTGGGCTGTGATGCTGTGTGAGGACGAGGGTACACATCCCCCAGCAGCTCCCAGTCCTGTGCTGGTGGCTCCTAGCCCAGACTGGACTGTGCTGGCAAAGCAGGACCATGACATGGGAAAGGAATGAAGAGAGGGGATAAATAGAAAAAGTCAGGGTTTGAAGAGAGGGGATAGATGAATAGAAAAAATCAGGGTTGAGGGGCTTGGAAGAAGTTGGGATGGGGAAGGAAATAAATGAGGGTGACATCAGGCTTCCTGCAGCACCAGGACAATCCCATTCCTCACAAGTTTACCCAAACAAAATGGAAAAACCCCTCACACTTGGTGATGGTTTAGTTTGTGCAGCAAACCCAGCTGGCTTGCGCTGCATTCCCTTGAGACCCTCATGCCCTGTACATGCCCCACACTCCCCTCTCTGTACCCCTGTAAGGAGCCAGTTCTGCACCCTCCCGATGCTTCTGTGCATGGTGCCTGGGAGGTTCTGCACCCCTGGGGCACCTCTAGGTCTGGGGACAGGTTGGGGTACTTGTGGCACCCTCTCCTCACACTGGGAGTGACCCATAGGCATGGAGGGGGAGCAGAAGAGCAGCCCAGAGGGTGGCTGCTGACTGGAACCTGCCTGGCTCCAGCTCTGCTCTTCTTTGTGTCAGCTATGGGGATAATGAGTTGTAATTATCAGTGCTGGCTCTCAGACGAGCTGTTTTGTTTGCCTGCATTTTCCCAGGATGAAATTCCTTATTTTGTGCCTGCAGGGTGCCAAGAGAGGGTAGATGGGGGTTTTCACCCAAACAGGGAGAAAGGGGAGAAGGGAAATGAGGGGGGAAAGTACTTTATCTACTTGTTAAGGTGTTGGAGAGAAAGCAGGTGTGGGAGGCTCCTGGCAAGGGGAGGGATGACATCAAGCATGCTGGGGCTGATCTGCTGCTGAGCTTCTCTTTCCCCCTTTGCTGGAGGAGACCTGACCCACGTGGGCCACAGACAGAGCTTTCCACAGCTCTTGGGCTCAGCACTGACATCTCAGCATCATCAGCCCATCCTGTCTCTGGCAGCTCCCCCAGCTTCCCGAGGCTGGGAAAGCAGGCAGTTTTCCCAGCTGTTGCCTCTCTCCAGGCTACGTGAACTTCCGCCAGCAGTACCCCGAGCTCTTTGACAACCTGAGCCCCGAGGCCGTGCGCAGCACCATCGAGGCCGGCTACCCCGGCATCCTGGCCAGCAGGGACAAGTACGGACGGGTGGTGATGCTCTTCAACATCGAGAACTGGGATTACGAGGAGATCACCTTCGATGAGGTGAGCCCAACTCAGAGCTTGCTCCCACAGCAGTGGTGCTCCTTTTGGGCTTGTCCCACTCGGCAGGTGTGAGCACATCCTCCTTACACACACACGTGCATCCGTCCAGCCATACGGGTGGAAGTAAGTCTGTAGCACTTTGAATTTATCCTTTGAGGGAGCGTGGGAGAGCATGGTCTACCCCAAAGGATGCAGTGCAAGATGCATGCCAAATTCAGGGTGTGCATCCCCCAGCCCATGTAACATGGGCTGTAGAAAGGCACCATGCCATCATATCAAGGGCAGAGGAGGAAACTGAGGCCCAGGGCATGGAAAGGGCTTCTTGGCAAAGAGGTTCCAAACATATAACTCACAGCTTCTCATGGTTTCCTTTTCTGCTTAGCTCTGAATCTGGTCTCAGTGTATCACTGATCCAGATCTGATACTCATGACTTGAAAACAGAATGTGGTCACCACCTCCCTGCTCTGAAATTTGGGGGCTGGCTGTGACAAGTAGGCTGGAGTCCAACAGACCCTGGATAACGCTCCATGGGACTATTCCTGAGTACCCCCTAGGGTCTATGGGAGGTGAGACCTCATACAAGACCCTGCTGTCTCTCCTCTCCATTAGATCCTTCGTGCCTATTGTATTATCTTGGAGAAGCTGCTGGAGAACGAAGAGACCCAGATCAATGGGTTCTGCATCATTGAGAACTTCAAGGGCTTCACCATGCAGCAGGCATCAGGGATCAAACCCTCCGAGCTCAAGAAGATGGTGGACATGCTGCAGGTGAGGTGGCAAAGTCTGCACCCAGCAGTGGCAGAGGGGACCTTGGGGAAGCAGGGAGCTCAGAGAAGGGAGGTGGTAGGGCTAGCAGGGTTTGGAACAATGAGAAAGCATCGAAGAGAGGCTCCATCACCCTCTCCCCGCCTTGCCAGCTAATTGGTTTAATCCTGCAAAATTTTCCCCACCCCATCTCCCTGCCTTCTCAAATGGCTGGCCAGAAGCCGTACTAGCACTCCTTGCAGCATCCTAGGGCATGGCCTGGAGGGCTTTCCTCATGAGCCTCTCAGCTCAGCCTGGCCCAGGCTGGATGCAGTCTCATAGGCACTCCAGGACTTCTCCCCTTGGACCAAATACCAAAGACACTCGGCTCTTCCCACGGGAGGTCCTTCTCATGGAGTGGGAGCAGTGAGCTGTCTGGGAGGTTCTTCAGCTCCCTGGTACTCCTGAGGCCAGGATGGTTGATGCTCTGGGTCAGAACAGAAAAGGGCCATCAAATAGAGAAGGGGACATGGAGCAAGGAGAGCCATGGCAGTGCTGGTGTATCCAGTGCTGCCTGCTCAGATCTGGGCAAGATCTGAGCAAAGGTAAGATCACCATTTGTAACCATCTGTGTCTGGGTTTGGGATCCTAGGACTCCTTCCCAGCACGATTCAAGGCCGTCCACTTTATCCACCAGCCTTGGTACTTCACTACCACCTACAACGTGGTCAAACCGTTCCTGAAGAGCAAACTGCTGGAGAGGGTGAGTGTGGGAAAGGGACCTGCAGGCAAAGGCACGTCCTTGGGTGAAACAGAGCAGCTGGGGAGAGCTGCCCTGGTCCTCTGCCGAGGGTCACTCCCATCTCCCTCCAGGTCTTTGTGCACGGCGAGGAGCTGGAATCCTTCTACCAGGAGATCGACGCTGACATCTTGCCAGCAGACTTTGGTGGTAACCTGCCCAAGTACGATGGCAAAGCAACTGCAGAGAAGCTCTTTGGGCCTCGCATCGAATCTGAGGACACGGCTCTCTAAAGCAGGAGCCTGCTGCCCTCCCCTGTACCACAGCACCAGAGGTGGCCCTCACCCCAGCCACCTCCCTCCCGTAGCATCGGTCAAGTGGCTGCTCGTGCTGAAGCACCCTGGGTGTGTTGCTCCATGCCTGTCCCTCCTGTCCCCACTCCAGGCAGAGGGCTGTCCCTCCCAGGCACAGATCCTTCCCTCCAGAGCTGGTGGAGAAAGGAGGCCACCAGCTCTCTCCCACAGCGTTTCCTGGAGCTGCGAGGGGAGAACGGGAGAGTGTCTGCTCTGGGAAGGGAGGGCTACAGTGAGGGAGAAATAAAGCGTTTAACAGCAGAGCTCTGCAGTCCCTCATGGTGAGGAACAGGGGCACAGCTTTTTGGGTGCTGGCTGCACTGCTGGTTCTAAGATCAGGAGTACCTGTGTTTGGCAGGAGATTCCAGTCCCCTCATCATTGACTACACTTTGGCACTAGGACCAAGGAACTGCCCATCTCCATCCTCCCTGCATTCCAGATCAAGTCCCTTTCTTGCCTGAGAAAGGGCCCCCAGTTTTTTGTCATCTGCTCTAACCAGGGAAGAGAAAACAGATGCAAACAAAAACCCAATCAGGGTCCCAGGTGGAGCTGTCTGCCTAATTCCTGCTTGGGCAGGGAGGAGAACAGAAGCTGCAGTAGCCACTGGGACTAGGAGATGGATTTCAATCACAAAACAATTGAAAGAAAAGCAGAATGTACCCTTCTAAATCCTTCAAAAGCATCAGCACAGTTGTTTCTCCTAGCACTGCACTGTGAAAGTGAGCTCATTTGGGGAAGCCTCACCAAAAGTTACCATGGAGGGCAAAGGATGGTACCTGTGCAGCAAACAAGCTGCAGGTGACACTAATTACACCTTGCTCAGGTGGGGAAGAGGGAGGAATAAGTAGCTGTCCCGAGCAAAGGAGTCTGTTCTGGTTCATGAACCAGGCATCTCCTCCAACGAGCCAAACCCATTCCCTGACCATCTGCTCCCTTGGCCAGCAGCAGGGCTCAGAGAGGAACAGGTTCCTGATCTCTGCCCAGGTTACCTTCTCCCTGAGCCTGGTCCCACAGTGGGTCCTGCCCCACTCCCAGCTCCACACAGGTCCTTTTCATCAGCCCGATTAGCCCCCCAACCCAAAGCTGGCTGAGGTGGAGGGTGCTGACAAGAGCCACATTCATCAGTGCACTGGCTCAGGCTCAAACCAAACAGGACAGCAGCTCTGAAGCTGCAGGGAGGACAGGGTCTGTCTGGGGTTAGATGTGTGCCCCAGCCTCAGCTGCTTGCCGAGTCCATGCATGGAGAGTCCCAAATCCCGAGGCTGTGCCAACCTTGTGCAAGAGTCCAGAGACAGAGCAAAAGGCACTTCTCCACCTCCTTTGGCTCCTTTCTGCACCTGGAGCCATCCCAAGGAAACCACGTGTGACAACCCTGCAAGCATCAGGCCAGTGCAAACACAACAGCACAGCTTGCCTGGGAGGCAGAGCAATTGCAGCTTGTGGAAACAGAACAAGGGGAAAAAACCCATCCACACAGACAGGAGTATCACATTGCTGCCCAGGGGTTTAGACTGGGATCGTCTGAGCTCTTGGGAGGTGCCCGTGGCTGCTCACCACTCCTGTGACAAATTGTCAGCCAGGAGCTTGCTTTGATGGGGAGACAGGGAACAGCCCAGCAAAGCTGGGAGCTGAGTGACTGACCACGGCAGGAAGGAGTTCTGGAGTGGATCTAACAGCTATCTCACAGCAGCCAGTAAATTACAGCTGAAGCCCATTGTGTCCCACAAAGCACCCAGTCCGGCTGCCCCAGCAGGTCACCAGTCCCAGTTACCCTCCCCAGCTCCCTCCCCCGGGCTGTAGGTAATAAACCACATGGTGGAGAGTTGTTAGGGGCAGCTGAGTAGTGCTTTTGCCAGGGCTTTTGTATGCTCTAGGCTCAAAGATGTCACTGTCCTGGCCGGAGATGCTGGTTTGTGTTTCTTCTGCCAGCAGCTCAAACATTAAGACATGCACTTGCTCTCACATAGGGAAAAATAAGTGTTCTATTCCACTGGCAAAAATAACTCTTTTTCAATAGTTTCACAGCAGATGTGTTTTTTTAAGCTGATGCTATACCTATTCTCCACCAGAGTGGCATCAAAGACCTCTTCTTGGCCATAAGACAAAAAGCAACCAGGAAAGGCTTGAGTACCATGACTGCTTGTATCACCTGCCCCCAGCCAGCACCCCAAGCTGGGCCTCAGGGAAGACTGAGAGCCCCTGCCAACATATGGAACTTCACACACAGGCACTAGCTGTAGCACTGACTTCAATAAGTCCTTTATTTTTAAATAAAGAAACCCCACTGAATCAAAGATAACAAAATTACATTTTGTTTTGCAATGACTTTCATTTTACACCACACAAGAACAAAAATTAAAGAAAAAAATCAAAGACAGTTTTATATATATTTATATATAATTTTAAAGGTAAACATCAGCAGATATAGAAAAATTGCATTGCTAGTTGCAAATCATCTCCCCTGCAGCTCTCAGCTCCAGAGAATCTGACTCAGAACATGGCAGCAGGGAGGGTGTCTCAATATACAGGCTTCTTTAGGGCAGCATTTAGAGATAGTTACAGAATATAATTTTGCCAAATTGAAAATATTTTCATAGTCAACTGCTCACCAAGAATACTGGAAGTCACTCTGTTCTAACACAGCTGCATGAGAAAAACAAGGGCACAGGCCTCCTCTTCCCAAGCTCTTTACACACCTTTTTGGCTAGGAACTTTCAGAGAAAGAGGTTATGCTTTCTCAAGAAGAATGGCTAGAGATCTGTCACTGGGAATTACAGTCAAGCTCTCATGTAACAACGACACAACATGCCCCTTTGGAAAGGTGTTGACTTGGGCAAAGCAGTAGGATTTGCTTAGAACAAATACAAATGGGTTTTATTTGGCTTCTTTTTTTTTTTGAAAGACTTTCCAGTTGGCAGGGTCCACGAGATGGGTCAATATCCCAGCAGAACTACAGTGGAGATCCAGGAAGAAAATTCTGTATCTCCTCTGTGGTCATGCAAGGACTTTGATTCCAATGGAAGCTTGTCAGTCAGACCAAAGCAAAGGGGCTTTGTGCCACCTTGTACAGATGTTCAGCATAACTCCAGAGACCTTTCCAGCACAGCATGGAAAGCTGGCAGTGCTTTGACTCATTGATGGCACTTGTGCCACCCTGACAGCTGAGGCAGTCCAGGCCAGTGTCACCCACTGCCAGTGAGGAGGGCACAGTAACAGGGCACCCTCCCTTGGGCTGGTGCTGCTCTGAGGCATTCTAAGCTTGCAGAAAAATCATAAAGTCAAGAAGGGCTGTTTGCTTTTCACCTAAAAGCTATGGAAGAGACACTGCTTTGAGTCACTGTGGCTTCAGCACCTTCCCAAATGAACCAACCCACATAAGGGATACAGACACATGGAGTATGACTCAAGCCAGAAACAAGATGTTCTTTACAACAGGTGACATACACAGGCAGCACAAGGCTCAGGCCTTCTCTGGTCTCACAAAAAAAACCAAAAAAACTGAAGGATTTCATTGAGCTCCAGACAAGCATAGTATTTCCAGAAAAACTTGGAAGCAATCCAGGTGACTCAACTGGCAATTAAGTCCTGAAGATGGTACTCTCTGCTCTCTCCTTTGAGATGTATCCACTTGAGCAATTTACCTCCAGCTATGCTGCTGGAGTGTTAATAGACAAAAACTTTGGGATTGCAAGATAACAAGTCGTATATTAAGCAAAGCAAACCCTGCTTCTATGACTCAATTCCTACCGCTAAAGGAGCAGAGAGCTGAAAGTGATCCACTGCTTATACACATTGTTATTTTCAGCCTTGAAACTGACTGTAGCCAGTTGTAGGCTGCCCACAAAGGTCCTTGAAGTCAGCACTCAGTTGTGCTGTGTGCATCACTGGTGTGTCTCAGTAATAGTGCCTGAAAATTAATTTACCAAAAAGCAAAGCCCCAAAAGCTCTGACAGAGCTGTTACTGAAGTCTCTAGATATGCTGATGTCAAGGGAGGAGGAGGAAAAGGGCAAGGCACCACGTGTCAAAGGGCTGTGGTCTAGGAACTTGTGACAGACCCAGGACAGATGACACACAGGTAGCTTGGCTAAATTCAGTACTGGAGTTAATAGTTCCCAACATTTTTACTTAATGCCCTGTCTTTGTAACCCATATCTTCATAAACAGGAACTGCAGAAAAACACTCAGGAAAAGGATTGCAGGGAAGTTCACTGTTTGCCTTTACAGTGCAGCTACAACACTGCCAGACCCACCTGAAAACACCTTGATTTAGAACAAAGGGACAATTAAAAATGCTGGCAGAGCTCTTGTAGTGGAAGCAGAAGTTCCTTGTGTTCAGTCAGAACAAGTCTGAGCTGCTTATTTACCATCTTCAGCTATCTCCAGAAAAATGGCAAAGGTGATGGTTGGACCAGCCTAACCATCAAAGAGCAATTGTTCTGCAACTTGCTGTCTGATTGAGAGGGTCCTCAGGGTTCATGTTCAAGTGCTACTTACATTCAGTGGTGGGGAAGGTGTGTTTACCATGAGACCACCCATGGAAGAGGTCTCCTAATGATTTTTTTAATCCCAGTTTGAAACTAAGCAGAGCACATGTCAGATTCACCATGTTGTAATCTTGAACTGCTCTATCAGACCACACTGCAATGATCTACAAGTGCACACTTCAGTAGCCTCATGTGTTTTGACAAGAGATGAAAGACTCCACCTCTACGACTGAAAAATTCAGAGTGCATTTAAGGCTGGGTTCACTGGGCAAATAAAGTCCACCTGCCCACATAACAAGAGTAGTATTGTCTTATTTTGGGAGATAACAGCATTTCAAATTAGGACCGGACAAAGCCTCATGTGTCACTAGGTATCAATTATCCATCATTGTCAGCAGCAAGATTTAATAAATAATTTAGATAACATGAACTGCAGCTTAATTCTCTCCTCTCCTAGTTCTCCAAGATCTCTAAGCGACTGACTGCAAATCTGAATACAAGTCTTGCTTTGAAAGAAGCATCAGATTTGTCAAGATGGAGAGAACAGGTTTTTTTGGTTTTTTTACACTGCTTCCACCTACAGGCTTAATAAGCTGAACCTCAAGCTCCAGAAACCTTGCACAAAAAAGCCACAAAAGCTGTCCTTCCCCAAATAAGCCAGACTCAGTCAAGTCACAAGTGATTTTAACAGTTTTAGATTCAAGTGCAAAACCAGGGTAAAGGAGCAAGACAGAGATCCACGGTACTTCTGTAGTGGAGAGTTTCAGAAAGTCCACAGCATTGGCACTTCTGAAGAATTAAGGTT
The DNA here is from genome assembly GCA_003676055.1 of Chloebia gouldiae. Classification (NCBI taxonomy): domain Eukaryota; kingdom Metazoa; phylum Chordata; class Aves; order Passeriformes; family Passeridae; genus Chloebia; species Chloebia gouldiae. The sequence continues at coordinate 10,608,609 of QUSF01000015.1, forward strand.
TGGGTTGTGGGGTAGGATGGAGTACTTCTGAGAAAGGCTCTCAAAGTTTAAAGAAAAACTCTATTTGACTAGACAAAGCTACAGCTCCTGATGCTTTGAGAACTGTCCAGTTGCTCACCTCATTTTGGGAGATTTAACACCTAAATTTATACTGTATCTATTTGATGTGTACATGTGTTGTTTACACTCCACTTCTGCTGAAGCGAGAAGATATTTAAGTCATACCCAATGAATATTACATGAACACTACTTAAGCAAAAAAACCTGAAATGCCTTTTATGACATACTTCAGTGATGCAGTATGAATAAGAACATAACACGGAGACAAGATATCCATCAGCTAAGAATATACTTGCTAACTGATGCCCTAAAATAGTTCTTAAGGAACAGCCACAAGCACAGCCAAATCTTGCTGTAGCTTTACTTAGTTTCATCTTCTCCTTGAAGAAAAAAAGAAGCCCAGATTTAGTGACTAGGAGAATGTGCAGATAGCCACAGTTTATTGTGGATCACAGGCCAAGGTGTTTGGCCTAAGGCAAATGAAAGGAATTTCCTGATATGACAATGCATCTTTGCTACAATAGTTAATTATTGCTTTATTCAAATGAAACCCCACCTACTCAACCTACTGAAGTTCAGGGACAGGGCAGTCCAGGAGGCTTGTTCCCCAGGTTTGTTGATCCAGACTGAAGACTTGCAGCTTGTTTCACCCTTAAGCTATAAATTAAAGTGCCTGGAACACAGACCAAGGCTGAAGCAATAAAGTGCTGATGAGGGAAGTTGTGACAGGAAAAGAACTTCACTGACACTGTGATAAAGAAACCCTATGGATGGATTAATGACACTACAATATTGAGAGAACAAACAGTAAGGAAAAAAATAGATTTTTACCACTAGTTTAAGTCTCCAGATTGTCATGGGACAACTTTCCTTTAATAAACTATCTTGGCACAGACCATAGCTGCCTCTTGAGGGAAAAGCACAGGTGAGTAGCCAGCTTTCCTGCAGACAGCTTTCACACTTCACTTTGCACATTAGAATTAGAAGGGGATGTCTGGTTGTGGAAAATAAATTCTAGTGAGAGAGCCCAGTGTCTTACTGGAGCCAGTAATCCTACAGCATTAAACAGATCTGGAAGTAGCCAGCCATGCAAAGATGTCACTTCAGTTGCACAAGGCTGGGGACACCAGTTCCATATTAACTCTAAGGCAAGTCACGTGCCTCAAACCCACTTAATGCTCTGAAAGCTAATGGGAAGAATTGTGGTATTATTTACCCTGACATAAGGGGAGTAAATCTAAATAGATACACCCTACTCCCCCACCAATTAGTCCCCAAGACAGAACAGCTCTCCATAAAATATTCTTTCCAGCAAATTGAGCTCACAGAAAGGAATCTGCAGATTCTTAATCATGGGTTTCCACTTGGAAGCCAGAGCCAGTTTTAAAAAGACCTAGGTCAAACAAAGAACCCAGTACTGAAAAGATAACAGTATTTCAAAAGAGGCAAAGATGACAAGAAGGTGACTGATCAGGTCCTGAAGTGAGAACATGTTTACATAGAAACATTAACTGGCATTACCAGGCTGAAGCTTTTCTCTACTTGGAGATGCAGCATAAAGCCACCCCAATCCACTCACACCTCCAGCATGGAAAAGTTGAATATTTTTGAAGTGATTCACTTGTGCAAGTGCATTCCTAATTTCTAAAAGGTTTCCCTTGAGATGGTGCAAAGCTGACACTACACTTGCAGTCAAGCATCTGTTTTTCCAAGCTACACTGTAGTGGCTTACAGACTAACCACACACTGGCTTGTGGCTTGGTACAGGGGTTTTCCAGCACCCAGACAGAGAAGAGAGCCACAGTTATCCCATCATCTACACCTAACAAATGCTGCAGATCAAGTTTTTGACCAGCAGGTAAAGAGATTTTGACATATGAAACTTCTGCTATATTAAAGCAAGCAGTCTTTAGCTCAGTAACCCTGTAACAAGCTAAAGACAGCAACCCAATTCTTCAAGCAGAGCAGTAAATTACAAACCCACGTGACTGGATATCCAAAGAGGCTCTGACCAGATGTTAACCTCTTCTTTAACCAATTTTGGAAAAAACACATGGTGATCAAACCCCAGCCATAGGATATCAAGGAGAATGGAAACCTGAAGCAGCAGGTGAGGGAACAAGATATTCCCAAACAGAGAGATATACTGAAGTGATCCAGAGTCTTTGGGTTGATTACTCCTGGCCAGAGTCAGCCTGCTCAGCATCTGAGCAGTGAGGCTTTGTCTTCTCCCACTGGCAGATGGCATTGGCATACTGTACCACGAGCTTATCCATCCAGGTAAGGGGTTCTGGGAACAGCACAGACCCCTCAAAAAATCCCAGGTGGCCTCCATGAAGGGGCAGCACATGCATGACATTCTCTTTTTTCTCTGTAAAAGAAAAAGAGGCAGAAAGTTCCAGGATAGCATCTTCAAGCTGATAATAAAAGCATCTTGAGTTGCCAGGACAAAGGCTGCCCAAGAGGTGCTGCTGACTGGGCCCTAACAGCAATACTTGTCCTGCTGTAAAATGGTCATTCTTTATCAAATGAGCACCTTTAACTCACATCCACTGGAACTAGGACTGTTTGCATCATGTCAAGCTGCACTAAGCTCTGACAGTGCATCAGCCATCTTGTTGCTTGGACAGTGAAAAACTCTGCACTTGCTTCTGTCTGAAAGCAGCTGGGGATAAATTCTCTGCTCACAGCCTCTGACCAGGAAAAGAATGAACCCTGCTTCCCTCTCTGTGCACCCACTCTTTGTGTGATAAAGCAGCAGCTCCCTCTTCTGAGCTTCTAAGTGTAGCTGAAGCTACATTTGTTTGAAGACAGACAGCTCAACTCCTTTCAAGGGAGAGAGCCCAGCTCAGTGCCAAGTGACAGAGCCATGCATGAACCGTCCCCATTTCATCAGCAAAGGGGAGTTATCTGTGCTTCATCTAGACTGTCACTACCACCCATCTTCCTACTAAATCCCAGTGAGCAATGGAGATGTGAAGAAACCTTTTTCATCCAAGAATGTAACCCACTGCTATCAACAGAAGCAACAGGTGCCTGAAAGGACTGAAGCTCTTCCTGGCTGAAGTTCAGGGTTAACCTTATTAATTCTAGCAACTGGTGACTTAAAGAGGCTTAGCACACCTCCCACAGCATTACAGATGTAAGGAGGAGGCAAGTCAAGCTTTGAAATCCTCTGAAATCAGGAATTGTGATGTGGTAAGCTAGCTGTAGGTACAGAAATATGCCTAGCTTGAGGAGACTGTTTCAGCATACCTGAAAGAGCTCTTGGAATTGATAGAAGACTCTCATGAACAAGAGGGTCATCAGCAGCATTAACCAACAGAAGAGGAACATAGATCTGCATCAGGAAACATGACATGAAAAAAACCAAAACAGAAAGGGGTTAGTATTTGAATGTCAACCTACCAACTGTAAAAGTATCTTAGCATAATTCAATTAACATATCTTATTTCAGAGTTAATTTTTTCCTCTAACCCAGTTGTAAGAAAGAGGCAGAGAGCAAATAGACTGGGTCCCCATTCTTAGAATTGAAATAACTACACCCTGTTTTCACTCTGCATTGCTCTGCACATCAGGCAGCTATTGCCAGCTCTGTTATGGACACCTTGGTTAAAGTCCAGGAAAGTCCCTTGGAACATCTCCATTCCCTGGTTCAGTAGAAAAAAGAGGAATTGATCTCAGTTACACTTTGGCAAAACTTTGCTCAAGCATGTGCCTGTCAGTGTCGTGAGTCTCTTCCATAGAATCCAGTAAGCTTTTCTTCCTTGAAGGTGCAGGCTCTGTGCAGGCACCCATTTTCCACTTTATCCTCATACACTCAGAGCAGTTCAGCTGAATGTGTGCCTTTGTCTCCATCTCTTGGGTGCTATCACCTGCCAGAGTTATATGCATTTAAGAGCCCAGAGAATTTAGCCCCAGTGTTAGAGGTAGCAAGATCTGAAATCCCACTCCAATATACTGTGCCTGATTATTTCTGAAAATCCCAGCTAAGACATCTGCAGGTATCAACAAAAGAAACTACAGAGTATTTTCCTTCCAGTGCAAGAGCAGTCTGCTTGAAGAGCTCACCCTGTGCAAGTAATGCAGGCAACTTTCCTCTTCATAGTACTCCTTCAGTGAGCTGTACCCATGGAATTTCCTGAAATAGAGCAGATTGTCATTAATATCACCTGTTTCAGCCATGTCACTATTACTTTTAAACGATGACACATGCAGAAACAGGAATGATGACTCAATTTCCATAGATAACTTTTTAAATACCCAATCTCTTTGCAAAACCATTTGGCAGCAATGCCTTGATGGTTTCTGTGCCTTCTCAAACATTCTAAGAGCATGGGCAAGTCAAACATGCAAACTGAACACTAGCAGCCCTCAGGGTGTTTCTTTTACAACACCCTGGTTCGGTTCACTTAACTGTACACGTGGATCAAAGAAAGTTAGGATCTTGTTCATCTTTCCCTAAAAGTCTTTTCAAATACAAACCCAGCACAGCTTATAAACCTCAAATTTGCTGGACAAGTTCCCCAATTTACTGTGGTTCTACTTTGCCAAATCCCTTCACACCATCCCAAACCAAGAATTCCAGTAAGCCAATATTCAAGTGCCTTTTTGTTTAATATAAGGGACAACATAGCTGTTGCTCCAAACTAGAAAGACCCCAGGGATGGAGGACAAGCAGGGAGATTTCCCAATTAATGTTTTTTTTTAATAAGCAGCCAACCATACTCCTGGTTTGCCAAGTGTCATGGCTTTTTAGTGAACACTTTACAGCTTTATTTTGGAAAGGGTCAATGCCTGATACAGAACATGCCATAGTGTGAACACTGCCACTTAAAGTGCCATGTTGTTGTCAAGGTCACAGGCAGTAACAGGCTACTGCTTATTAAAGCAGAGCACTTAATTAGGTGTTAGTATGACAAATAAGAAAGGTTGCATTATCTCAGCCAGCCCTATTGTGTATTGAGAAAGTTTTATGGGGAGAAGACTTTTCAAATAGTTATGGAAATCCATGAACAGTTCTGAGCTTCTTCCTTTCCACATTCCCCTTTTTTGTTGCTAGAGCTTGGCAGCAGAGCAGGCCTCTTCTTACCTTAGTGCAAGGTAGGAAGGTGCTGCAGGTTCAGATGTTAGCAATAAATAAATGCCTCCTGGATGATTTTAAAGATGATGTGACTGTAAAGAGTAAGTTTATGTTTTTCCCCTAAGTTTTCTTTAATGTGGAGGCAAGCAAGAATTTGAAGTTATGTTCACTGTATTTCAGCAGACTCCTACAGGCCCAGCAAGGGGCATGCAAGAACAACACTGGGAAGAGAAGGCACTTGGAGCTCTGTAGGGGAGCAGAGAATTGCCCTTCATACCTCATAACGTTATCATCGATCTGCATAAGTGATGTCGCTGTGTAGAGCTTGCCCAGATCAGCATCTGACAGGCTCTGTGGCTTCTTCATGTTGTTATCTCCAAAAAGAACTTGCCTGCAAGAGTGACATCAAGAATTACATCCAAATAATACAAGGGCAGCAAAACCATGACCTGTTCAAGGACAACTGAGTTTACCAAATCTGACAAGATAAGATTAGAAGTGGGTTACATAAACATGAGGCTTCCTTGGGAGCAAAACCAGCTTGTTTGTTCACTTACCTTTGCAGCAAGACATAACAAACCCCAGTAGCCTCCTTGTAGGAAAAAATGTTTTCCTTATCTACTGAAAAACTGCATGAGAGGGCCCTCTTAAAATAAACTTCCCAGAACAGAGCACTAAGAGTATTTGGACTTTGGTATTTGGAGGCTACATGTTAGAGGGAGGGTTCTTTGGCTTCAGCCCAAACCTGTGGGTGGTTTGGGTGAGAGCACCAACAATGCTGGGCATAGCATCTCCTGCACCATCTGGTTCTAAAGACCCCCAGCACAGACTGCAGGCTACCCCACTCACAGAAATTACTCAGTATTCTCTTAGCAGACAGCTATTTACTATGGACACTCGTCATAGCTGGTTATTGCCCTCAAGGGAGGATGTGTTTCTTTACCACAACAAACTTCTTCCTGAACAAACAGAACAAATGCCACAAGTTGGAAAAGGGTTTTTAGTTCCTTTGAGAGGCAGCTGCAGGGCAGAGCAGGAGGCTAGGTTTGATTTGGGCAAGATAGAACACCAGTGATTATGGAAAAAGTTCACTTAACACACTTCCCTTCAAGTCAGCACCAGCTTTTTCTGGGTTAAGAATTCAAGTACACTTTAATGGGAGCTTACCTAACTTCACTTCAAATTTGTTCAAGTTCTCTAAATATTTGTAAACCTGGAATGAATTATGTGGATCATCCTACAATGGCTACCCTCCTACAAGTGTTTCATGCTGCACCAGAGTGTAAACAAAGAACCAAAGTCTGAAGTGATACATGCTCCTTCGATGAAATAGATCCTTTCCTCTCAGTCGGGCAACTCCCAAAACACACAGATGAGGTACTTTCTTGCCTAGAAAGTACCACCCAGAGAACTTTTGATGGGGAAAACATCAACATCGAGCATGTCACCTGTTTAGCACACAAATGTCTTTTATTATGCAAGAACCACGGATCAGCAGCAGCAGCACAAAGATCCTACAGCACACTTGCACTCCAGGAACAGCAATGTTAAGTGTTTTACTGGCTACATGCTCTTTCTAGAGGAACAGCTAGAAGCCAGGGCTACAGGTTTGACTATTTGCTTATTTGGTAAGCAGCAACTCCATACAGCAGATCTTGAAGATTAGTCCTACCTCAGGTAGGTGGCAGAACAAGAGGCTCCTTCAATAGGGAATTCTTTGGCTAGAAGTAAAACAGATGCAGAATACTCCACTTTGAAGTTTAATTGCAATGTTTTCCTGTGCATGTCTTGTTTATTCATTAAGCAAGTTTCCACAGAACACAAACAGACAACAATGCCTTTCTTCTAACAAAATGGCCAAAGCTTATTTGTCTATTTTACATATAATGAGATTGATATGGGCTCACCTTCTCTGTTGGTTCATCTAAAGATCTAGCAAGGAACTTGTGCTAAACCTTTCAGGAGTCCTATTTTAAAGGACCAGGCAGACAAATCCAAGACAGCGATTGACCCAATCAATACTGTCAGTGTGAGTGATGTACTGCAGTACCTGTGAGAAAGGATGATCTTCTTCATGTTGTCTGCCATGAGGAAGTTATAAAATCTTCTACAATGGTCCCACTGCATGAAGGTTTCCTGTGCCCTAGAAAAAACACAGCAGAACAAACAAAGCTGTTAATGGAGCTCTTGAAAGATCAGATTAATACACTGTTAACATCTTATGGCAGCCTGGGGGCTGTGTAAACAAACCTCCAGGCCTTTTCTGCCACAGCTTAACCTTTTCCAGGAAATGACTTCCACTTTGAAGCAGTTTGTTAGTATCAGGAAACACATCTGCAGTCTCATCTTGCACAATGCAATTAGCAGTTTTGATCGGAGCATTTAAGAGCCATCAATCAAGATCCATAACATTGACAAGAGGATTTTAGTATCCCTTTGCAGAAGTTCAATGTAATTTACATAATGGGACTTTCAAGGAAAGGGCTAAAACCTGTTGCTCAACAGTCTATTGTGTAATACAGCTTTGAAGAGGAAATAATTTGTGCAGATGTTTCCAATATGTACAGATACTACTACTATTGTTTCAGTTCATTGTCAGGAACTGTAGGAATAAATACTAGCTGCAAGTGGTGTCTGAGTTGAAGTCTTTACCTATTCTCAAAGCAGAAGAGCACTTCTCAGCTTATCTGTTATTAAAACAGAATTTAAGCCATCCAGAGTTGTGCGAGCTCTGCCAGATACCAGCACTCCTTTGCTATGCAGGGTCATGGGCAGGTTAGAGCTTTACTCCTAGCAGGGTTTGCTGTTGCTGAGGGAACACACTGTCATTTACTGAGAGACTGAAGAATGCTGGGAGCAGTTTCAGCTACTGAAGCTCTCCTACCACTTAAACATTAACATACCATGAGAACTACTGTAGATTTAGCATGACCTTCCAAGCTACAGCCTGCAAGTCCCCTACCAGGCAGGAGCAACCTGTTTTCTTGGAATTAGCCATGCCAGAGAGTATGGATTAAAAAAAAAAAAAAAAAAAAAAGAAGAAGAAAAATACATTACCTTTTTGTCTAGCCAGGCTATACCTACCACATTTATGCCAGGGCAGGGGAATGAAAGAAGATAGGACAATGCACATTTCTTTCTTCACAAAAGATTTTCCAAGCAAACCTATTAAGTTATCACAATATGTTTGAAGTTAAAGCTACTACGTTTCCCTGCAGCTCCTGTGTGTACAGCAGTACTCCTAATATGAAGAGCTGCAAGCATTAAAAAAACCACAGGCAGCTTCCAATATTTTGAGGACTGCCCAGGTTTCAGAGCTGAGGTCTCTCCTCACAGCCTGTAGCTATGATGAAGATACATTCCACAAGATCAAGAAGCAGAATCAAGCCTATGCAGGCAGAGATTAAGGAATAAGGAGTCCTGTCCCTGTTTAGCCTCAGGGAACACATTCCCTAGACTGTGTTAATTCATTAAAGAGTCTCATTCTTCTGGCAGCTCCTAGTATTGCTGCTGCTCCAGAAAGGCTTTCCTATTTGAAATCCTTGGTTCACCTTGCTCGCTAAAACTTTTTTATCTTGCTTATGAAAGTTATTCGGGGAATAAATGCTGGACAAGCCAATATTAAAAAAAAAATGGAACTGTAAACTAACTGGTTATGTTATCAGGGTAATCCAGTTCCATGTAGCCCTGAAGGCTGAAGCCAGCTATTTTCATGTACCAGACCAAGCCCAGGAAGGCAGTGGCTTCACCATTCTACCTGGAGGTGCTTTAGACCTCCTCCCTCCCACTTCTGTAACCAGGGCACAAGGCCCTTCCTCCTCCAATCTTTTGCTCAGCAGATGTTGCTTTTCCCTAGTTCTTCAGCTAATTAGCACTTAGAGCAGATGTGGGTATTAGGAAGGGAGACACAAGACCTGAAAAGCCTTCCTGCTGGCTGTCCAGTAATACAGAGCAGATGTTTTGTGGCAGGAGGTTTGCTAGGAGATGTTTACCCAGCAGGTGGAGGCAAGAGCTCAATAATCCACACAGCCCACACCATGGGGTACAATAAACTCAAGGGAAAAAGGAAACCAAAAACCCAGTGAGTTGTTTTTCCACACAAATATCCAAGTGGAGAATTGTTAATCAGGTTGTCCTTTCCGTGCAAGCATAACAGCATTACTCACAATAGCAATTTTGAGATCAGGAATACAATATTGCATAATTGTATAAGATGAACCAACTGGACCTCAGCCAGATATTATCCCTGCAAACCCTCTCTGATGGTTGTGATTAAGGAGCTGGCTTCAAGATGCTCTGTGCTCTATGCCAGAACCCCAGGACAGCTAAGAACATTTTACTTGAAACGAAACAGAACAGCTGCTCCTCTAGCATCTGTTCAGATTTTAAGGGTGTGAACAATCAGCAGATTATACAGTTTTTTAGCAGTAGTCACATCTGACCTCAAAAGGATTAGGTAGCTGGAATATTACAAGTATGTCAAGCTTTTACTCATATCTTAGTGCTTCTAGAAAAGCTTTCTGCTTTTACCTGTAAAAGCCTGATTCATAAAAGGTGTGTCCTCAGTCTGCTGAATAACAAACTGGTCCCTACACAGGCAGGGCATCATCAGCATCAACAGTTCCAGCTACCCTGGCCAGGCTGTGAGGCTGAATCCCATAGCAACCTCCTTACAGACCTGCCACTCATATCAGCCCAAAAGATCTTGATCCAAACACCTGAGTCTCAACAGTCCCTTTTGGTTTGTAAGTAGTCTCACAGCTCAAACTGCAGGTAAATTACTGCAGTCACCTTAGTGACTGTCCACATGTACAGACAGTAAAAACTGAAAACAGCAGCTTAGCCAGTTACAGTGTTTTAATCTTCATTACCTGTGCATATATGGAAAGGTTAGAATACATTACTTGAGTCCAGTTTTCAAGCAGTGCAAGTGAAGCCATCACAGCTCCTAAAGTGCCACAACCTTGTTTTCCAGGCAGAGAAAAATTAATATTTTCAGACTTTAGGGCTGTAACACTTTTCCTCCTCACCTTCCCCACTCCTATAACACAGCTGCAAGCACCTCTCCATCCCTCAATCACCCACAGCACTGTTTCAGTGACACACACTAAGAGGAGCACAGACTGACAGAGACTGTGGTGTGTCTTTCCAGTCTCCCTGGGCAAGAGCTGCCAGATGAAACTCCACACTGAAGCCAAACAAGCTATTACAAACCATGGGATATTTCTCAGAGTGATGAGACAGTGTAAACTATTGCTTGCAAACCTGGCATCAGCTCAGCAGCTGGTCACGCTGTGCAGCCTGCCTAATTACACCAGGAGGCACAGGGAATGCCTCCTCTTCAGACACTCCAGCCACGAGACAGCATCACATGCACAGTCCAGAAGCTGCCAGCATGTACCTGGCCAGGTGCACAAAATCTGTTTGCACTGCTGACAAGGTTTACTTGTGCTTGCAAATCAACAAAGCTTCAGGTGCTCCTTCAGGAGGCTGCCATCCTACAGTCTGTCAGACCAGTTCAGTGCAAGGCAAACACCCATCTTCACCTTGCCCTTCCAAAGATCTGCTCCCTCCTGCACTCCCAGAAGAGAGCAGCACAGAGAGGACTCCAGACCCACCTCAGTGCACTGTACCCCTGGCACAAGCTGACACAGCACAGCACTCGCTCCTGGTTGGCCTGGCTCTCTCCCAGGTATTTGCACACTATGTTTCCACCCAGGCTGAAGCCCACAACAATCAGCTGGGTCTGAGGGTAGGTCTTCTTGATGTAATTCACCATGGCACCAAATTCCCAGGTGCATCCTAAAAAGAAAAAGAAAGTTAAAAAACATCATCTAATATATTTAAATCCTGATTTGAAGCTTCAGTGGTGTGCTTTGAATTCAGCTTCTTACCCTGATTTTTCAATAGCCTTAAGGTTTTATCAGCTCTGATTCACATGTGTTCATACATCTGAGTCCTGTGGAGCTTAGCTCATGCTTAGTTCTGACAGAGTGCCAAAGCAAGATGAAATTTAGTTGCTTAAAAATCATGGTGACTGTTAACATGACAATCAAAATTCTTCTTTTCTAAAACAGCTTTAAAAAGCAGAGTCCGGCAACTCTGGGCTTGACATTACCATACAAGAGCAGCACACATCATTACTTTCCTGAGGCAGTTTGCCATTTCTAAAGTGAAGTGAGGTATTTGGAAGGCAGTTTGCTCTTTTGTTTTTAAGCAAGACCAATATGGATCCCTAAATCCAGCTGCTGTGGGGAGGGGAAAGGAGTGACTTGTCAGGATGAGCTCCCAGCAGACTGCTGCAGAGCCTGACTAAGCAGGGATCAAGAAGGGTTAAAGCAGAGAAATTCAACCCTTTGTAACCAGTGAAAAGGTAAAGACACTGCAGCTCCCTGAAAGACACAAGGGCATCTCCACATCAAGAGAATAGTTAAGTGTCTCTATAGAGATCTGTTCCACTGTCAGCAAACACCCACTTGCATCCCACAGGCTGCAGGCACTGAGGGATCCAGTTTCTGGCAATGCTGGCATCCTCCAACTGTTTGACAGACTTGAAGGCCTCCACACATACAACCTATGTATCTACAACTATTTCTCCTGCTTGTGAGTATGGGAAAAGGAGATATGGAGAAACAGCTGCAATAGTGATGGCATTAGTACGCTGGTTTCAAGTGTTTATACAGCTTGTTAACCTTCCCTTTGGATTTAAGGCTGCAAACCACAGAAGGCATCACATGAACAACAGAAATAACACTCCAGATGTTTAGTCTTGTCCAGAGTCAGAAACTCAGCTCTATTCTGTGGAACTTGTCCAGGGAGATAAATCCTAGGATTCCAGCATTCCACCCTCTACTAACCTGACACTGCTCCACTGTGCCCCTGTGCTACCACATACCCCCACCCCAGCTGTAGCATCCTCAGTAGACATCAGACTCCAGTTTTACCTCGCTCTGGAGTAAACTCTGAGCACCAGGGTTTGTTTGCTTCAGTGGAACAGCAAGCTCCTGAGTGTTTCAGCAGGGTTTGGGCACTTCCTTGTGAATATTCTTAATTCAAGACAACAAATTCTGCAGTGCTCCAGTTGCCTCTGGAAGAAGCCAGTGCTCAAAATACTTTAGTGTTTGACCTTCATGATTTCAATGCAGCTCAGAAATCAAAACTAGAAAAGCAACAGGTCAAGCTTGATATAGAGGCTGGGATTCAGCGAATCCCAAATTTAGGCTCCTCAAGTATGCCTGGAATACAGCAAATCTGAAAGAGCACTGAGTTATTTGGGTAGGAGGCAGAGTAAAGTCTACTGGACTTGCTGGCACTTTACTTAACAAGCAACTCTGCCAAGTGATTAACTGTCTTACTCAAAGGAAGTGCTAGGCATTCTTTGCCCTTTCCAAGGCTATAAAAGACTCAGAAAGGTATTTCTCAAGGGATGCACTACAGAATAACACCCTCAGGCCTGAAGTAAAGCTTCATGAAAGCAAACTCTTAACTTCTATCAAAATAGCAAACACTTGAGCATTAAAATTTAGTTTTCAAGACATGGTAGACTTGCAGCCATAACAGCCCAGGGCCTCACTACAAATGAGGGTATTTGGTATTCCTAAAGTGTTTCCCAAAGAGTATATTTAATAATTCTAAAACAACCAACAAAGCATTACAGCCTATTTGTCTGCCAGACTTTGGCACCTCAAAGCACAGTATTTCTGTTTTGACAGTTTAACTGTTCAAGATAACTATTCTGTTAATCCAAATCTAAGCAGTAGCTCAGCTAGCTTAAAAAAAAAACAAAGCCTAACACGAGTCTGCTAAACAGAGAGTTGGCAGGGTACCTGTAGAGAGGGAGATGAGGGCTCAAAAGAGTTCAGGAACAAGCAGATTAGGTCACAGGCAAAGCAGCCCCATTCTACCAGGATGACATTACTCACCAAAAGGCCAGTTAAGACTAGCTAGAGTCACCCTTCACACAGTTTCAATTAATTTATTCCTTTTAATTTCTAGGTTAAGAAAGACTTCCTTATACTCGAAGTGAGAGCCACAATCATGGCAGTTAAGCACTACCACTTCTGTAGCTTTACACTCCTGAACTGTTCCTGTTTTTGAGTGTGTTACATCCAGGAGCAAATCCTCACTTGTGCCTCCTAAGATATAAAGGTACTTTCTGGATAGGCTGATACAAACTCCTGTCAGGTTGCATTTTACAAAGCCTCAGAAGTGGCATTTATCCTTCAGAGACAGGTTTGCTTCACATTCTGTGAAAATGGAAAATTCACTATCTCTAAAATCATTTCAACAGGCTCTGGGTAGGCACAAAAGGGGTTTTTTCCTCAAAAGTTTTCTTACAAAAAACTGCCTCCTTGATGAGAATCCATGTGTAAGAGCTGGCAGAAGAGACAAAAGCTAATTTAGTATCAGCCTCCTCTCTTCCTCTCATCTAAGTTTAGTTTAGTTCTTAAGAAACAGCACAAAAGTGTTTTACCCCCACTGGGGTACAGCAGTTCTGTTATTCTGAAACAGGCTGATCAATCTCTAGAAGTTTCATGAGCTTGAAGATAAGTTCCCAGGTGCCACAAAGTACCTACCATACGTGAACATCCGTGCTGAGGTGAGCTCAATGTTTGGCAGGGCTCCCAGGTGATTCAGGACAGCACATCTGTACCCATTTTTCTGGGCATAGTCAACAAAGGTGCGGATGTACTGCTTCTCACTGTGGTTAGCAATCCCCGGGCAGATCACCATCGTGACATCCTCTGTGCTCAGAGAGAGAGGGAAGTTAAGTAAATGTCACTTCATGCAAATTAAGAGAGTCAGGAGGTTGCCATTTCAGATCCGTGGGAAACCACCTACCACAAGCAAGCTAGAATTCCTACTAGTCTGCCAAAAATCCTCTATGGGACAGGAGACCAGCAGCTCTAGAGCTACAGATGTGAAAAAGTAATTCATGCTATGGAAGATGAACAGTTTTTAACTTCAGGGAAAGCTGTGCAAACAGTTCTCCAGGCACTGCCTAGAGACCCAGAGTACATTCTTCTGTCTGAAGGACGTTTTTGATGTTACACATGTTCTGCCTTCCAACAGCCTGTTGTGGAAGCTGTGGAGCCCAGCACTCCAAGTAGACTGGTTATGCTATTTCCCCCTCATTTCCCCTCTAGAGCTGGGTGTAATGCAGCTCTGCTAAGCACAGACATTCTGATCAGCTGACATTAGCCATCATCTACTTTGTGGCTAATCTAATGATATTTGATCTGCTGACACTGTTCGCTAGTTTAACAAGATATCATTTCATCAACCAAGAAAGTAATTGCTGTAATTCAAGTAAGCACAGTAAATTACATTCAGGATTATCATATGCACTTCAAATTAACTGTAACTCTCATGTGCAAAGCTCCAACATTACCAGCTCTAGCCACTGAATTTTTATCTCATTAGAAAAGCACTGCTCACAGCAATAAAGATAAAATAACTGTTCTAGTGCAGCACTGTACCATGAAGATCTCAACACTGACAGTTTTTAAAAAGAAATCTGCTTTTTCTGAGGGCCAAGTGGGAGCCATGAGCTTTACCCCTCATCTGTACCCCAGAGCACAGAATCAAGTTTAGCAGCTAGATGCAGCCAGCAGCTGTTGGACTGACCTCCAGTGCAGTGCTCAGAGCGTGGCTCAAAGAGATCAAAGGTGGCTGTTGCTCCATCTGGCATCGTCAGGTACTTGCGAAGTCCATTTGGATGTGGTGATCTCACTCTCCCCATTTTTCCATAAAGAGCTGTCTGGATATGTCCACTCTTTCCCCAGATGAGGGGTGGAATGTACCTGAAAGGCAGTAATTTAATTGCTTACCCCTGCTGTGTTAATGAGCTCTTGAGAACACATCAGCACTCCAATAACAAATCTCACCAGCTCCCAAACAGAGTAACAAATATGGAATTGTTTTTGCTCTGACTGAACTGGCAGCAATGATCTTTGCAGACTTACACAAGAGAAGAGACCAAAACACTCCCAAAACTGAAAAATCAGCACTGACAACAGCAGCAGAAGCCAAAACCCAGACATTCCCTATATTGAGATGTTAGAGGAACAGATGCTTCTCACTAAGCACACAGAGGCTTTGTGGCTCGGTGAGATTGGGAGTGCATGTTGCCAACCAACCAAAGTGACCTCCAGAACTGTACAGTGCTGTAAATCTGTTTTAATTGAAATACTGAAGTCTCCTGGGTTGAGCCACATGAACTTGTGTAAACACTTAACTGTACAAGCCAGTGGCAGAAAATACAGGATTCACACCAAGTTCCAGAAAATTGAAAGCCCCAAGACTTGCTAGTTGGGACCATTTTACACAGAACTGCTTTACTAAGTTAAGCAAAGAGCACAGTACAGGTTGATTTTGCTTTTCAGACTTAGAAGCTGGGACAGTGTTAAGAGAACGAGTCAGACCTGACCAAACTCCACTGAATAACAAATCCCTTTCAATAAGAGGGGTGAGTCTACCAATTACTTAGGCTTATCAAGTGTATATTTAAAGCTATGTGACAAAGCAGATTGTCTCTCCCTGGCTTACAAGCCCTCAAAAAAGATATGTGAGAAACACAGCTATGAGCTGGAAAGCATTAAAGACTTAGTTATCAGATTTTTTTAGCACAAGCAGAGCTGCAAGTGGTTTAACAGGAAACATACTGTGCCCTAGCCCCACCACCATGTGGGCAAGTCACCTGGTCACTCAAAGGAGACTGAGCCAATGCCTTGAAAAAGAGAGTTACATCAGCTCTGAACAGGAAAGTATGAATGATTTATTGTTGAGAACAACAGCAGTCCCAAGGGACACACTTCCAGTTAAAGAACTCTGGTCTCTGGTGCACAGACCATAGTATCCAGAACCTTGAGAGCTTCTGACTTCATCTTGGATCCTGAGGGATTAGCAACTCCCTCCCTGTTGTGTTTAGGGCTTCCTGCAATTATTCCTTTTGACTTTGAGAGAGCATATGAAGCAGAGATCATGTTCTTCCCTGTTCACAAAAAACTAGGCAGTTCAAATTTATTACTTAAGCCCATAATCCACTAGAATGTGACAGAAACCCTACCTTTGTGCTCTGACACTACCTATTCATACAGCTGGACTTCTCCCCATGTGTCATACAGGCAACTCCCTCCTCTCTCACACACTCCTTAAAAAGACTTCATATCAAATAAAAACTACTTATGGTTGTTTAGTAAGACAAGAGCACCAGTATGGCCTCTTTCTCCCCATTCTTTTCCCTCATCTATGAGGGGGACTTCTTACAGTCAAAGCAGCACAACAGTTCACTGTAGTTTCACTCATTCTTGCACCTGCACTTCCCAAAGAGGTCCAAAACAGATTTCTGGAGAAGCAGATATTCCTCCAATAAAGGCTGCAAAAGCTGCCAACTGATGCTCACAACCTTGTAAATTAGCCCTCAGTGCATTCTGGATTTGATCATTCAACTCCAAAGCTTTTCAAAGGATCCAGGCAAGGCCAGGAACAGCACCCCTCTTCTGTCAGCCCAGCATCTCTGCACTGGGTCTTGCCAGGCACAATGTACAATGTGCAGACTCCCAGCAGTGACAGAGGCTGGACGAGCTCATCCTCTGCAATAGCTGCCAGAGGTGGAAAGCAGTCAGTGGGCCCACTCCCATAATTCAGGGTAGATATCCATTGGGATAGGGCAGTCAAACTAAACCAGGCTGCACAAGAACTACACATGGGTCTGCTCAAGTCACATACAGCTCAGTGCAAGGGTTTTGAACACAACTACTATGCCAGATGGAAGAGACACTGCTCTCCTAACATAAGGAAAACAGCTGGCTTCACCCCAGACATTTACTCTACCACCAGTTCAATCAGTAGCCACATTAGACAGTGCTTGACTAGCTTTTTGTCTTTTTTTTTCTGCAGACATCCTTTACACATAGGGTTTGCTAGCACCTTCTGAAGGGAGCTGACAAATACTACCTATAATAAGAATCTGCAGCTCTTTTAGAGGAGGCTCAGACATCAGCATTGCTTCAGGGTTTCTAATCTTGGGTGAAAGCAGGCATTGGAAAGTTTTGGTGATTTTGGTTCCATTCAGTGCTTTTCAAATCAATGACTATCCCCAAATCATACCCTATAGGGCTAACAGGAAATCAATTTGTCCAGCTATAGCAGCTAAGTTATACAGCTATTACTGATTACTGCTACCATGAAAAAAAAAAAAACCAACAAAAATCAAGGATCTCTGCAAGCACTAATCCTATCTTCATGTTTAATCTACAGTTCAGTTTCCAGCTACAGGTTACAGCTATCCACTGGAAGAGATGCAGCAGCACATACCACAGGATTTTGTTAAAGATGAAATTAAATAGTCTTCAAAGACTCACTGGTACTGATAGAGTTTAAACAAAGGCAAACATTTTCAAGCACACTGCTTCCCACAGCCTGCCTCTTCAGGTCACTGATGGTTTCTCTGGGGAAAGAAACCCCCAGAACCATCTTTGCATAACCCAGCTGAAGGTTCCCTAAGCACTGCTCTGCAATAAATCAAACCTTTATACTGCTTGTAGAGGCAAACAGCACAGGCAGTTTCCTTGACATGCTTTTTATTTAAGGCAGGAATCCCCTTTGCTCCACCCATAATGATGGTCAAGTTACAAGTACAGTTTCCACATCTCCCTCAAAGCTGAAACTGTGAAACCCTATGGACAAGGGAGCATTCACTGTTGCTCCCTGCAGAAGGCACAAGTGTTTGAGGATCCTATAGACCAAGTAAAATGCTCAGATTATCTTTTATAATGCTAACGCCAGTCAGCTGCTTAAGCATCACTGCCTGCAGCAAAGATAGCTTGTGTTAGTCACTCTGCATGTAACTGCATTCTTTAAGATAACTATTCAAAGGTCTTCAGCGTGAATAACGTGCACAGTACTCTGATGCAGAGATTTGTAACTTCCACCGAGGCATTGGGTATATTTCTAGTTTGCACCTCAGTTTTAAAGCTAAGTTTTGAAGCTCTGAAATACATGCAAGTGTTCAGGCAGAAGCTTGTTATCTCACCAGTCTTTGTTTAGGCCCATTAGCCTTTAAGCAACAGACCTGTGAGGCAAAATACATCCCTTAAGTATCCAGGCTCAGGAGACTGAACACCATAACACTTCAACAGGGAAAAAGAAGAAGGCTGCCCAGACAGTACAGATCTTTTATTCTCACTGAAAAACTAAGACAGATTGGAATTTACCTTACCAGACTGATGCAAAAACAAGCAGCTGATAAAAATATAACTTCTGTTTACCAAGACCAGTTGCCAATCTAACCTATTTAAAAAAGCTTGTAAAGCCTTGACAGTAAAAGAGATTCCTCTCTTTAACTGAATTCAGGTAAAATCTGTTCTCAGCTGAGGACAAGGTATCCTTATAATCTATAGCAGAATCAGACATGATCTGACTGTCACACTATTTCTGTTGACCCTCCATTTTGCTAATGGGCAAATCTATTTTTGAAATCTTCGTGTGACTTTTATGTCTTTTGCTGAGACAAAGTCTACAAGAACTTCCAAGAGCAAGTACTGAGCCTAATGGTGCAAGACTGTACAAGGCTGAAGGATGGGTCATCTTTTTATACAGGGTTTGTGTAGACTTTCAGCTTGCTTTTACTAAACCCATTCAAAGAAGAAAGCAAGGAAAGACCTCTTCAGTCCTGAAGGTGAATGGTACTACACAGGTGAGGGAAAAAACTTGCCAGAAATTGTGCAAAAGCCTTTACCCTCTGAAAGGACAGATCAGAGAAATGTTATTTAAGCCTATTATGTGAAAAGCATTTCCAGAGACATTTCTATCCTCAACCCAGATGAAAAATCCTAACTACCCAGTGCTGATAGCAAGAGCTAGAACAGATTGTTTTGCAGTAAAGTCAACATTCCTCCTGGAAAACAGCTGAAAAAAGATGCTTCTCCAAAACAACCATCCTGCAGATAGAAGAGCATGCACTCAGGGCATTCTTCTCGTGGTTTACCTTAAGAAAACAAGCTCAGCAGGATGCAATACAGGGAAACACAACCATGCAGACTGAGCAGCTAAGCAGTATTCAGTCTAAGGGGCATTTGAGTACTGCCCTTCAGATTTTATGCTAAACCTATAATTACTGCTAAATTTAACTATGTCTTCCAAACAAGGGCCCTTCACTCAAAAGCAGGTGGCTTTCCTCCAGCATTGATAACATTGGAAGAAAAACATTCAAGGGCACAGCAGAATTTCAACTCCTTCCTCTGTATACTACAAACTGAAGTGGTTCTGAAAAGCAGTGTACTGCAGAGATTACTCCAGCACAGCACAGAGATGGTTCAGCACCTACTCCTCAGTGTCCTGTTCCAGAGAAGCTGCTCCCAGATGTACAAGAGTCCAGGAACAAACACCATGTCCATAAGCAGTATTTCCACTGTTATGCAATAGTGGCTTATGGTGACAGGAGCTGAGCAGTGAACACCAGCCAGGAGGACTTCTGGCCAAGGCCTTCACATGAGGACAAGGACAGCATAACACAACGACCCAGACAAGCATGTACTGATAAAAAAATTCCAAGGGAAAAGTTGTACTGTACCAAAAATGGAGATTTTTGTTTCTGTGAACCAAAAACAGCTTCCAAGCTTTCTCCAGACACAAAGACCTTTAGCTGATTCATTTCCCTGTTTTGGTCAGTTGCAATAGATAGCAGGCACTCTGAATAAAGATAAATATTTGAAGCAGTTATGTCTTCCAGTAACCAGCCCTGTAACTTCCAGTAACAGGACTCTGCAACAGAAGGCAGGGGATGGCATTTGCTTATTATGGAAGGTCACTTACATGGCCCAACATGTACAGAGTTCACCACTCTTAAGTGGCTAGAGGGAATTCACACCCAGTTACATAAATCTGCTCACCAATGTTAGTGTTTAAGCTCCAAACCTGCATTCCAACAGCACAGCCTCGCATCTTGATAAGTAGCTGCCCACAGTGCTCGAGAACAAGACAATTCCTAGGTTTTCCCAAAAAATTCCCCTGGCATTTTAATATTTAAAACAATTCCAGCATGTGATTGTAGATTAAGTTTAGGGGCTCTCAGGCAGTAGATTATCATTTTAGAGCACATACATAATCCAGTATGCAGGAATTTAGGAAAGCAGCAGCTGTATAAGCAGCTCAGACAAAGCACATAAAAACTGTGCTATTTTTATTAGCAGGCATCAGCATTCAGGTCCTCAAAGATGTGAAGTGGAAGTTCAGCAACAGGCTTATTTCTGGAGCATTGCTTCATTTCATCTGAGGAGATTAACACTTTAACTCTTACATGGCCTTTATGTGCACACTGGATACTGATGGTAAGAAAACAGCCTACAACTTCTCAGTGTCAGGATATTCTAAGAACTTTTGCCTGCATTACAACAGGTAAGAGATTATTTTTCCCCTTTACAGAGCAGTTTGGAGGTATTTAAAGAATGGTTTACAAAATTAAATTTTGTTTCAGTCTTGTCCTTTATTTGATGCTAGGGAATACAAATTGAATTCCAATCAAGGAAACTCATATAAAAGACTGCAGGGTTCAACCCTCAACCCCAAATATGTAGAAAGCAGCTTTTTCTGCATCAGCTCAGCCAGACTGCTCAATGTGATAAGGTCATAGCAAAAAAATAGTAATAAAAAAATTTAAGCAAGTTATGGAGCTTCCACATTCCCTGAGTCTCAAAACAGAAACAAATGGAGTAGAAGTGTTTGTTTGCTGCCCACAGTACCTGTGTGAAGCCAGAACTATTTAAAAGTACAGACTGTCCTCCTTGGCTAAACCACCTCCTTCACCATTTAAGAGGCTTTTATTTAGTCAAGTGCCCATCCAACTCCTCCTCCCCCACCTGTGATTACAAGAAGTATTTTAGTCAAAACAAGGCATGAGGATTTACAGCACTTAGAATCCTCCTTGCTGATAAGAGCTGGAGAACACAAGGCTGCTGTCAATGCCACACCACGCAGCAAAAACTCAGACCCCCGAGGCTGCTTCCTCTGCAAGGTCAATGCTTCAACCTACCAACAGGGAGCTGCCATTCTCCTCTACCTCTCAGCATGTTCACTTGCCAAAGCTTCAGGGGTAACACTGTTCTTCTAGTTTATTATTCTCCTGGAAGTGTTCCTCCCAGAGTAAAACACCTAGGAGTTGACAGGGATCAAACACTGCTTGCCATTAGAGGGAAGAAAAGAACACTGAAAAGCTTGAAGACAGCTTTTCTGACTCCTCATCTCCTTGCATCTAAGAAAAAAGCAGTGACAGTGTAAAAGAGACTTCTGGTACCAGGCAGCCTGCTCACCCAACATAGGTTGTGTGCAAACAAAGGATAAGAAGGATCTAGGCTGGATCTTTGACAGTGTTTACTAACAGGCTTGACAGTCATTTGCCTCAATCTTTGAGGAGCTTGCCTTTACTGATGATAAAAAGTGTGCAGACAGCAAGGATAATTATTTTCGATACGGATGACACGTGCCACATCGCTACAGAAATAAAGATACACACACTTTGTTAGAATAAACAGCCAAAAATGTCTAGCCTAGTACAGCAAGCACTGGCCAAATTTACCCTCGAGAATCAAAGAGCCAGCACTGCATTTCTACAGGAATAAGAGCAGATGAAGGACTTTCTGTACCCTTTTGAAAGGCAGGAAAAGGACACAGCTGCCACCAGCAGTTAGGCCCAAGTGCTCAAGGGCACCAATAACTGTGCTGAATTGCAATAGCTTCCATATAAGCAGCAGCAATTTGAATGGAAAATTCAAAAATTTTAATGGAAAAGGGTCTGATTATGCCACTTGGTAAGCCAAAGTACAGAGCTGGACAGGGTCAGAGCAATGGAATAAAGAGGTAAGACAACATGAGCTCTAGGAAGACAGATTCTCTTGCTTCCCAATGTTTGGTAGATATGTAGAAAGTTTCTGGCAGTTTACAGAACTGTACAAACCAGTACTAACATCTACAAGTGCAAGGTACCTGGCACACAGCCATCTCAGGCAGCTTTACAAGTCAAAGTTAAATTATTCATCCACCAACACTTGGCTTACTGAATGACAATGCACTGAATTAGACCAGAGTCAAGAATTGTGCCATAAAGGGAAAATAAAGTCCAAAAGTGTTTACTCTAAGAATTTTTAAATGTCTTCATAGATAGCAGAAACAAGCAAAGTTATTCTTTCTCCCTGCCAGCCTGTTTTTCATAGCAGTGCCCTCACCCTTTCCTCCCTTAAGCAGGAGTTGAACAAACCAGGTCTGAAAGTCAGCTCACAGCTATGAGCATTCCTCTGCACAGAATTGGTCTTATAACAGACTTGACAACAAACCCAGTCCTAATGTAACAGAAGGGATTGCTGGGCTACTTATTTTGCTTTCATGGTAGAATCTGAAAAGAGATGCTTAATCAGCTTTCCTAACACTCTGAATAATTAGCAAGTAATCAAAGCCTTGCAAGATTTTTCAGTGGAGTAGTGCACAAGCTGTTTTTACATAGCTTTTTCCTAATTATCCTACAAACTGTTTCATGCATAATTGCAGGAATTTAAATACATTTATCCTCCTGTAGTCTCCAGGTGACTTTCATGCCTAAAGACAGGATTTCTTTGATTTTTAAAAAAAATTCTATATTGGAAAAAAAAGTCTGTGATATCACTAGAACAGTAAAAAGAAATAATCACATATACATCTTAGAGCTGTTTTTCCTGTAAACTTTCAATTCCCAATAGCAATTATATTCCCAACAGTCCTGTCTTCCTTAACAGAGATATAGAGGTAAGAGGACTGAACAGCTACCTATTGATACATTTTGTTCTGGTTTGTTTCAGCTATGTTTGCTTCCTTTTGTCATGGAAGTCTTTCAGACAATATTTTGCCCAAGAACCAGGTATTGGAGATGACTTCTACAATCTTCAGAGAAGCTGGCAAGCCTGAGCTCAACTGATCCAGAGAAAGAAAACAAATCAAACTTGCACACGATCAACACAACACCAGGGATCTGCAAGCAGCTCATCAGTCCTGCAATTAATGCACAACAGATGCCTAAATACTGCTAGACATGTTTTGCATTTTCACTCTTTTGGGAATGCTTTGTTCTCCAACTGAAAGTCAATAATACAGCAGTGCTAGGAGCCTGTGCTGTGAGAACAGAGCTGAAGTAGCAGGGAAATGGATGCTAAATTAGCTTACAATCCATTTCCAAAGACTAGCCTGATACGAATATGCCTTCATGGCTAGAAATCAGCTTCATGCTTGCTCCTTCAGTGACTAGGGACATGTCCTACTGGAGTGCAACACTGGGGTGGCAACTACCTGAAGCACCAAGTAACTCCAACCTCCTCCATGTATTTTTTAGGAAAGGAAGGGCTTTGCAGTTAAGGCAGTAAACAATCAAAAATCCAAACACATTTATGTTACCACTAGCCTGGAGTATATCACAGAACCCTCTCTGGGTTCCAATTTCAACAGATAATGCTTTGGTTCCTCTAGAAGTTCACAGACTCGATGGCCTAACATCTTATACTTTATGTAATCAAGGCACCTAACACAGCATCGCTAAAAGCCTCTCATTTCCCCTAAAATGACTATCCTTAAGTCAGCTTGACTTTGGAGATCCAAAAGGAAAGTTCATGCAGCTGCACTCAGCACTTACTATATAATTGATGTACTTAGAGCTTCTAAATAGGACTTGCAAGTTTTCGAAGTGATTGCAGAAGAGAAATAGTGTAATCAAAGTCCTTGTCCCTCCAAAGACTCATGAAATTGTACTAAATGCTTGCTATTATTGGAGAATGTTCTTGGTGAAGCTAAGGGCAGCTGCACCAATTCTGGAGGTCTTGGAATGGAAGATCAGGGATCAGCCTGCTCAAATTCAAATTGACCTTGTGTCAGCTGTGTAAGTGTATTCAACAAGCTTAGAACTGGCCTCTATGTCATTACTTTATTAAACTAGTTAGGATGTGCTCTACCAGTAATAAATTTCATTAGTTTTCAATCAACTTGAAGTACTCCACATAAGAGCAGGCACTTTAAAACTAATAGTCAGCCCTGTGTTCATTATAGGGGCACTGACACACCATGAAAATGTGAGTCCCAACAGATTCTTTCCCTAATAAAAAGGAGTACAAGAACATGAACTAACTGCATCCATCCCTCCCCCAATTCCACAGACAGTGGGCTATTGGTGCTGGTATAGTATTAATACCAGCATACAGCTTCTAGAAAATGGACAGTGATGACTTTTTCTATGCACCTGTGAAAAACTCCACACAACAAAGCTTGGTCACAAATCCAGGTACCTGAGACTATGAAGAAATGCTTGATTTAGAAAAGATTTATTTTAGTAAGAGTATACCCTGACATTCATTTGAACCCAAGTCTATGAAACACATGAGGAAGAATGGATAAATGCAGCTCTTCTTCCAATAATATAGGTCAGCATGGAAAAAATACACCACTTACTCTTTGGTCAGAAGTGGGCAGGATTTGAGTAGAAAGCGAGCCAAAGCAGAGTCCTGGTAAATGAGTTCAGGAGGGGCAGTCGGGCTTTTTAAATTCAAGCAGCGAACAATAACATACAGAACAGCAGCAACTGCAGCTAGCTTCACCCCATCAAACACTGCTGGCAGCTCAGAGGTTTCCAATATTGTACTCATTTTCAGTCTGCAGATAAAAAACAATGTTAAAGCTTTTAGAAATATAGTGCTGGATATGAATATCAACTGTCATGTTAAATATACAACTAAATTTGTCAGTCAACACTGCCAGGAAATCCTAGCATACCAACTCAGACTAGCAACTTTTAAGTTGAAGAAAATTTAGTTGGTATTGTTCTAAACACCCTGACCAACAGAAGAAAAACTGGATGATCAGCTGTGAAGGAGATTTATTCCTAATCAGAGCTGCCCTAGAATTGCACCAGAGTCTCAGGGATCAGCAGCCAGCCAATGCATGCAGGATCTTGGCCAAGACTACCCAGGTCAAACAGAAGCTGGGTGAAAAGACAGGCTATAAAGGCACCTTGGCAGCTTTGGATGTGTGTTCCTTCACAGGTGTACAAGCCAGACTTGAAAAGGAGCACCTGAAAGAACTACTGTGTCAGCTCCTCAGCCTGAGTATTGCAGTTCCATGAGAACACTGGTACTAAATCCTGCCTGCACTTAAGATGGTCACTTTATGTACTGGCATTTTCAGCATTTCTTTCTATTCACTGTGGTTCTGCAACTGAAGGACTAGATGAATATCTAGTCTTTCAAAGGATTCAGAGTAAAGGAACAGAAGCAAAGAAGTATATAAAATATATCCTTCCAGTTTGAAATCAAATTCTTATGCTGATCCAGCTTATTTTGAACATACAGTTCAAACAGATGGCTGCATTTATTATTGAAGGGACAGGTTTTTCCCTGGGTCTTTCCTAAGTAACATGGGTAACCCAAGTAAGATAAGTGACAAGCCAAGTCTTACCAATTTCAATTTTCTTCAAGCTAGAAAAAGTTGCCAGTCCTCAGCAGACTTGTCACCGATCCACGTGCTGTGCGAGCTACCCTGTGGGGGAGAAAGCAAATTGATTTTTACTGATCAAGCTGTATTTCTCAGCTGGAAAGGATGCAAGCAAATTTATACAAAGGTCCCATGGCAAACATGGCAAGCTATTTGTGTAGTCAGTCATAACCAACTTGGATCCATCTGCATCAGAAATTCATTGCCAGTGGACAGATTCCAGACTAGATCATTTGCCTACAGGGTATTAATTCATCTGCAGTGTGCAAATGCAACTTCAGGAGCAGAGAGATTTCATCTCTGCAAGACAGCAAGACATTGTACTCAGAAAACCCACCCAAATCTTTTGCTATTTAAAGGACTAGGATTAGCAGGATACTCTTCTAAACTTCACAATATCTACAATGTTACTGAAGTGCTAAGCCAGCCTGAAAGAAGTTCCTGCTACTTTTATTCCGGTTTAGCAAGGCAGCTCACTCCCACAGATGGAAGCTTGTAAACAGTCTCTGCTTGTTCCCACACTTGCTTTTGGAGATGTTACAATATATCACACTTCAACACGCTGGGAGCCACAGGAGGCTCAGACACCACCACCTAATTAACACCAGTGCACATGCAAGAAGGCGTGTTACAAGAGTTGGATGATGCCAATAAAAGAGAAAGCTTTCAGCCTGTGACCATACAAGTGTAAGCAATACTCGCTGTTAGAGCTGCCTTCCCACAGGCACAACAAATCGATGGGGACTCGGAGCTTCCAGGAAAAGCTCCAGAACTGTCTGCTCTCTACCACAGCTGCTGCTTCCAAACAGAAAACACACTGTCAGGGCAGAGCATACCAAAGCCTTACTCTCCTTTATGGCAGGAGTAAAGACCCTCAGGAGTACTTTCTGTACTCAGTGTAGCTACACCAAAACCCCTTGGAAGAAAATACGTGCAACATCAGCTATTGACTAACACCATGCTGGAAAGCTGCAAGTTTCTGCCACCAAAACCATCTGCATAGCAGAACAGAATGAGGGAAGCAGAGACATTTCATCTTGGACAACTCTCCAGCGTCTGTTTTCCAATTCTGAGCTTCACAGTAGAAGTGAGAAGATGGGCCACAAAAAGCCTTCTATTCTGCTCAGAAGGTTGCATGGGCATCATGAGAGGAGTTCCAGTACAATGTTTAGCTGCAGGATGTCATCTCACATCTCTACTTAGTAAGCTTTCACCAACATTTCCATCAGTTCTGTAGGAGACAACAGGCAAACAACAGCAATGGTTTCACCAGGGAAGGTACAACTCGCTGAGGAGAAGACCAGGTTCCTGAATTCAAGGACAATCAGTGCTCAAGCAAAACTCCCTCATATCAAACTCCCAGAAGTCCTGTTAACATCTTCCTATAATTGTGTTATTCAGAAAATTAAGAGGCACTAATACCTGAGACCATCCTGACACCTGGATTTTAAGCTAGTTTGCTGTTTACAACTTTCACCTGAGTGAATATTTTTTAAAATAAAACTGAGCACAATTAGTCAGTACTAGTGACTCAGTATAATTAACCCAACTAAACCCTATCTCCCCGACAATGTTCTCTACCATATAATCTTCAGATTACAAACACACCACATCTTTTCTGATACTTTTATATCTCATGTTAGCCTGTCACTCTCTTAAAACAGCATACAAGCTTGCCATTACCTTCAGAAAAATCAGCTGTTGGTAAGCAGGATTATGCTTTGACATTTATGAACTAGTATTTTCCATTTTAGACACTCTAAAACACACATTCACAGAACCTACACCACAAACAGGTGCTAGAGGTTTATGTATTTGTCAAAATCTTTACCCAAAAGCTCAGATCAGCCTGTAGATGTAACACAAAGCTGGCACTGCTTCAATTGCA
Organism: Chloebia gouldiae; assembly: GCA_003676055.1. Classification (NCBI taxonomy): domain Eukaryota; kingdom Metazoa; phylum Chordata; class Aves; order Passeriformes; family Passeridae; genus Chloebia; species Chloebia gouldiae. The sequence continues at coordinate 10,636,139 of QUSF01000015.1, forward strand.
CAGCTTTCTGCAATGATTATTTAAGCAGTGGATCCAGCCCATGAAGACTCCATGCCCCATGGATTCAGCTGTGTCACTTGAGGCATTTCCTCTAAATTCTGGTATTTCTGAACACCTAAACAGACCTGTCTCAGCCAGAGCAGATGTGCAAGGGCTGAGTCAAGGCACTCAACTCTAAAATTTTAAGGGCTTATATTACTAAAATGGATTTGAGCCTCTAATCACCTAGGACCGATGTCTCCCTCTTTAACTAGCTGGGATGAGGTCACCTTGCTTCTGGTTTGTTAAACCCTTTTTGCATTGACCCAATAAACTTGTCTGTCTAAACAAAAAATAGATAACCACAGGGTTGAGCCAAATTTTAATCTAGAATCTCCTCTATCTGGGTCACCATTAATCTAAATGGACAAACATTTGGCTTTTTCCATATACAAAACACTGGATTCACTTCTGGGAGGCTAAGCAAAATTACCAAAAAGCATACCACTGGAAGCAATCATTTGAGATCCACATTGAGAAACCCAAAGGAGTTGAAGCTCTTGACCCCAAGGATGTTATTTTGAAGCATCTTCATTGCACAATTTAATTTTTTTAATCACTTACAGGCATGACAGCCCCAAAGACCTGCAGGCCTCTTAAGCAATGTTGTTAAATCCCAGTTTTAACTGAGGGACAACTTTAAAATCAATCATAGGAAAGTGAGTGCTGGATTTGTGGTCTTTTAATTTACCCTTTCATCACAAAAAAGCTGAAAATCATGTTACAGGAAACAGTTAAGCATTGCTGTTAACAGAGTGCACTTCGTCTGTACAAGCATAATGAGAAAAAAATCCCAAGTCTCACCCTTTGCAGACAGAAACAGACACGAGTACAACAAAAAGCCAGCAGACCTACAGCAAATTCTTTATGTAGACTTTCAAGAACACTGGGTTCTTGGAAAAGCCAGCATCAAAATATTTACTTGTACAGTAAGTGAATTCACAACTATCAACAAATTCAAGACCTGCACACATTTCAGTTTCAGGTTTCCTGTGGGGAGGAAACTTCCAGAGACAGAAGTCACTGTGACTCAACAGGGCACGCACAGGATTTGGTAGCAACCAAACTTTACAGCTCCTCCACCCACAGAAACAGAGTCTGACTCTTCATACTGGAAAGCCAACATTAAAAAAAGCAAAGATATTAAAGGAAGCCATTCCCACAGGATCCTCCCCACTCAGGCCTTTTAACAAGCCATTGAAAGCCTGGCAGACTCATTTATTTCACTGAAGCATTAGAAATGCTTTAGGCTAATAAAAGGATGCAGCTTTATGGAACAGAAAGAGCAAAGTCTTCTTTGAAAGGGGCTCCACTAATGAGATATGCTATTCTCCATTACATGGACTGAAGAATGTTAAAGAAATGTCATTTCCAGGAAGGGCAGCTTGGTACAGAAGCCTCATGGATGCCTCTCCACCCCTCAGCATTCTGGCTCACTGATGCTCTCAGAGCTCAGCTGGATACCACAACACTGGAAACATGCCTGGCCAACACTGAGAGTCTTTAACCTTTCCTATTCAGTGACAGCTTACCTAGCAGAGCAATATTCTTACCCACTAGGATTCAGAAGAGCCAAAGAGGCCATTTCTGACAGATTTAAGCAGGCAGACTTTATTAACTAACAAAACAGGCATTTCTAGACTGGTTTAATATATTTTAGTGTCTATTTGGGAATAAAACCCTGAAAACAAGTATATCAGACAAGAGGAAAGCAAACCCACCCTACTCTAAAGACTTGTGCCTAGACAGACTGGGATCAGAAATAAGGTGGGGGTTTTTTCCAACCCTTTTAAGGAGGAAGGCTGAAGTTAGTTCTTTATGGAATTTTCCAGGAAGTTAATAATCTTTAATATCAGCTAAAGCTAATGACTTTTCAGAAAGATACACAGCAAAACCAGAAGGCAGGGGTTGTCACTACCAGGTAAGATATTCAGAACCACACTATGGGGAAAGGAACTTCATTAAGGAAAGGGTAAAAGTAGAGCACCGCATAGTTTCTTGAACAAAGACAAGTTTTATGCCAGCATATTACTCAAATGTCACTCCAGGAAGTGCATGGCAGTGCCACACTGCTGAGCTTTCAGTAGTTCAAATGCAGAGGATGATGTTTAGAGACCATCCAGATGAAGATGAATCCACTTAAGAAAGGTTCTGAAGTACATGTCCTGATGGGAAAGGCTGCCAGACTAGACACTGGAGGACAAGCTACACAAGCACAGAACCTGTGTAAGAGGACTCATGAAGAAAGCTGTGCAAGCTTCATTGCACAGTTCCATATCCTTTTACCCAGCACCTGTATAAAAAATACCTTTGTTTTCATGGCAAAGTGTTAAGTCTAAACTGCTTTGTTCCCTGAAAATTACAGACACAGGTATTTTAGGGCCACACCAATACTATGCCTCATCAGCTTATGAATAAAAACCAAGTCATAACACCACTTATCTTGAGACTGGCATCTACCCAGCCCAAGCTCACCCAGTGCAGAACCTCCCATGACCTTCAGTGTGGCTCAGAGAACACGTCAGAAGCAAATGCTGAGATCTTGATGCATCACTTAGTACTTCTGGCCATTTAGAAGTGCCAGCTAAGTCTCAGACCTCAAAGCACAGAGGGTATAATTAAGAATTAACTGAGCACTTAAGGCACTTAAGTTTAGGGTTAGATGTGGCCACGAGAGATGAAGTATGGCCCTCAGGAGTTTGGCAAAGCCCACCACAGGTTTGTTGTCCAACATGTGACAGATTTTATCTCCAAATAAAGAGGGCACACTGACATGCCCCATCACAAGAATGCGTAAAAGAACACTATTTGGACAGACTATTGAAGTCCTCAGTGCAACTCCCTTCCTGTGCCAGGGCCATACCAGGCCAGGATTTGGCTGGTTGGCAAGCACAGAAACCAACAACTATTGTTTACACCCTGCTCTACAAAAAATTCTTGGCTGGTGCATTCACTGGAACTTGACCTTTTCATCAGTTACAAACTTGGCTCATACTAAATTTAGAGGTACTGTGAGGTTACAAGGACTAAGTTCATAGCACAAGGAACCATCAGCACAGTTAGCAAGACAAGTGCCTTGATCTAGGAGCTTTTTACCTTGCCCTTGAGGAATTCTACACCTTCAGAGCAGAAATCAAGCATCTCAGAGGGCTGGGTGTACAGCCCAAGGCAGGTTGCTTAAAAAAGCACCCAAGAATAAGTCTATAGCCAAGAGGGCCAAAGGCTCTTCAGCACTCTCACTTATCCAAGAATGCTAATTTACAGTCAAATGAGCCTTGTTTTTGACTTCCTTTTAACTACAGGAACTGCCTTTGTTTCCCCACAATATCATCTTAACTAATCAGAAATAGTTCCATTTCAGGACAGGCAGCTTTTATACATTAGCTAAGGTTGCTATGTAGAGTCCTTGTTACATCACCTTATCCTGGTTCCTGTTTGTGTCAAATGGATTGAAAACCTCTGCATTGGCTTTTATTGCACACACCTCATGAACACGATTAAACCAAGACAGGATCAGACGCTGACTCCACAGAAATTAATCACAGTAGTCAAATAATTATGTTTGCTGAAATAACATGAGCCTTTCCTTTAAGGTAAGGTGCAGAGACTTGGGACTGTCTCCCCATCCACTACCTTATGTAACTATAGGTCCTTGTAGGAGAGGTCAAGAGAACTTTTAGGTACAGAGAGAAATGTTGGGTAACACCTTCCCACAGTCTTACAGCATTAGCAGGTGTCCCTTGCCTACCACATAACTGTGCCAGGAAGCAGATTAAGCTCCAGGGAAGAAATGGAGTACACAGACTGTAGAGAACCCAACACACTATGCTCAGTAGTTGAGGGAATGCTGCTGGAATCAAGCCACACTGAGCTAAGTGAGCTAATAAAAACTGCATTATAGACCAAGCCTCCTCAGGGAAGTCTGCTCTATTCCTTCATTATATTTTGAAGCATCACATTGTTAAAGACTCATTTATTCTCTGACTGCAACCCCTCAATTCCCACACTGCCACAGGGCTCAGCTGAACATACTGGAGGAAGAGCTTAAGGTCCAAACACATCACAGCTGTTTGCTCAGCTAGAGGGCTGAATAAGTGAGGAACAGGCACCACACACAGCAGGGAGAGCCCACCTATAACAAAGCAAAACACAGGTAAGAGAACTTTGAGAATGGTCCAGTTCAAACAGCCTGAAAACACCTATATTGAACACTATGAAAAGCTGAGGTGCTGTTTCACTGAGGTCTTTAAACACTTTGCTTTGTTCCCCTGATGAGCAGATCCTCTCCACAGGAGAGCAGAAGATTTGCAGAGTCATTCTCTCATAGCCTGCCCATGACAGATAGAACATTCACACTAGAGGAGTAACGAAAATTCCCTCAAGTAACACTGAAAATGAGGCAAAAACGTTTCAGGACAGAAGAACTACACAGCTAGCACCACTGCTGAATATTCAGGTTCTCCCAGACTGCAACTAAAAGAGAGATTTTGGAGCACTACAGCAGTCACCAGCAAATCAATGTGCAAAGAGCTACATTGTCCTCTCTCCTGCTGAATCAGTGTGACAGGCTAGGGGTATTAAAGGCTCGTGCTCTAGGACATTTTGTCCTTACCTGTTACAAGGAGGTTCACTGTAAATTACTCTGCATGTGCTTATTTCACTTAGACTAACCCTTCATGTTCACATATGCTCAACCGACACTTCACAGAACTCTGTGTACCAGATAAAGGAGAGCCAGGCTTGAACGCCCTCTGCACAAGCTTTTTGGAACCTGCAGCTCTATACAAAAGTATCTTTGAAGATGCTTTGAGATACGTTTAGAAGCAGAACAAGCTACTCAACAGCGAGCCTCTCAGCAGCAGTCACTTGTCCCTTCCTATGAGGAGCCTGTACTATACTTTTTGAGTACTCGATGCCCTGAATAGGGCTGTAGCTCAGTTACCTGCAAATAAGACACGAGACATTTCAGAAAAGCTCGGTGTTTCCAGGAGCTCAACCCGTGTTAGCACAGGAAGTAGTCAATGTCATTTGTTTTAATCAGACTGAACCCATGATAAGGAGAAATGAAAGCATTTCTCAACAGCAGAGAGAGCAATAGGCAACAGCACTTGTTGGTCAGTCTAGAGATACAGATAAAACTCTGTTCTCTCCCAAGTCTGGCACTGCCTTCCACTGCCACTACCTCTAAGAGCTCAGGCTCAATGATGTTTCAAGCACCTGGTTTGTACCAAACTGCTTTGCAAAGCATTTTCAATTACTGCTGCCTGATACTGGCAGAGTAAGGGCTAGCAGCCAGAGACAATCTTTATTATTAAGTCAACTGAGGGAGCTGCAGGAAAGAGAAGCCCTTGGGTGTAGAAGGCTTCCTAGAGCTAGAAAAGACTAAGATAGCTGCCCCACAGGGCACCATCACTGCCACCCATATATGCTGGGCAAGTGGGACTTTGCTTCTCCACAAGAAGGACAGTGTGCCCTTGCACACTGAAATTAAATCAATTGAAATTCAATCAATCAGCTCAGTTTGATCAGATGTTTAACTGAATATAAGCTTAAACTTTGCGAGATAGATAGGCAGAAGAAGGGTAAATACCTGCACAGATCAACAGAACTATAGCACAGCAAGAAGAGCAATTCAGAGCTGTAACACATCATGAAACACACTCTTCCAGAGAAACTCAGAAGAAGACTCCGAAGTACTAACAAACCACGATTGTTTAGATTTCTGCTGAAAGTCCAAGTGACTAATTTCAGGCTGGTCTTTGCAATTTTTAGTAGGAATTAAAAGCAGCCAAGTACCCAGCACTTACACTCCTACAAGAGACTGAAAAATCTTATTCTTGGTTTGTTTAATCCAAATTTTGGTACTGCCAGAGCTAGCAGTGCGAGAGTCTGGATGAAGAGGCAAAATATATGGAAGAAGAAAGGTAACAGGACAATGCAAATCCAGTAGCACCCAGGCATTTCACTGCTCTAACCATTTCCTATCCTACACCAAAACCAATCTGGAGTATGGCTGGAACTTAGACTCAGAAAACATCTTCATATGCCTGTGCCAAGGTCAAAGGGTGTTATTTTGCTATCTTTCCTTCCCAGTGCCACATCTCAGAACAACTCTTTCAACGTGTTAATCTCTGAGTTTTCACAAGTTTAATAAATCAGCTTTATGAAATACTAAGAGTTTAAGCTGCTATTCACTTTCTGAATAGAGAAATGCAGCTTTTACAGGAAGAGCAGAACAAGCTAATTTTTAAGTTTCTTCAGAAACAGTTCTGCAAGACAGAAGGTTTTATCCACAACCTTCACATCTTTTCCACACCTAAAAAAGACAGTCTGGCACAATCTTAGGTCAGCCTCATCTCCTGTGCAGCTAATTCACTCAGTAACACAGAAGACCTCCCATGGAAAAGAAACTATTCTTAAGACTAAGACAGGAGAATGGAAGAACTCAAACATTAGCTTTTATTTCTCTTCTCATATCTTTCCTGTTCTTTCTCTTGACTTTGAGACCAAAATAAGTGATGTCTAGAATAAGAATGGCTGCATGTCCACTGATCTGAGAAGAGATAAAAGAAGCTATTGAAACTTCTCTCGTGATATGAGAGGTAAGCAAGCACCGAAGAGAGAAGGTGACTCATGAAAGATAAGACAGCAACCCAAGAGTACTCATCAACAACAAAACTCCCTGCACAGGAAATACACATTATCAAAGAAAGTCTAAAAACAAGATATCACAAATGCAAACAACTGAACTGACTGCTCTTTGAGCACCACCTCAGCAGGGACCAGAACATGTCAACGTAAGCAATATTATGAACATGGCTGAGCATGATAATAATTGATAAATGAGGCATGTAAGATGAACACACTGTACCAGTTAGCTGACTAACAAGATAGGAACATTTGTTACAGAAGGACACACTAGTGCTGTGAAAGCCAAAAAGCAATCTCAGTGGCTGACAGGAATCTTTATTCTTGCCAGACTAGTGACAATTGTTCATCAACAATAAGAGGAAGCTGCTATCAATTCTCTAAGGGAACCTACACAAAACTGGAAGTAAAGAATGCAATCCCTCCAGCCATAAGGGCATGAATAAGGCAGCTCCTGACGTACCTCTGCAACCAAGTTAGCATCAGGTGAGAGATCTCAGCAGCTGTAACTCATCAATTGTGACAGATACATCGACATTCCTGTGCTGGAGGAGATTCACAGGTTACACCTGAAGGTGCAGGATGGAGCAGAGTCCCATCACACAGGGTAAAAAGCAGGTACACAGCAGGCAACAAAAGGGGGTCTGAAGCTGATGCAAGATGCTCGTAGCAGGGTCAGGACCTTGGAGCGTGAGCAGCAGGGAAGAGCCTCGTTTGGCAGAAGCAGTGTGACCTGACAGGGGCACACTCCCCCTGGCTCTCATTCACGCAAGGAGCATTCTCCCCATCGCATCCCAGCCCGGCCTTCCCTCCCTGCGAGCACAGGGATGCGCTGCTCCCACCGCAGCTCCTGCCCAGCCTCGCACCCCCAGGCAGCGAAGGTGGAAGCTGCCACCGCACCGCCACCTCCCAGAGCTTCCAACGCCGGGAGAACCGCGAGGGACCGCCACCGACCAGACATCGCCCCACCGAGGGACAGCCCCATCTCCCCCCGGCAACAAACACGCGGGGCCCGGCGTGCAGCCGGCGCACGGCAGCTGGGCAGGGACAGACACGGCCGCGGGGCAGCCCCCCAGGCCTGCCGAGAGGAACGGGAAGGAGGCTCGGCCGCCCCCGAGCCCTGCGGGAAGGCGCTCCCGCCTCACCTGCAGCGCCGGCCGGGCGCGAAGACCCCGCCAGCTCCGGCCGCCGCTCCCGCCCGTCTGCCCCGGCCCCGCCGCCCGCTGCCCTTTACGGGCCGCCCTCGCCCTCCCATTGGCCACCGCCGCGCCGCTTCCGCCCAGACCCGCGCGTCGATTGGTCAGAAGGCGAGCTGGGGACGGGCGCTCCGTCACTGACGCGCGGGTTCCATTGGCTGGAGGGGGAGCGGGGGGCGGAACGCGGCGTGCCCAATGGCTCGGGCGCCTGTCAGTCAGGCGGAGGGCGGTGATTGGCGGCGGCGGGCAGGGGGCGGGGCTCTGGGCGCCGGCGAGGAAGGCGGCGGCGCGGCCATGACGGAGCGGGGCCGGGGCTCGGCGGGTGCGAGAGCCTCAGCCCGGGCCCCAGCCTCCGCCGCATTTTCATCCCGCCACTTCCTGCCGCCACATTCACCGCCCGTGGCGGTGGGAGCGGCCCCAGCTGAAGCACACGGTTGCTCCTCGGTGACACGCAGCTCGGTGGTCTTGGGGACTAAAAATCCCTCCAGGCTGCCGATAAGCCGTGTGTTGCACGGGGTGCTGGTTACATCATGCTGCGTCTTTCAGAAACAGGATCTTCGAGCCGTAGACATGGTGGCTGGGCCCTCAGCACGCTGCGTTTGTTCAGGGTGGGCCCACAGGGCAGCTCTGGGTGCCAAGCGCTGGGAGCAGCCTTGGTCAAATCCACTCCGAGATACGTGGACCCTGCCCCACCTGAAAGGCACTAGGAGGAATATAAATGATAAGATAAAAAACTGTCCACAATGCGGTGTTTGTAAACCTACTTTTTTTTGTATTCTTCCAAAAGAGCCCTGCGTTACATTGCTGGTAACATCAGCCATTCACAGCTGTGTTAATGGTTGCTTTATATAACTGGATGGAAAAATCCTTCCTCTCATTTCAGATATTTTAAATGTTTCCTCTGTTTACTGGGTGTTGGAGCTTCCTACGTGGAGAAAGCTCTCAAGGAGCAAGTCACATTTTCCAGGGCGCTGTGTACGCGGGGAGATGAGTAACTGCTGTAGCCTGAGTCACAGGGAAGGAGGGAGCTCTGGGTAAGGGCAGAGAGGGAAATTCTGCAATGAATGTGGCAGAACAAACAGCATCCTCCTCTCTCCACACTTGCTACAGGTGTGATCCCACACCACTCAGTCAAACAGACTTGTATTCTTTATCTTTTAATTAACCTTGTGAAAATACCCAGGGTTTATGGTTGCTAAATTTGTCAGTGGCTCAGCTGGGCTGAGGTTTGGTGTGTCTCAAGGCTGTGAGTTATGCTTGTGATCAAGTTAACAGATAAGCTCAGCAGATAAACATCCGGTATCAGACTCAACTTTAGGTATTTGAGGAATGTGTTTGAGGCTGATTGCAGAAAATTGCAGTCCAATTGATTCCAGGTGTACCTTAGCTCTTCCACCATCTGATCCAGGCAGGAAAAAACAGATCCAGGCAGGAAGATACGGTTGGAGTTGAGCCTCCAGGCAAGGCTTTTAAGTGCTTGAGACTGTTGGAGATTTTTCTGACCTGAGAGAAGCTCAGCTATTAAAAGAGAGCATTGTTATGGACCTGTCACAGAACAAAGCAAACCAAACTTGCTGCTCACTGTTTGCTGAGGGGAGGTGAACACTGAAGAGGTGGCAGCATAAATTTACAGGTGGCTGTGGCAGTGGGAGCCAAAATCCTGAGCTGTGCTTATTGGAAGGAGGGAAGTGATAGAAAAGGTGCTGTGTCTCCAGAAGGGGAAGAAAAAAACAGTGCAAGTCATTGGTGTTTCACTCTGGGCAGTGTTGAGGGCTTCCAGCTGCACCTTGTAGCGTGGGAGCAGGGATGTCTGGGAGGAAGCAAGCACCTGTGGGAATGCAAATCCGACTTTGGGCTGTTAAAGCAGCTGGTGAGCTGTGGCTTGTGAAGGAAGCTGCCCTCTGAGTGTGTGAGGAGCTGCTCTGGCCGATGTGCTGCTGGGCTCTGCAGGGCTGCTGCAGCAGCCGTGTGTGCCTGTGCCACGGGTGGAGTGCTGTGGCACTCACAGTAAACAGGTCACGCTCAGAAAATGCCATCCCCAAAGGAAGAGTGCTGGAAAGAGCTGAGCTTCATTTCCAGCCTTCTAGGAAGGGATTTAGCTGTTTCAGCCCAGCAGATCTTTCTGCCTGCTGGTGTTGCTGAGAGGTGGGATGGGAGTGTCCCGGGACACCCTAATAAATGGAGACAGGAGGATCCCTCTCTGAGCAGTGTGGCTACTCCGAAAGTGGACAAATGTACATGCTGGAAACTGCAAGCACAGGAAGAATGCAGCTTTACCTTGTGCTTTGGGCAGGCAATTACCTCTGTACAGAGAGGCCAAAAAAAAGATTAATTAAAATCCCATCTTTTTAAATGCAGCAATTGGAAAGGTACCAGGCAGAGAGAACTCCACGTGCTGCTGAACCAGCCTGAGACTCCCCCGTGCAACACCGTGGTGACAATCACCTTTTGTTCTTCACATCCCTCTCTCTTTTGGCTGTTGCTGCCACAACTCTGAACTCTTTTTCTGCTTCATTTCTCCCAGCCCAGCTTTTCTCTTGCTCAGCAAACATGCTGTGTGCTGAAGGACTCCTGCGGACTTTGCACCCCTGAGGAAACCTTTTTGCCAGAGGAAACATCAGGGTGTTCATCTATGGCAGTGTGTAGCAGGAGCAAAAAGGAAAACAGCTCTTAGGCAGGGTTTGATTGCCAGCTGAAAATAAGCAAAGTGCCTGTCAGTGACATGTGAGCACAAAAAAAGCTTTGCAGATGGAAATAAAGGCAATGCTTTTTCCTCTTCTCCTGCTCTGCCTTCCCTGCAGTGCCAGTGAGGCTTTGGCTTGTGGGTTGCAGAGCCATGCTGTTCTCAAGCCTGTTGGATCTGGAGGCACAGTGCTCTTTGGACTCTTAAATATTTTCTGAAAATGGTGTCTAAAAGAGTAATGGGCACTTTGCAGAGCTCTAAATAGACCAGCCTCTGTCCTGAGGAGCTGGCAGTGTACAGAGGCAAGTGCCAGGGATGGGAGAACAGCTGCATCGTACAAACCAGCTGGGGAGGTGGCACGTGGCCCACCTGATCAGTATTTTTCCATCACATTCTCATTCAGCTGCTCCTTGCCAACTTCCAGCTCTGTCACACTCCTCAAAAGCTTCTACTCTGGGTTTATTTAGCATGCTATTTATTTCCTAATTATAGAACTGAAGTGACTGACCTCAGCCCTTCTGGATACTGCTCGCCACCTTTTTGTCCCCTCTAAGCCATAGACTCTGGTCTCCTCTAATGGCTGAAAGCCATTGCTAGAGACTTTATGACTCATTTTTTTTTGTTTTTCTCCCAAACCCAAGAGGGCTCAGACTGCTTGTACAGAGAGCATCACTGATCATTTCAGAGCAGATGGGCTATTGCATTCCCAAATTCCTTAGGCCAAAAGAGAAATGCCACTGAGCTGAGCACTTTACCAAGCTGTGTTCTGCTGCTTCTGTCCACAATTTCCCAGCAGCCAGCTCACTGCTTTTATCCCACATCCAGCTACAGCTGCTGCCCAGAGGAAGAGGTTTTGAAAACCATTCCCTGGCATCACCAGTGCTGCTGGTCCTGCTTTTGGTTGCTCCATGTGCTCCATGACACTTGAACCCTGCCTGGCTACACAAACAAACTCAGTGGTCTGGGAGAAGGATCCATCTGTATCTCCCTGAAAGGAACCTGTGCCACAACACTACTGAATTTTCCAGGGAGTCTGGTTAGGTGAAATTCCTACCTTCAGGATACCTTCTGCACCAAAAGCTGCCAGGCTGAGCAGATCTGTTCCCTGCAGCCACCTCTAATGCCACCTCTTGTTCAGTTAGAGCTGTTTGTGCCCCTTTCACACAGTTTGGTAACTTAAGATGCAGTTGCAGGAGCCAGGCAGTGCTTTGGTGTGGCACCTGTCCCTAAAGCCACCTGCAGAAGCAGGGGGGTTCTGTGCAGGGAAGGCGGCATCAGAGCAGCAGGTGTCTGGCAGGCAGGGAGAGCAGGGAGAGGAGGCGTCTCTGAGGAAAGCAGAGTGGATTCAACAAATGGATGTACTAGAGCCAGAAGGATGTATGAACTTCTCCTGGAGAGTTTCCAAGATGTCTTGCTGAATAAAAGAAACCACTGGTCTTCTGTTTAATCCCAAGTGGTCTGTCTGACATTTGCCACTATAATGTCTTCCTGAGGTTGGAGTCTGGAATGATTGTGATTGTCCTGCCTCAGAAAGCTGGCAAAGGAGTCTGCTAAGGCCACAGTTTTATTTTTTTTTTCCAGCGGCTGCTTGCAAAATGCTTTCTGTGGAAAAGTTTCCGTAGAAGTAGTGGTGCCTGAGGAGAATGCAGGGTTGCAATCCTGCAAACTGAAATGCTCAGTGAACTGAACAATGGGATTAGCAGCCCCTTGTGAAAATCCAAATTTTAGTATTGCCTGAGGAATGGGGAAGGGCCTTTTCCTAGAGAGCAATATTCATGGAAATGAATTGAGTGGAGGTGGAAGATTGATTTTGTGCCAAAATAGTGGGAATTTGGATAGATCTGGGAGGAAGGGAGGGAGGGAGAACACAACAGTGTTTGAATGATGGTGAGTACAAAAGAAATGTTTACAGTTGTGATTTGGGAGAATGAGTGATGGTGTTTGGGAGCAGAGGGCCAGAGCTCTGTTTCCTGGAGGTGTAGAAGGAAAGCTGGGGTGAGAGGAAACAGGCTTGATGCTGGTGCAGGGAGGGTTGTGGGTGAGGTTGGTGGGGTCCACGGGAGCATGGTTTGGCAAGGTGGGTAGGTGAGCAGGAAGCTGCAAAGAGCAGTGGGTGGCTGGGATGAAAGGCTAATCCAGAGCATCTCCATCTCCTGATGACATCCTGGAGATACACTGGCAGCCTGAGCCAAGAAGTGAAGGTCTGCCACCATGGCCAAGGGTGAGCTGGGGGTGACCACCCTTTTCCATGCACAGGCACCTGGAAGGCTGCAGATCAGTGTCCCAAGAAAACAAAGCAGCTGCAGAGCTACTGCACTCCATTCCTCTGGCTGACCTTACTTGGCTTTGCAGGAGCAGCACTTCCCTTTCTACCATCTCTGAGTTAATGTATTGCATGGGCTGGAGGAAATAAACAGTGCTGCTGATGCTGTAATGACCCCATCTCCAGGCTGACTCCACCTTGGCTCATTGTGGGCTTCACCTTGCAAAACTGATGTCTCAGTTTTTGGGAAATGACGTCTGATTTGCCCCACATCTCCTCAGAGCAGACCAGCTTTAAGACCCTGACCTCCAGAATTCCCATGAAATCCATCCTGGGATTTGGCAGTAATGCTGCAGGAGAATTTTGTTGCAGTTATGCAGGGCTGGACATGCAGGGAGCAGGGCTGGATGTGTGGGGAGTGTGGCAGGATGGAAGGATGCGTGGCTGAGTGATGATGGTGAAGGTCCTTCCTTCCTTGCAGCTCAGGAAAGAGCTACCGCCCTGGTGGAGGCTAGAGGGTGCTGTGCTGCAGGGAATGGTGTCCTCCTCCTTCCCTGCTCAGCATCCCTTCAGAGCCAGGTAGAAATTTGCAGGAGATGCTGCTTCTGAGCTGACATGAAGACTAAGGTGCTGGCTGGAGTTATGAACAATCTCCAGGGCTTTTTTTCAGACCAGAATAGTTCATTAGTTCATTATTTAGTACCCAGAAGGTGACATACAGAAAGGAAGGGTGCCTTTTCTCAGATGGGTGTAAAAGCAAGAAGTGGGTAAAAGAAGTGAGAAAATGAGGAACAGATCAGAAGATAAGGAAGCTGAGTGGAATAAAAGTAGAGAATAGAAGGTTGAAGAAAGAAAATGAAAGGATAAAGAAAGAAAATAGAAGATGAAACCAGAGGATCACATTCACTGCTGTGTCTAATTAAGGGCTTTAGATCTGCTGAATGATGAATGGGAGATTTAGTTGGGAGAAAAATAAAGGAGCACTTCTTGCTTGCGGCAGCTGAGGCTGCAAAGCCCCTGGCTGATGGGGCAGGATCAGCTCCTGTTTACCCAGCTGAGGTGTGGCTAATCCTGAGCACCGCAAAGAGCAGAGCTGCGAGTGAGAAGAGGCCGGGGTGGGGGAGATGGGAGACAGGGCTGTGTTTGTACAGCAGCTGACAGGCAGCTGCAAGCCCGGGCAAAAACACAACATGCTCCTGAACAAGCAGCTCTGTGAGCCGAGGGCTGCTCCCTGGAAAGCCTGCCAGGAACCACAGGCAGCAGGAGCAAACGTGCCTCCTGCGTGGGGCTGCACGTGCTCTGCCAAACACAGCCCTGCCGCCCGGCCTGCGGCTGGGGTCACTGTCCTCACAGCTGGCAGAGCTGCTCTCCCTGCCTGCAGCAGCTGGGGCAGATGTGCAGGCATAGCTGGAACAGGAGGAAGCACAGGTAGGTATGTTCTTATGTTCTCAGGTCTTGCAGAAAACAACCTACCAGAAGTGAGAAGATGCAGGCAGACAACAAAGAAGGAAGACTGCAAATAAGCCCTGTTCACTGCTAAAGGGACTGCACCTCCCTCTGGGAGGGTCATGGGAAGGTTCTGGGGTTCTTCAGGTGAATGGTGTGTGTACAGCACCAGTGTCAAGAAGCCAGCCCTGCTCACAGAAGTGAACCACATCACATCTTGATGCAGGTGACCTCCATTCTGTTTCCTACCTCAGTCCTGAAGTGGGTTAGCAAGGAGTGGAAGAGAGTTTCCTAAACTGGACACAGATTACCACACAAGCCCCTAATAACTGCACTGGCCCCACCACATGTGCTGAGGAAGGTGCTGGGGCTGCATCCATAGGTCCCTGAGGGACATCTTGAAGAGGTACAAACAATCTGGCCCAGAGCATGGACCAAAGGGAATGCTATGGTAAGCTGCAAAGCCCGGTTAGGAGCTGAGGGGCTGTTGAACCCACATATTTTCACTCTGTGTCTGCTCTCATGTCTGCAGCAAGAGTCACTGGTTTTACTGCTGTGGCTCTCAGGGTAGCAGCCCATTGCCAGCTGGGGACATGTAGAGGGACTCAGCACTGGAGCTGCAGCTGCTTAACTCTCCAAGAGCACTGGATGAATGCAGAATAGGTGGGATCTACTATTATTAACCGATCTGTGGGGCAGAACAAGGAAGTGAGAGGGAACAGTGAAATGCGAAAATGCCTGGGGGGGGCAGTTGATGGCAGAAGGCAAATGGGTTCATGCTCTAATAAAGGCTCTGTTGGAGGCTGGACAAAGTAGTCAATGTGATAGGAGATCCCACTGAGAAGGAGGGGTGATTGCAGAGGACATATGGAGTATGACTAACTGAATGCCTGTTGTAAAAACCTGTTGGTATAAACCTCCTGGCAGGGAGGGAGAAACACTTGGGAGTCTTTAGAATGCTCACACAACTAAGTGCTAGGAAATGTCACTTGGAGGAAATTTGTGAACCATGTGGGGGAGATGGGTGGATAGCTCTGCCCAACAGCACACTCTTGTTTCTTCTAGGGAGCTCTTCACCACTCCAGACAGTGTGTATGGGAACTGCATGGAGACATCTGTGGATGTGCAGAGCTATCAGCTGGCTCCTTGCCTGGAAGTTGTTGTCGCTGCTGAGAAAGGAGGTAGCACAGCCCCAGGCAGAGTGCTCGGAGAGGACACAGCTGCTTGGCCATCCCGTGGCATCCCTGCTCCAGCCTCGTGTCCCCCTGGGTGCGTGCTGCCCCTGGGACTGGCTACGTGCGCTTCTCCATGGCGGGGCTGGACGCCCTGACCAGGCAAGAGGCCGGTGAGACCGTGGTGATGGCTCTGACAGATGGGTTTCATTGAGGACACATGTCTGCCTTGCAGCTTGTTTTTATTTCCTTTGGAGAGAAGGAGGAGCCATGGGAGAGGAGTAACTGAGTGGCTGAGCCGGCTCTCCTGGACACAGAGTGCAGTGCCAAACGAGCTCTTGCTGCGGTTTCTGCTGCGGCTCTGGAGGCTGCAGCCCAAGGGGCGGGAAGTGGTTGAGAAGGAGCTTCAGCTGGTGTGCCAACAGTGCAGGATCGATCCCGGATGGGAGAGAGACAGAATCATAAGGGGAAGGCTCTGATGGGTCATGGGATGAGGGGGATGTTTGGATCTTTGCCAGCATAGGACCTCCTGCAGCAGCTCCAGTGGAAGGCACTGGTCATCAGGAACTTCCTTCCAGAGCTGAGGTCCTACAGGAGCCAACACCCTGCATCAGTGGTCACCAGCCTCTCCACCTTGGGGCACAAGTGGCTCCAGGTGGCCTCCAAGAGCTGCTTTGGCCTGGGGGATCCAAGGGAATAAAGAGCTGCTTTTGAGATGTGGTCACCCTGGATTTCCTCACAGGGTCAGAAAGGAAGGTGTGCAGGGACTGGTGCTTTCCTGCTACATCAGCCATGGTTGTGGTTACTGAAGTGTGTTTTAGAAGGCCACAAATATGCTTCTCTCCAGGAAGAAGTGAATCCTGGAGCTGTGGCAGTTCTCCCCTTGTCTGCCAGGTTCTGGGGGATCAGAGCAAGTGGGAGGTATGGAGAGGGTGGGATGGGCAGAGTTCAAAACTTCTCATTATGCTTCAAGATATAGAGATCAAAAGACAACTTCACAAATTAATAAGGCTTCCACCTGGGCAGAGCCTCTCTTGGCATGGATGGGCGGGAGGGGAGCGTGCAGTAATGAGCAAACTGCCTCTTCTCCACCAGCAGGTAGGACAGGTTCTGGGCTCTTGAAAACAAACCCTGTGGTTTAGCTCATTAGAGTTCATTAGTGTTGTTCCATATTCATACAGCATTAGTGCCATCAGGCCTGTGTTTAATCAGACTGTGAGCTCGCCTTAAGCCCTGCAGGCGTTGGAGGACCTTCCATGAAGCATAGGCCAGAAGCACATGCACCAAATTGGTGGCTTGAGTAAGGAAGGGTCTTGTGAGCGTGGTAACAGGGCAAGGATCAGAAACCTGCCACAGAAACCTGGGTTATCAGAGGGACCTGGATAATAAAGCTATCAAGTACACAATTTAGTGCTTTGTGTCAAGGCAAGAGCTTGCAAAGAGCTTCCTGAAAAAGAACAAAGAGCCATGGTTTATCTTCCTGTGATATCTGCTTGGTGCTCAGGCTGCTTGAAACTTTTAATCCATCAGGGGTTTCAATTAAGCAGATTAAGCACCGTGGTGTACCACGGAGTGTGGGCTTGTACTACAGGTGGGTGCTCCCAAGTAACAGGCTACAGAGGGCAAGGCAAGTCTGGGCTGTGGAGTGTGCCCCATCTGTCCTGGGCAGTGCTCTGAGATGAGCACCACAGGGAGCCACCACCACAAAGGGCTTTAATCCTGGCCTGAGGTCAATGCTAATCCATCATCAGTGAGGAGACAGGTATTTCCCAGGGTAATTCCTGCTGTAGCATTTACAAATGATCTTTGGAAGTGGTGCTGTTACCACTGGTTGAGGAGGCCATGTGTGTAAGAGGCCAAGCCTGCATGTCTAGCTTTTGGATGAACAAAATGAAGGGAGATATGTCCTTCCCTTGAGCCCTTGGTTTCCCATCTGCCAAATGAAGATGAAGGCAACACCTTTTCTGCTGGAGGTAAGCATGTATAAATCCTTAAAGACGGCAAAGGATTCAGAGAAGGGGGTTATATAAAGGTGCTTATATTAAGTACCTTACACAGACACACCAGCTCTAAGCTGGGTATAATCTTGTTTATTTAGGTTAGAGCAAAGGACTTGAAGTTAAACTGGCTAGAATCTCATCTGAGCTCTGACAAGATCAGCAGCGGGCAGCAGAGCAAAACCAGGGGATGGTGCTGCCCTTTGCCTTCTTCCTTTTAAATCAGAAAGTTTTACATATCCAGAAGGGCTCTCAGTAGCCTTATGGAGCTTTCCATGCCCCAAGGATATTCAGTATCTAGGGTTTTTGATTAGTCCTGAAGTTCCCAATTCCTAAATATTAGCATCCGTAAGTGTACAGCTGTGTTTAAAGAAACTTTTACCCTTTTGGTGGAAAGGGCAGAGAGTGAGAAAGTCTTTTGTTTCTCAAGAAACTAAACAGAGAAGTCTCACTACATGCAAGTGTTATAGGTAATAAAATGATAGAGCTGAATTAATAATAAAAAAATAGGTTTTTATTTTGCGACCGAGATTCGGTCTCTGATAGCCACAACCAAAGGGACAGTGCTGAGCCCAGGCTCAGTGCTGGGTGAACACTGATCTGAGCCCTACAGCTTTGGATCCCCTCTGTTCACCAATGTTTTCTCTATCCGCTTAGTTTTATACAGTTTTTTCTGCCTGGGGCAGAGGTTCTCCTATTCTTTTTGTTGCTTCACATATTCATGGGGTCTCCTTTTCTCTGTGCTGGGCTGGACAAAGCTGTTTCTGGGACGTGATGACTACTGAAGTTGAGTTACCAGAACCTGGTATTGGGATGCACACTCCTGAGGACTCTTGACTGTCTTGATCTTAGATATTTCTCGAGTATTTGTAGCTTGGGTGTCTCCTGGATTGTGCCAGGAAAGGGCCCATCTCCTCACGAAGCCATGGTTTTTTGTTTGTAAGTTAACTGTTTCTCCCTGCTGCCATCTGTGGTTTCACAATCTTTCCTTTTTATTTAAAATTTTAAGAATCTTTCGTACAAGCACAACTTATTTCCTGTATATTTTACATAAGCATGAATTATTCCATAACAT
Organism: Chloebia gouldiae; assembly: GCA_003676055.1. Taxonomy (NCBI): domain Eukaryota; kingdom Metazoa; phylum Chordata; class Aves; order Passeriformes; family Passeridae; genus Chloebia; species Chloebia gouldiae. The sequence goes on from QUSF01000015.1 coordinate 10,654,658, forward strand.
ATACTACACAAGGATTGTCCCAGCCAGTGGATATCTTCAGCAGCTGTTGGAAACCTAGTGCTGGTAGGCCAGCAGGCAGTGACGCTGGCTGGGGCTGCAGAAGGTTAGAGATGCTGGCACAAGCCCTTGGTTATCCTGTTAGAGGGATTAAGAGCAGTCTGGGGCTTAATCCACAGCTGTGGTGCCACACATCATTTCTCCTTCCCACTTGGAGTGGCTAACACGTGTGGCAGGATGGGAGACTTGATCCCATGTGGCAGGAAACTTTTCCAGGACCTGTGCTGTGGCCTGAACCACAACTTTGAACATTTAAAAAGAGTCATGCCTGTGAAGGATGAGGGCTACCTCTGTCAGGGATCTTTCTGGGGGTCTCAAAACTTGGGTAAGAGAGGAAAACCATGTTGCAAGGAGTGTTGTGGGAGTGTTTGGGGTGGGGAGTCCCTCTGGGGTGTAACAGCTGACTTTTGAGATAGACCTAAGCCAGTGAACTCCTTTACAGAACAGATAGTTGAAACAATAGGAGCTGCTACCCAAAACAAGATCCATTCAAGGGCTGAACTGGGGGTGGAGGGCCATCTTTACTACTTGATTGTGGTGGGGAGAAGTCCTGTGAGTTTCTGAGAGGGAGGGGAAGGAAGGAACATGAAACTATGCTGATACCAAAGCTGTCACTGCACATTCATCAGCCATGATGATCAGCCTGGTCAGTTTTATGGCAGATGGGGGCTTGGGCAAGGGATCACCTGTGCATTGTTCACCTCTCCTTCACAGGAAAACACCTTTGTATAATCTGGAAAAGAAATAAGATTGCATCAAGAAATGCATAGCCCCCATCTTCACCTATTTTCCTCTTTATCACCCCAGCTACCCAGGCTGTCTGCTATTAGCACAGCTTGGAAAGGGTTACACACAGCAGAATCTGGCAGATCTCCGCAGAAGAAACCAAACCCAGTGGTAAATACTGCAATAGCAAGGCCCTAAGTAGTCCCTGCAGAAGGGAGTGAAATTATGCCTGACCTTCGACCTACCCAACTCTTTCAAGTAGAGCCATCCCTTGCAAAAACTTGGCGGCTGCAGGAGCCCGGGCGTGGTGTTTGCCTGTGGGAGCTCCCTCTGTTCTTCGTTTCTTCCCTGTCCTTGACAGGTTGTTCCTCTCTTCTCTGCTGCCCCTGTCCAGAGCTTCCCTCTGCCCGCTGGGACAACAGAGACACTTCCCAAGTGTAGTTTCTCGTGGGATGCCCCTCTCTGTTGCACCATTCAAAGATCCACTGGAACTTGCAAGATGCACTGTCCCTGTGGAGAGCATTGCTCCATCTGGCCTCCTCAACTCGCTTTTTAATATCCTTTCCCATGCACGCTCCTAGGACATTGGTATTCATGCCTCTGGGGACAGAAAGAAAACATTTTGCTTTCTGTTTTTAGAGAGGCTGATGCTTTTTCTGCAGCTCCCTCTGGGTCTTGCATTCTCTCTGAGGCTAATACAGGCAGTAGCCCCTCAAAAGGCTGAACAACACCCTTGTCCTAGTTGCTTGTGCACAGCCCTGGGAATCTTGCCCTGCGCTCTCCTCCTCCTGACCTTGTTTTCCTCTGAACACCACAGCAGTAATTACCCTGAGGTTGAAGGGTTATTCGAAAGCAAGTACTGTGTCTCATGTGCTCCCTCCTTTCCAGCTGTTGTTTCTCCCTACACTGGAATTAAACTCTACCTGGAATTTTCTTTGTGTTGTTACTAATTTAGGGAAACACCAGCAGCGAGGGTGTAGGTGGGAATACGTGTCCAGTTCCATGTGTTTCTCATTCTGTGGTGCCCTGAGAAGTCACCAGTGCAGTGGGGTGGCTGGACCTGCCACTGAATTTCTCCCTAGTGTGCTGCTTGTGCTCTGGGTGCTCTCATGGGCACTGGTTGAATGTGTCTGACAAAAGCACTAGCTGGATACTGGAGTGGAGATGGGAAAACTGGTCAAAGTGCATGGCATGCAGCTGGACTGTCCAGCTCACGGATGGCTGCGTGGCTGCATTGCCAAAGGCAGAAATGTAGCAACACTTGGGCAGAGTCAACACATAAATATGAGCAGCCCAAGTGTCTGAGGTGGGTTAGTTAATGCTGAAATGGAGGGTTTTGCAAGAAGAGATAAAATCAGCTTCACGTTTAGGAGGAGGAGGGTTTAGAGTGGATTTCCATGACAGGGTCAAATGATCCAGCATTCCTGTGCTGTGCAGTGCTCTTTTCCAAAGAATTTGCTGCTGAATATGGATTTAGCCTGAATATACTTTAGCCTTCCAGGGCTAAATATGTTTTTCCCTTCCAGGCCAGAGCTCCCCACAGGGCACCAGTTCCTCCTAAGAGTGTGGCTGGGCTTTTCCAGGTCTTGGTGGCCAGGCACAGCTCAAAAGGAGCTTGTTTGTGGCCAAACCAGTGGAGCTGTGGTGCAGTGCTTTGGGCAGAAAGATGTTATGTCACTCCCAATCCCTTTCACATATTTGCCGGACCTGGCTGCAAGCTGATTTTCTTGGTGCTAGTCAGGAGGAACTTGGGAAAACCCCGTGCCACTGGCACGCTGGATGACAAGGATTGCACAGGGCACTTGTTTTCACTGTCCATCGAAGGGGAAGCCCTCTCCAGCTTTCATCCCACCCAGGGAGAGAAAAACTGGGGTTTGTGCTGCAAAACAGTTCTTCCTTTGCCAAGTGCTGGCAGCACCCAGTACATTCCAGTCCAACTCTGCACCCTCTGCCTGCCAGCCAGGGCCAGGAGCCATGGGCAGTGCCAGGCTCGGGAAGTCCCTACCGGCCACCCGAGGGCCAGGATCTGGCGTGGGGTGAGCCAGCGGTCCCCGTCACTGGAGCATCATCAGCGTGGTGGCTCTCGCTTCCAGTGACATCTCGGCTGCCTCGCTGCGGGCACCCCGCGCTGCCTCCCCGCGGGGCCGGTCCCGCTCCCGGTCCCGCCCCGGGGGCGGGCGGCGGAGCACGTGGGGCCGCGCCGGGCCGGGCTGAGTCACCGCCCGCCCCGAGCCGAGCCGAGCCGAGCCGAGCCGAGCGCGGCGCAGCGGCCCGGGGGGAGCGCACGGCGCGGCTCGGGACGCAACATGACGGCGGCGAGGTTGTTTAGGGTGCTGCTCGCCGTGGCGGTGGCGTTCCCGCTGCTGCTGGTCGTGTCCGGTGAGTGCCGGGGAACAGGAGTGCCGGGGAACCGGGCATCAGCGGTGCCGGGGAGCCGGGAGTCCGGGGATCTGGGGTGCCGGGGAACCAGCGCTCAGGGGATCCGGGGAGCAGGGAGACCTGGGTGCAGGCTGGAATGCTGTGGGTCCGAGCGGTAGGGATTTGGGTTGTCCGGTGCGCAGGGATTCCGGGGTGCAGCGCAGCCCGAGGCGCAGGGCAGAGTCTGGAGCGCGGGGTTGCCTGGTGTGCAGGGCATCCGCGGTGCAGGAGAGGATGAGTTTCAGGGAATCCAGAATACAGGGGAGCCCGGAATGCTGGGGATGTGGAGTGCAGGATGTAGGGGTTGTGTAGGGGGTGTGTGTAGGGGTTGTCTGGCATGCAGGGGAGCCCGAGATGCCAGGGATCCGCGGTGCCGGGGATCCGGGACGTGTAGCGAGAGGACCTGGGGGTGCAGGGTGACTGGGTCCGGGCTGCGGTGCGGGTTGCAGGACACGCAGCGCGAGTGGGAGCGTGCAGCCCCAGGGCTGCTGCTGCCCGAGCGGAGGATCTCGAGTCCACGGCCCCGTCCCTTCTCCCGAGGCGGGAGTCTCTCAGCCGAGCTGTCCTGTGCTTTCAGGCTCAGATAACCTTGCTCGCAATGTAAACAGCGTCCCTGGGACCGCCTGGTACGCGCCCAGCTGGCCTGGCCAGGGCAACCCGGGGAGTAGCAGCCTCATCATAACCCCGTGGGGCATGCCTGGGGCGCCCGGCTCCCTAACGGGATGGAGGAGACCAGGGAAAAGGGAGCTAAGCCTAAGTTTAGCCTCCAGGTCAGGGACAAAGGGCAGCAGGAAGGGGTGAGGAAGGCCTTGTTTATGTTTGCTCTCCCTGGATGGCTGAAGTGCCTTTTTGCCCTCCTGAGACCTGACTTCCCCCAGCCCCGCTGGGATGAGCTGTCCCAGTATTCGGAGGATGTTATTTTTGCCTCCCAGCCAGCCTGTGGGTTCATATAAGCAAACATTTCCAAATGCAGTGGTTGATCTTTATTGCCTTGGTTCCTGAGTGTTCAGCCTGTGACAGCTCTGTCCTTGACTGGAGAAAAATGTGTGTATGGAGGATGGAGATGTTGAACAGCTCTGAAACGAGGCCTGAAACAGTCCAGAAACAGGAGCATCCAAAACTGCTTGCTACAGTGGAAAAAGTGACCTGTGTGCCTCACTGCTAGGCAGGGGCCTGGCTACCAACACCCACCATGTGAAGGATTAGTCCTGGGAGGGGATGAAAGGGAGTCCAGTTACTTGCAATAACTGAAGTATAAAACTTGGACCACTCCTGTCCCAACACTGGGAGGAGACCTTGTTGCTTTGCTGCTATGTCACACCCCAGATACTCCTGGGCTGGAGGCAGCACTGATGCTGGGGAGCATCCATTCCTTGACACTGTGCCTGGGGAATCAGCCGTCTCCCACTGTTGAACAGAAGTAGCTTAGTCTGTGCAGCCTTGACTGGCTGCTGGGAGAGATCTGTGGGATGGGGGTGGCTGGATGTGCCCAAGACCTGCGGAGGGGTGGAGCAAAGGCATCCCCACTTATCAGCAGGAGCCCTCTCCTCCCATGCTGTAGTTCATGGCAGCGCATTGATGGAGCATGAGGTCATGCAGAACAGGCTGGGCAGCACAGGCAGTGACTTGAACTGGTGCCCAAGTTTTTCTGCCTCCTGAGACTGGGCTAAGGGAGCTACAGCATCCTTAGGGAAACCTCCACCTGATGCTGGCCTGCCTGCCACCAGCCTGTACCCTATACATGTGGAGTGTCAGGAAGAGAAGGATTAACTCAAAGGAGTCCTGCTATTAAAGGACTAATGAGTAGGAGCTCACTGAGTAGTAGCTTAGTCAAATGAGAGCTGCGTTGTTTGGTGTTCGTCTTGGCAGTGAGCCCACAGCTCATCAACTTCCACCTTCTTCAGGTCATGCAGGTAGTGAAGGGTTATTCCTAGGTCTCCATGTGGGTTCAGCCCTTTTTCTGACTTCTGCAGCATAGCAGAGAAATGCCTGGCATCAAGGGATATGCTGTCCTGTTTGACAAGGAGTTACTGATGCTTTCAACCAGTCATGTAGAAATCTGGTCTACGTTTATGGAAGGTTGCTGCCTTGCAGCTTTTAGGCAGAATAAATTGAGGGTGGGAGGAATTTCAGCCCAGCTCTTAAAATCTCATTCAGCCCTGCAATGGAGCTTAGAACGTTGAAGGGTGCCGTGTGTTGACATCATTCACTTCCCTCCTCAACAGGACAGGGTGGGGAAAAGAAGGAAAAGATCCAGAGTGGGTCTTTCCCATGGGCTGCAGTTATTCATTAACTCTCTGGTGTGGGTCCTTTCCACGAGATACAGTCCATGAGGAAGAGACTGCTCCAGCCTGGAGTTGTCCGTGGGCTGCAGTATGGATATCTGCTCCCCTGTGGTCCTCCACAGGCTTCAGGGAGACAGATCTTTGCCATGGGCTGCAGTAGAATGCCTGTTCCTGCACCTGGATCACTTCCTTTCCCTCCTTCTTCTCTGCCGGGGGCGTTTGCAGGGCTGTTTCTCTCACATTTTCCTCACTCCTCTTCTACAGCTGCTGCACAGTGTTTTTTATTTTATCTTGGATATATTATTGCAGAAGCTGTGCTGGTGATGGGCACCATCTTTGAGCAGCAGAGGGTTTGTTTTGGCATTGGCTGGGACTGGCTGTCTCCAGCATGGGAGCAGCTCCTTTTGTCTTCTTGCTGAGCGACCTTTGCAGCCCCCTGCCACCACCACCTTGCCACATAAACCCTACACCGTGGCAGATGCTGGAGATGGATGCACAGGCAGGGAAGATGGTGCAGCCCCACCAGCTCCCTGGGGGAACCCACCTGTGAGCCAGGGCTGCCCCGTGGGAGCTGCTTGGAGAATGATGGAGGGCTGGCAGGCATCCTGCAGAGATGGACCTTGTGCTTCTTCTCTGCCTGACTCCAGCATCTGGGAACTGAGGAATGCGAGCTCCCCCTACAATGATTTTTTTTTTGTGTGTGTTCTTACAAGTACAAACTTACATTAGCAAAACCCAGCAACAGCACCAGACCCATTCCCTTGAATCATTCTGTCCTTCTGGTGCCTGAGTGAGCCCCAGCCTGGCCACTCACATTTCCCAGCCAAATGTCAAAAACATTTAATGCACCAAAGCCTGGGTTTCCCCTGTCTTCACTTTGTTATATAGTGTCTGTTCAACCTCTTTTTAATATGGCAGCACAAAACAAGTCCTTGCTACTGGTTATGCTTCCAGTCTCAACCGCTGCTTTGGAATGCCAGCAGCCCTGTGAAAGGTCCAGCAGCCTGTCCCTGCCGGGTGCTCCCTTCCCTGTGGGATTTGCAGCAGACCAGTTCCTACTGTTGGTCTGGGATGCCTTTGTATGCATGGGGCTCTGGTGGATTGGTGCCTTAGGGATGACACCCTTGCAGTGACACCTGGCTTTACTTCCAGGTGACTTCTGCGACGTGAACCACTGTCAGAATGGGGGCACCTGCCTGACTGGGATTAATGAGGCCCCCTTCTTCTGCATCTGCCCTGAGGGCTATGTTGGGATTGACTGCAATGAGACAGAGAAAGGTGAGGAGGTGGCCCTTTCCCAGGTGCTCCATGTCAGCCAGGAGCCTTGCTAATAGTTAGTGTGCCCTTGTCCTGGCCCTGCACCACTGGCCCTGGGGTTCAGCTCTTCTGATGGCTGATGGACACATAGAACACAGATCTGAGTAGGGATATGGTGATGGGATGCACTTGAGGGTAATGCAATGTCTGTGGGGAGTGGAAGCTCACTGGATGCTCTTATTTTCCACCTGTGCCTATATTACTGTTGTTTTTCCCCCTCCCCAGGGCCCTGCCACCCCAATCCTTGCCACAACAATGGTGAGTGCCAGCTGGTCCCAAACCGGGGCGACATCTTCACTGGCTACATCTGCAAGTGCCCTGCGGGGTACGATGGGGTGCACTGCCAGAACAGTGAGTACAGCGGGGGGCAGGCAGGGGAAGCTGGTCCACTGAGAGCTTGGGGACCCCTCGGGTGACAGCTAGGCCAGCTGTGAGCAGCTGTGACTGTGTGGGGCATCAGGCTGTTTTGGAGCTTGCAGGGTGGAGGGAAGGACCATGGTGTGGGGACAGGTTATGTCTCAGCCTTGCTCTGCATCTCTGGAGGGATGTGGCACCTCAGCTAATAACATGTGGGGTGCCTCAGGGCTCAGCCTGCTCCATGCAGGCTCCCAGCCTTGATGTGACTGTGTGTCCTGGTGCACCTGCATGGCTGCAATCAGTGGGGACACAGCATAGACAGGTCCTTGTGTTAGAGCTTCAACCTGTGCCACCCTCTCTTCAGGGACCCTGCCATGGCCCCTGTTCAGGGGATGACTCCTGCTCTTCTTGCTGTGCTGAAGGAGGGGTCTCCTCTCCAGGACTGGTTTTGGGATTGCCTCATGAGCTCCTCCTCTCTCTCTCTCCTAGACAAGAACGAGTGCTCCTCCCAGCCTTGCAAAAATGGAGGCACCTGCCTAGACCTGGATGGTGACTACACCTGCAAGTGTCCTTCTCCATTTTTGGGGAAGACCTGCCACGCCCGTAAGTCTTTGCCACCAACTGTACTGAATTCCCTTTCCCTCCTGTTCCCTACTGTCTGTCCCTCATCGCTAGGAGAGATCTCACCCGCTAGTTTAGGGGATCTGGAGGGCAGCTGTGGCTACCCTTGATGCCAGCAGGCCTGGTCCTAATGGAGGGAATATCCTCAAGATGGTGCTTTCTCCTCTCCTGAGCGCCCCAGGAAGGTCCTTTCTCCTCCAGACCTCTGTGCTGTGGCGGGGACTGATGGATGGTGTGGTTTTGGCTGAGGGATGAGGAGGAGAGGACACCCTGAGGACAACCAGACCCTAAGGCTGGCCTCCCTCTCCTGTTCTGCCCCCAGACAAGAAACAAATGACCCTTAGTTCTGCTTGCTGGTTACTGTCTCTCTTTGATCCTGATCTCCCCCCTGCCCCCAGGCTGTGCTGTTCTCTTGGGCATGGAAGGAAGAGCCATCTCTGATGCCCAGCTCTCAGCATCCTCTGTCTATTACGGCTTCCTTGGCCTCCAGCGCTGGGGGCCAGAGCTCGCCCGCCTCAACAACCACGGCATTGTCAATGCCTGGACCTCCAGCAACTACGATAAGAGCCCCTGGATCCAGGTACCTGTGGCAGGACTGGAATGCCAGCACAGAGAGCAGCGCCAGCAGCCATGGCTGGACTTGCAGTGCTGCTGTCATGGGATTTCATTATTCCTGGTGGCAAGTGTGGGGCTAAACTGCTGCATCAAGCTGCCACCCAAAGGTATCTTGGGATGTGCCTGGAGGAGGCAAGTCCATTGGAGGAAGGTGGGGCATGGGTTGATGATCCCTCCTTGCTCTGCCCACCTTGGGATGCAAGGCTGGAGGGACGATCTGCTTCCTGCCCAAAGGACCTCCAGTGCCATGGGCAGCCCCTTCCCTTGTCCCAGTGCCCACCCTCCCACCCAGACTTGGTGGTCCGGGTGGGTGCAAGGGCTGTGTACCCCATCCTCCCTGCACCCCACTCATCCTCTTCTCCCCTCCACAGGCCAACCTGCTGCGGAAGATGCGGCTGAGCGGGATCATCACTCAGGGCGCGCGCCGTGTGGGGCAGCAGGAGTTTGTCCGCGCCTACAAAGTCGCCTACAGCCTGGATGGGTGGGAATTCACCTTCTTCAAGGATGAGAAGAAGGATGTAGACAAGGTGGGCTGTGATGCTCTGTGAGGGGGATGTCCCAGCTCCCCCCATCCAGTGGAGCTGTGGGTGCTGAAGTGGCTGTGAGCTGCATCCCTGTGTGTGGGAAAGTGTTTTTGACCTGGGGCAAAGCTGCGTTGGGAACCGATGGGAACTCTCCTAGCTGCGAGATGGCACAGGCGGTTCCAGTGCCAAGCAATGCTCCCTGCCTCTGTTTAATTGACCATAATAAGCATAACCAAAGAAGCAGCACTGCCTGATTTAGGTCATTCAGATAGTATCTTTACCACTGACACCATGTGGGAACGGGGTTTTGTCTGGGAGTACTACTGAGAAGCTTGGGTAGCTTGTATTAGATGTTGTATCTACAGCGAGCACCAGCTGACAGAGTGTCTCTCAAAGTGACTTACAGATTGTCGTGCTCTCCACTTGCAAGTGTCTTGCTGGCTTTCTGAGCATCCAGGGAATAGTTGGGAGTATCTGCTTTGCTTTGAAAAAATAGAAAATTTTCCCTTGTTTCTGCAGCAGTGGAAAAAGCGCATGAAAGGCAATTTGATTCTATTTATTATGTTAAAAAGAAAAAAATGAGCCACCTCTGTGCTCGTCGTGATTTGAGGAGCTTTGTGGTAGTGGGAGTGGGTGTTGCTGCTGGTGTGGCTCTGTGGGGGTGAGGATGAAGCAGGGAATGTTGCAAAGCTCTGTGGATAGTGTTGGAGTTCCTCCAAGGTCCTGCACTGTTCCAGGGTACAAAAACAAAGCCCAGCTTCCCCCTCTGTGCTCTTCTGCCATTGGCAGCGCTGAGATCTCTCTGTCTGCTGTGCAAGGGATTTGCTGCAGGAGACTGTGGGAGAGCTGGGGCACTGAGGCCTGGTCACTCTTGTAGGTTTTTGAGGGGAACATGGACTATGGCACCATGCAGACCAACATGTTCAACCCTCCCATCACGGCCCAGTTCATCCGCATCTACCCCGTGATGTGCCGCCGCGCCTGCACGCTGCGCTTCGAGCTCATCGGCTGCGAGATGAACGGTAAACGCCGGTGCTGTGCCCTCCGGGGGGCTGCAGGGCAGGGGTGACGTGGGGCAGGCATCACCCCTTGGCCTGCTGCTGATCCCTCACAGCAAGGGATTTGGCAGTGCTTGTTTTTGCTCACGCTGATGCCTGGGAATACCCAGGGGTGCGTTTGGGAATCACAAGCTGTTAATCCCATCGGCTCAGCCAGCCCGAGCTGCATTCTCATGCTGCTAACACCTTCCCAAGCCAGGGGTTTTTACTGTGCCTCTTCCCGTCTGAGCTGTGAACCCGCTGCTTTTCCTGCTGGAGATCTTGAAAAGCAGCAGAGGATCAAAGTCCTCTGGGAAATGTAAAGGATCATCAGTCTGAGCCCTTTCCCTGTGCCTCCTGCATTCCTGCCCTGCAGCACATGCCTGGGAACTGAGTGGGACTCGTGTGTCAGTGTGGGAGTGGGATGTTGTGGGGGCTTGTGTCCTGTCCTGCTGCTGCATGGGTGTGGTGCCATCCGTGCTTTTGGCTGGGGATATCTTTGCCTTGCTCTTTCCTTCTCTGCTTCCTGCCAAAGCTTTCTGTATTCCAGGGCTGGGCTGTGCTGTGGGGACATCTACTCATCCCTGCAGCAGGAGGCACTGTGAGCCAGGGAATAGCTGGGAGCTAAAAATCCTGGGAAAAGACAGCTCTGCGCATCTGCTGAGCATTTCCCTGCCTGGCTCTGGTGCTGCTCTGGGCAGTGGAATGAGAATGTGGGGATGGCTTCTGACAGGTCTGCAGGGTTTTGCTTGCAGCGGTGCTGCTGTCTCTCTCCTTTTCACTGCCTGTGTAAACTGTTGTGTTACAGTGTATTTCAACACGGCAGGTTGCTCGGAGCCTCTGGGCATGAAATCCCGCCTCATCTCCGACCAGCAGATCACAGCCTCCAGTGTCTTCAAAACCTGGGGCATCGATGCCTTTACCTGGCACCCTCATTATGCTCGCTTGGACATGACGGGCAAAACCAACGCCTGGACAGCCCTGAACAACGACCAGTCCGAGTGGCTGCAGGTGCGTCTCTGGTCTCTGTAACCTCATGAATCTTTAAAACCAAAAATCACAGACAAAGACTCTCTAACTAGCCAAAGTTAGAAAGTGGTATGCTTATTACGCTGGCGGGCGGCACCGTGGGGATTGTCCCTGAAATGTGTGACCACACCACAGAAGGATTTTTGCCTTCTGTTTATTTCCCAAAGTAATACATATGCATAACCCCAACACCTCCCATCCCCGCTTTGTATTTAAATGAGGTTATTAGTCCTTCACATGTGCACAATTCTTCTCTTGAATTGGGTCGGTGGTCTCAAATTCAGTATGTTCCTATAATGGTTTACTTGCTCCACTTCCTTCTACAAATGAGCTCATAATATAACAATTAACTTTAACTTAAGCATCTAATAATCATTAACCTATTGGTGTATCTAACTTCAATATGAATTAGTTCTAACCCTCAGCTTAAATCTTAACCCTTTAAAATTGTGATTCACTCATGTCTCCTCACCAGCTTCTCTAGCTGTGCCTAGGGCCATCTCCTTTTTCAGGGTAGCTGGAAAAGCTGGGTTGGTGTGACCAGAGCCTTGTTGTGGGTCACCAAGTCCAGCAATGCTCTCCCTGAGCGGGGATCACAGGGGCAGGTCAGGATGGGACCACAGCCACCGGTTTTAACAGCAATCCTGGAGCTCTGGGTCAGAGTGAGTGCTCATAGGAACAAGGTGGTGCTGTATCTTCACCTTCTTGTGGGGTGCATTAAGCCTCCAGCACCCCAGTTCTGTCTCACCCTCTAAGGAAATGCCATTCCAGCCTGGAGTGACCATCCCAACACCCTCTGGCTGCCCAGAACACCACGTTTCTGTTTTGCAGGAAAAAATCAGGCTTGCTTTTCTCTTCCCAGTCTGGAATAGAAACAAATAGTTTTGAAATTTCCTTCTCAGTTTCCTTTGCTCCCCTGTTTTTGTACTTTTCACATGATTCCATGACATAATAGGACAAAGCAGTTTAGATATTTGTCCCGCTTTTTATTTGGGAAATGATTAAAAGCAGCTGTCTCACAACTCTAAATAAACCAGCTTATCGAGGCATTGGCTGATGACGGGGTCAGGATGACATGCTGAGTTGGGCTGTTGCACCACAGGCTGCCTGTTTGTGTATGTGTGTATAGATTTACATGTACGCTCAGAATTTATGTGTATTGTATAGCTGGAATTGCCCTCTGTGAGCATGAAAACAGAACTAAATTAATGAGGCTTTCAGCTCCTTTGGTGGTTTACCCTGTAACGTGCCAGCAGCAGTAAACGCAGCGTGGCAGAGTAAAGAGAATAGAAACCGTCTCACTTAGAACCCAAATGTCAGATTGTGTTGAACTGCATATTTTCTCAGCCAGAATTACTTTCCAGTGAAAATGCATTTCCTCCGTGAATCCTGTATTTTTTTTTGAGTTGAGATTTTTTGCTGTCCTTCCCACACTGGTGTTTCCAGGAAAAAATGTGGAGGTGGCAGGGGTGGACAAGGGAGGTGAGATGGGTTTGCACCCACTTTTGGTTGCTTTGAGGGATGCTGTGAGTGTTGAAGGATTCAAGTATTTCACAGTCATGTTTTATGATTTGTTGGGTATTGGCATGGGGGTCAAGTGGTGTTTTCTCCATTCTTGACCCCTGAGGGCCAGCTCTTCCTAGCTGCCTCTGGAGCATGAAGGGTGCTGTAGGGTGGGAGCACTGCTCCTGCAAGGAGCTGTGATGAGCCTTGTCTCTGCCAGATTGACCTCCGGGACCAGAAGAAGGTGACAGGCATCATCACACAAGGAGCCCGTGACTTTGGGCACATCCAGTATGTGGCAGCTTACAAGGTGGCCTACAGTGACAACGGCACATCCTGGACCCTGTACCGGGATGCCCAGACAAACAGCACCAAGGTGGGTGTGGGGAGGGCAGGGCGATTTCCCAGGGCTCAGGCATGCCGTGGTGGGGAGGGATGAGTGGGAGGGCTGAGGTCACAGAACCACAAAAATATGCTGAGTTGGTAGGTACCCACAAGGGTCATTGAGTCCAACTCCTGGCCCTGCACAGGGCACCCCAAGAGTCACACCATGTGCCTGAGAGTGTTGTCCAAAGGCTTCTTGAACTTTGTCAGTCAGTGCTGTGGCCTCTGCCCTGGGGTCCTGGCAGCACTCATACCCAGCTTTCTCCTCTAGATCTTCCAAGGCAACAGTGACAACTACTCACACAAGAAGAACGTGTTTGATGTGCCCTTCTACGCCCGCTATGTCCGCATCCTGCCCGTGGCCTGGAACAACCGCATCACCCTGCGCGTGGAGCTGCTGGGCTGCGATGAGTAGCACGGGGAGGAAGGACGGGGCTGCTCTTCCTCGCTGCCCAGCCTGCACCCTGCCTGCCCCTGCCCACTCCTGCTCTGACCTCACACCCCCCTCTCCATGTCCCCACACTCAGGAGGTGGCCAAGAGGGCTCCCCTGCCCCGCGTTGGTGCTGGGGCTGCAGCACTGCACTTTATGGGGCCCTTGCAGGTGGGATGTGGGGATGGCTCCTGCCCTCTTGCTGCTCCAGCCAGGGCTGAGACCCCCTCCTGCAACTGGGGCTTTCTTGGGGACACCATCCTGCAAATGAGGCCTTGCTGGGGAACCCTGTCCTGCAACCAGTGCTTGGCTTTATCTTCTCAGCTAAGCCTGGGGACAAATTTTCTCGCTTCTGCTTCCAGCAGAGAGGCTGCAGCCAGTGGCAGTCCTTTGCTTGAACTGTGTCTTGGGTCTCAGCTGTTTTCATGGTCTTAGGGCAGGCTCCCCTGGCTTACAGCCTCCAATGTCCCTCCTGCTCCCTGTTTGTCTGCAAGCAGGGGCTGTGAAAATCCTCTGAAAAACCTCAGCTGTTGTCTCCTGCCCATTTTGCCAGGCCCTGAGTCTCCTTGCCTGCAATATCAGCACCACATAGTGCAAGTGGAGTGATGAGACAGCTCCTGTCAAGAGGCACCAGATCCCCACTGATGGTGGCTTTACCTGGATATTCTGGCAGGCACCACAGCGGGCAGGCACTGCCCATTCCCTCTTCTGGGATGCCAGCTCCAGCAGCCTCCCAAGTCTCAGCATTGCCATCATCCCCAGCTTACTGCAGATTGACATGCTTGGCCATCCCTTGTCCTCAGAGCCCAGTGGTGACTGGGGGGACTACAATCTGGTAGTGGGGACAGTTGGTTTGTAGCCAGAAGGATGCAAAGAAAAGATGGGAAAGGTGGTAATTAAACCATCCAAATGCAGTGGGCAGAGAGCCGTGCCATGACCCTTTTTGTAACCTGATTTTTTTTCCCTATACATGGGGTGGAGGGGAGCCTCTTGCAATCCTCGAGCCCTCGGGATTAGCAGTAGGAGATGAGTGAGTCCCAGGTGGGAGCACAGGCAGGCTGTCCTGGGCTGGTAGCATTGCTTCCCCTGCCTGCTGGGATGTGAAGCAGTCGTGGGGCTGGGCTGGCAGTGGGTTTGCTTTGGCAAGGGCTGAGGGAGCCCAAGTGGGATGGCAGTGATGGCCCCACTCTGGGGTGTCTCTGACAGTATTAAAACCAGCTGAAACTTTTGGGGGTGTTGGCTTGCTTGCTCTGTACCTCCCCAAAGCCCATCTCCCAAAGCCTGGCTGGATGGTGATCCTCCAGGATTCCCTCTGAGCCCCTCGACTCTTCCACCCTATGGGGTGGCCAGCTGCTGTGCTGGCCCTGCACCTCTCCTACCTTCAGATACCCTCCTAGCTCCCTTCCCTGCCTGAAAAACAGGGTATCTCAGGGCTTTGTGTGCATCTTTCCCACTGTCTCCACCCTGTCGCAGCTGCTGGAGACTGCTCACAGCTGGCCAGGCGTGGCGGGATGGGACTTGGGGAGGGGAAGCCTCTATCAGCACCCCACACCCTGTGTCTCCTCCTTTGGCTTTGATCCTGGAGCAAATCCCTCAGCTTGGAGCTGGATCGGCTCTTACACCCAAGCATGCTCCCAGGGCTGGAGGGAGCTGTGAATTTTGCAAGGGCTGCCTGTGGGGATGTTCCCAGCAGAGCCCTCTTGGGAGGGCTGGGGCATGGGTGCTGCTGGAGCAGGATCTGCCTGCACTGAGGACGTGATCCCATGTAGGGAGGAGGCATTGTGATGAACAGGACAGGGGAGCTTTGCTTCTGTCCAGAATCTGCCACACTGGGCAGGGACCCCTGAAGTTGGCATGAATAGCCAAATGTCATGTATGTCTTACCACAGCTCTCTGTCCCTGCAGTTCTGGACAATCTTCCTGCACCTCCCTGTGGCCAGCAGTGCCCTGCTCAGCCAGGTATCTCCTCCTTGGGCTTTGCCTATGGGAGGTGGACTCTTGCCCTGGGAGTGCCAGCTTTGAGCATCAGAGGAGCTGCTTACGAAGATTGGGCTGAATTCATTGTGGCTGTGGCTGCAGCTGCTTGGTGACAAATAGCAGCCATAGACAGAGCCTGGGACAGGGGGGACAATCTGCCCACTTCACCTCCAGACATGCCACCCTTATCATCGGGAAGCTGAGGCAGAGATAAGAGCAGTTCTCTTCGAGTCCAGCCAAGACAGCCGTGAGCCAGGGATATGTCAGGGGCTCCATGAGGAGGGTGACGGGAGCAGATGCTGCACATCAGAGCGGGGTGTGCATCCTCAGCCCCCGGCTGCTGCTTCCCCCTGCCCATTGCTACCCCCCAGGCAAGCTCCTCTGACGGATTCTGAGCCCTTTCCCATTCTTGTGGCATTTCCTTCATCTCCCAGAGCCCCAGGATGGGGGGACTGGGAGAGCCAGAGTGCCCTCTCCACCATGCACAGCCCCTCACAGCTTGTCCCTATCCCTCGGATGGGACAGCAGGAAGGCTGGGACGGCCGGCACACTGTGGCACCCTGCTGACTGCTGCCAGCTGCTGGAAGCTGGTTCCTCAGGAAGCAGCCGTCAGGGAGAGCATCCTCTCACCACCACTCAGAAAGCCCAGCACAGATCACAAGCTCCCCCATCCCACCAGGAATGTGAGTGTTCCTGCTGGAATCATCCTGTGCAAGCAGCATTTCATGGACAAATCTCTGGTGAGGCCACAGCAGAGCTGTCAGGCACTGGCTTTGAGGTGGGGAAGATGAGGATGACACTTTTATGGCTCCCATTCAGCCAAATGTTCAGCCAGCCCTAGACACGTGCCCTGAACATGAGCTTCCCTGACCCTGCACAGCTTTGCTCAACCTGAAACCTGTGGTCACACCCAGGGTACATCTCTGGGAATAGAAAACAAAAAAAGATGAGGTGAGAAGTGGGAAGGAATGAAGGAGATCCTTTCTTCCTCAAGGACTGCTATTGGCCAAATCCTTCCTCATGCCTCTGCTCCCTACGAGGAGATGGAGAAATCATTGGTCATGTCCAGACAAGAGTCGCCTAAGGTGAGGCAGGAGCTGTTGCTGAAAAGAGGTGCTAGTAGGCATCCCTGTCCCCTTCCCTGCTGCTGCTCCCCTCCTCAGGCCAGGCAGAGGATGGCTGCTGGCAGGTGCTGTGGTGCAGGCAGTGCAGGACACTGGGGCTTGTTCCTCGGTTCTGGAACAATGGGATAGCCATGCCAGGGAGCAACGTGCCCCAACAGGGCTGTCTGTTTTCTGCACAGCCCGGGGGTGGAGGGAACCATCCCAAATTGTTGGATCACTAGAACAACTTGGGCAAGCAGCAGCAGCAGCAGCAGCAGCAGGACGCTGACAGCCAGGATGCAGCTGGGACACCATCCCACCACCTCCTCCGGCCAAGTGGCAGGGCCGGGGGTAGCAGGGACCCTCGGCCAGGATGCAGGCAGTGCAGCGGCCCCATGCCGGAAGATGTAATTGTCCCTGCATTGTGGGCGGCGGGACAGGCTGCTCCGGGCAGGCAGGCGGGCGGCGCGCCCGGCCGTCACACTCCCGTGTCCCGGGGCAGCCCGGCTCCGCCGCGTCCCTCCTCGGGGAGGGCTGGCAGCGCTGCTGGGTGTGCAGGGAAAAGGAGAATAAGGCAGAGCAGCGCCTGCAGACGCCGGGTCCCGCAGCCATCCCTGGTCGGGGCTTCCCCCGGGGAGCGGGGGCTGTCGTGCCGGCGCTGGCGGCAGATAACGCCGTTTCCTTGCCGGCTGCTCGCTATCAGCGTGGCGGCGACGGGCAGGCAGCATCGCGCCCCGAGCGCTCCGTGCTGGCCGCTGTGGGGAAGGGCTCCTGGCCCCCTTCACCCCGCAGCCAGCCTCGGGCCGTTTATTTTTACACGGGTTGTTTTCTTTCCGGCTTGAAGCCATCCTGCACGGCGGCAAGAGTTGGACCGGGGCCCCCACGCCTCATTTCCTTGCCGTAAAACAACAAAGTGGGGGGTGAAGCAGCGCGCTGGACTGGGACGGCGGGTCGATGGGTCAGGGCGCACGCCGCATCGTGGTTCCTCTTTTTGTGCCTTCTGTCTATCCCCTGACCGGCATCCCCTGGCGGGGCCGCCGCCGTGCTGCCCTTCCTGAGGACTCGATCCTCCCGCAGCTGTATCTGCCTGCCTGTGTGCCAGTGGGAGCTGGCATGGAGGGCATTGCCCAAGTTTAGGGATGATGCCCCCACAGATGGGTGCAACTGGGCATCCCAGGGTTTTTGCCCTGGTTTCTGTACCTCTGTTTTGTCCCCACAGCATCAAGCAGACCCTGAAGAGGCTGAACCCCGCAGCTCAGCTGTCTCTCCTGTATTCCAGAGCAGGCAGGCACTGGCACAGATCCCTCCGTGCCACATCCCACCTGTCCTGAGCTGCTTGTGCCACATGTGGTAGTGGTAGTGCTCCTGCCACATGTGTGTTGGACACCTCCTTTGTCTGGAGACTGTGGCCAGTGCCCTCCTGTGGGATGTGAGACAAGGGATGTCTCTTCTTCCCTGGCACTGTGGCTTCACCAGGGCTTTGCTTGGGACATCACAGGATCCCATCGGCCCCAACAGGGCACATTTCTCTCCACTGCTGTCCCTTCCAAGTCGGGGGCAGTGCAGGCAGCTGGCACACCACAGATAAGGTGTGTGAACAGCGTGTGGGCAGCATGTGGGCAGCGTGTGGACACACACTGAGCCCTCATCCAGGTATGGTGGGCAGGCGGGGGGCCAGGGGCACCCACCCCAGCTCTGGGCTGTGAGCAGGGGGTTGGGAAAGGCGTGTGTTTCCCTTTAAGAGGCAGGCCCTGGAGCTGCTTCCTCTCAGCCTTGCAAGAGCCCTAAACACAGTGCATCTGCCTGCAGCCTGCCTGCACGCCTGCCTGCAGCCTGCCTGCAGCCTGCCTGCAACCAGCGTGAGTAGGGCTTGGCCCCAGTGCCAGTGCTGGGGAGGGTTGGCACCCCGGGGCGGTGGGCACCCTGCTTGCCGTGAAGGGCAGGGGGGGATGGCATTACCATGGAGGGAGGCGGGCATCGCTGCCATGGGTGCCAGGCATCGCTGTGCTGGGTGCTGCAGCACGATGCTCACGGCGCTGCAGCTGAGAACGCTGGGCACAGCGCACGTCACCGCAGCGCTGGGCTCTGGGGGGGCTCAGCAGGCCCTGGGGTGCAGGGGGGCCAGGGCTGGTGCCCTGCAGACCGAGGTGTGAAGCTGCCGTGCCTCGAGCCCACCCTGCGGCGCGTGGGCAGCACGTGGCGGTGTCCCCGCGGCTCCGGTGCCGGCAGCGCCGCGCTGCCGCGCCGGCTCCCGGGGCTGTGCCGGCGCTCCAGCGGGCACACCCTGCACCCCCGGGCACCGGCTCTGCTGGCCCCGGTGGGTGGCAAGTGTGGCTGCACGCCATGGTGAGCAGAGGCACCGACGGCAGAGAAGAGTCTGGGATTGAGCAACCTGCGGTGAGAGCAGCCGGTTTCACGCCCCGGGCTCTGGAGAGCACCACCGCACCCCGTCTTGGACCCTTCCGGGTGGAGCATCGGCTGTCCCACAGTCCCCTGGCCCGGGGTGTGTTTGCAGGCACTCGTGAGCCTTGTCTAAGCAGGGCACAGATGTCAGACCCCCGCCTGTGTTGGAAGGGGTCTGCCGGAGGCTTGCCGGGTGCCGGGCCCCCTCTGCCGGCTTCGGGAATGCTCACAAGTAGCCAATTCTGCTGGTAGCACCCTGAGTGAGCCCCGTGCAGGGCACCCTTGAGTGTCCTGGCCCCCAGAACTCGGGACTGCACATTTCTGGTGTCGTGCGGTAGCCAGGCTACCCCCCACAGATGGGACGTGCTTTGGCAGCCAAATATGCTGCATGGGGTCGGTGCTCGCCGTGTCTGTGATGCAGAGTGGCAGCCCTGGGTAGGACTAGGGGGTCCTTGGGCAGGATGATGAGTGCTGCTGGGCTGTATCCGGAGCCGGGGCAGCGGAGGCAGCCCGAGCTCTCTCCCGCACTCCTTGGTCGTGTTGCACGCTCAGCTGCCTCTTGTAAACTGAGCTTGCTGCTTTACGGTGGGGCTCAGCCACTTCTCTCCCCCTGCACCCCTATGTGGCCTTTTCCCAGTACTCCCTGTCCAAAGGACACCCTGGGATCCCTTCTCTCCAGCTGCCCCATCCCCGACTTGCTCTTGGGCCAGGTTCTCCCCACAGTGGGCATCCCCACAATGGGCAGCAGCGGTGAATGTGCTGGTGTGCTGTGTGAGCCAGGCGGGAGGATGAGGATGGAGGGGGCTGGGAGCACCAGCTGGAGGGTGGGTCTGGGGGCATGGCTCAGGTTGTCTGCACTCTCCCCTGTGGGCAGACGAGCTGGAGCTGCTCTGCTGGCTCTTCCCACCCCTCTCCTTGCACCCCTGGTATGGAATCTGATTGGCACCACTGCCAGGCAGTGCTGGCTTTCTCCTGGATATTCGGGGGTGTCACAGCAGTCCTTTCCTCCTCTGCAGCCCAGGCTTGCTTCCCAGCCATGCTGCTGCTCCCACTCCTCCTGAAGGCCACCCTGCTGCACCTGGCCAGTGGCTTCTACCACCCCTACAACGGCTTCTACTACAACCACATCATGAATGACAATGGCGATGAGCAGGACAAAGGTATATCGGGGACAATGGGGGCTGGCAGGTTGTCACAGGAGGCTGAAGTACTCCTCTGCCTCTGGATGGGGTGGAGACCCATAACTTGGTGGGATGTGAGGCCCAGAGGAGCAGTAGGAATGCTTCAGGGATACCTGGGGGATGCTCTTGGCAGAAGAGATGGTGGGTGGAGGGAAGATTTGGGGATGCTGCCCAGCCGTGGATCATGACCTGCCCATCACACCTTCCTTCTTTCCCTCAGCGGATTACTTCAGCGGATCCAGACTAGTGGTGGAAGCCTCCAAAGACCCTGTCTACAGCTACAGTGGTGCCAATGTCACCCTGCCCTGCCACTACCGCTACGAGCCCGACCTGGGACCTAAGCGGAAAATCCGCATCAAGTGGTCCAAGCTGCGGGACGACTACACCAAAGAGCAGGATGTGATGGTGGCCATTGGCAAGACCTACGTGGCCTTTGGGGACTTCAAGGGCCGTGCTCACATCCATCAGGCTGGTGAGGCCAGCTGGCACGAGGCCTCGCTGGTCATCAGCGATGTGCGCTTGAAGGACGATGGCAAATATCGATGCGAGGTCATCGATGGGCTGGAGGATGAGAGCGATGTTGTGGACCTCCGTCTGCAAGGTGGGGGCATGCTGGGGACCACATGACCCTCTGCACCAAGCCAGTGAGCCTGGCCTTCCTCTGGTGCCTTCTTTGGGGACACAGCAAGGCAGGGGTGTTGTGGAGCTTGATCACAGCAGAAAGGGGCTGGGATACTTGGTCTGATGGGACAGTGGATTGGGTCTGTCTGGCTCTGGCCTCAGGAGCGAGTGAGCCCAGAGCTGTCTGCCCAGCTGGGACACTGAGGGTGCTGTTGGAGTCAGAGTTGGGAGTAACCCTATGGCCACAGCATTCTCTGCCTTGACCCACCCATCTTCCCACTGTGCGGCATCACGTGGAGCTGTCCCCTCCCCTCCCAGCTCCGGATATCCCAATGCATGTTGTGATGACCCTTGGTGACTGCTCCAGCCTCTCTTGCTCACTTGTCATGAGGGACCTGACTCAGCCCTGACATTGCTTTGGAGCTCAGAGCTGTGGAAATGTCCCCAGTGCTTGTCCCTGCCCCACCCCCTTGGCCCCTGGCCCTGCCTCCCACAGTCACTCATCCCTAGTGGTCCTTGTGACTGTGTCCAAAGTGCTGATTGTTGTGATCCATCCCCACGACAGAGGTTCATTCATCCCCGTGCTGGTGGTCCATGTGTCCCCTGGGATCATGAGGATGCTGACCTTTGTATCCCTGTTCCTGAAGCCTGTGCATCTCCATGATGATGGATCTCTCCATCCCTGCAGGGGTGGTCCATGCCTCCCTGGGACCACTGTCTGTGTGTTCCCAGGACCGCGGCCTGTACCCCGTGGTGGTGGTCCCTGCATCCCCATTATAGTCTGTGCATCCCTGTATGTTCGGGTGCTGTCCCCGTGAGGGGGGCCTTGTGTCCCCAGGACCGAGCCCGTGTGTCCCTGTGCCACCAGATGTCGCTGGCAACTCGCTGCTGGCGCCTGCATGTCCATTCCGCATGCCTGAGCCCTGTCTCCGCACACGGAGGTGGTCCCTGTCCCAGAGCCTGAATTTGACACGGGCCAGGGACCCCTATGGCTCCTGCTGGGGCTGGGTTCGGGTTGGGTGGGTCGCCCACGGAGCCAGCTGAGTGTCCCATCTGCCTCCAGGCATCGTGTTCCCCTACCAGCCTCCCCGCGGGCAGTACAGGCTCAATTTCCACGAAGCCGAGCAAGTGTGCCAGGACCAAGGTGCCATCCTCGCCAACTTTAACCAGCTCTTCCAGGCGTGGAGCGAGGGGCTGGACTGGTGCAACGCGGGCTGGCTGGCCGATGGCACGGTGCAGTACCCCATCCGCTTGCCCCGCAAGCCCTGCGGGGGTGTGCACCTCGCCCCGGGCATCCGCAGCTACGGCCCGCGCCCCCGGCACCTCCGCCGCTTCGATGCCTTCTGCTTCTCCTCCGCGCTCAAAGGTGGGTTCTGGGCCAGGGGTGGCGGTGGGATGCTGGGGAAGGTGCCGGGTGTCCCTCCCTCTTAGGGCGCAGGACTTGGCCTGCGTGGGGCTGTTCCAGGCATTCCAGATGGGGATGCTCGGGATGATGCTCCCCTCTCACGCTCCGCTCTCCCCCTTAGGAGAGGTTTTCTACCTGGACCGCCTGGCTGGGATGACGCTGGAGGAGGCCAAGCAGAGCTGTCAGGATGCAGGGGCCGAGATCGCCCGGGTGGGGCAGCTCTACTCCGCCTGGAAGTTCGCGGGGCTGGACCGCTGCAGTGCCGGCTGGCTGGCAGATGGCAGTGTCCGCTACCCCATTGTCACACCCCGGGCCAATTGTGGCCCCGCAGAGCCCGGTGTCCGCAGCTTCGGCTTCCCCAGGAAGGGCAGGTTTGGCGTCTTCTGCTACAGAGAGAGATAAGGAGCCAGGAGAGATCCTTCTTGGATGAAGGATGTTTCCAGCCTGTCAGTGCCCAGCGTCGGGCATTTCCAAGGGCTCTTTTGGGGCTGACTGGGGGGAGGTGGGATGGGAGGAGGTTTCTTTTTATTTTGTTTTGTTTCCTTCCTTTATATTTTCTACATCTTACTCAGCAGCTGGCACCTGCAGCTGCTTGGGGTGGCTGCTGGCTCAGCAGTGTGGGACAGTCCCTGTCGTGGGACGTGTGCAAGGATGATCCCCATGGGCTACTGCTGCCACCCCACTTGGCTGTGCCACCCCATGGGTGGTGGCCCCTTCCTGTGGTGGCAGGTTGTCACTGACACCCGCCTGCCCTTCCAGGCTGGTCCTGCCTCCGATTTCATGAGGCAAGGCCTTGAGGGAGCGAGGCAAGGCTGGATTTAGCCAGAGCAGAGAGCAGGTATCTCCACTGCATCCTGGCCCCCCTTCCAGCCCCATCCATGTCCTGCTGAAGGATGCCATTGTGCCTGTCCCTGCTGAAGCACAAGTGCCTTATCTCTATGTGCCCCTTGCCTGAACTCCATTTGAACTCTGGTGCCTTCTTCTGTAAGCATTGGCTATGAAAAGATGTGTTTTTCTGGACATCTTCTAATAAAATGGCAGAGAAAGCCCTGCAGTGACATGGCTGTGTCCCCATCTCTGTCCCAACACAGGAGAGAGGTCTTCTGTGGAGAAAGGATTTGGGGATCCCTGGCTGTCTCATCCTTGGCTGAGCATGTCTCATTAGTGCTGGCTCAGCTCAGCTCCTGCAAGGGCCTTGTGTTCCCTCATTAGTGAGTGTTAATTAACTGGGTGTCAGGACTGAAAGCTGGAAGGTGAAGCAGTTCCTACTGGTCATGGGTTTTAGGCATGTGGGTTAACCCCCTCCCAAACTGAGAGCTGAACAGGGAGGGCAATATCCTACTCCAGGGTCCTTCTTCAGTGAGGGCTTGGGACACCCCTCCTACCTCCGAGGTCCCTTAGGTGCTGCCTGGGGCTAGCCATTCCTGTGTAGCTTGAAGCACCCTCTTTGGGTTCTCCTTCCTTCCTTTTTTGCCTTGCCATGGGAGACCCCTCTCTTCCCAGCCCATTAGACATCCCTCTTCCCTATAAAAAAAACCAAACAAAACAACACTGACCAAGTGCCCATTCCGATTTCGCTTTCTTTATTATTTATCATTCTTTCAAAATAGGATATGTTCAAAAATATAAATAGGTGCAGGGAACACTGGTGCCCCGCACGGTCCCCTGGAAAGAGCACGTTGTCCCAGGACGAGTGCTGTGCTGAAGAGGGGGCAGTGGGGAAGCAGAGAGGGGCCACAGTCCCCAGCACCTGTGTCCTGGGTCTCAGCATCCCCTTGCCTTCCCTCCTCCCACAGCTCCTTCCACCACAGCCCCCCAGCCCTCCCCACCCGTCCTGACGTGCTGCAGCAGTAGAAGGATTCTGGAAAAAAAAAATAAAATAAAGCCCCAAAGGTGCTGTTCACCCTGGAGATTAAATAATTACATTGTTCGTGGATAAAATCAGGAAAAAATAATCATCTTTATTATTTAACTTAACCCCCTGCCCTTTGCAAACCCACCCCCCTCCCTGTCCCCAAAGGCACGAAGATAATTGGAACCGGACGGTTAGTAAAAATGCTGAGATCTAATTCGTTTTGCTTTGGTGCTTGGAAAAACAATTTTTTTTTTGTATATATATATACACAAAAGTGGGTTTGTCTTTAATATAATTTTTTTCCTTATATGACAAAAAAAGCAACAAGAAGAAGAAGAAATCGACTCTGTTAATATAACTGTTCCGTTAAAAATCTCTTTCTCGCTTTCCTCCTCGGTCTCTCGCCCCGCTCTAATGGGTGCGTCTGCGCACGGCGCTGCCGCTGGGTTTCGACCGGCTCCTGGGGCTCCTCTTGTATAGCCTGCGCTGGTAGCTGGAGGCTGTGGAGGAGAAGAAAAGGCACCTTGTTGGCAGGAGCCGGGACAGAGAAGCTGCTTGTCCCACGCTGGCCGCCCCGGCCCCTGGCTGCCTGGAAAAACACGGGCAGCCGCAGCAGCGCTGCCCGGGGCGGCTGCGTGCGCCCGGCGCCAGCCCGCCCGCACCGCACAATCGGCCCTTCTCTCGCCCTGCCCCGGCTTTGCTTCGCCCAGCGGAGAAGGTGCCTGTGGCTCGGCGAGAGCCTGGGCAGGAGCATCATCTCCACGGCTGCTTGTCCCATCCCTTCCCTGTGCCAGCCAGGAGGGCGGCTCGTCCCCATCTCACCCACTCATTCGTAGTGGGATGTGCTCAGGGCACAGGAAGGGAAACAGCCCGGCCTGGCTGGCAGGGACAAGGTTTCTGCCTGATCTTTGCTGCCAGTCTCCCTGGGAGCTGGCGTGCTCTGGTGTGATAATTGCAGGAGGGTTTTGGTGGAAGAAGCTAAAGCTGGCTGGGAGCAGACTGGGTCTCTTGATTGCTGGCAGACCGTGTGAGGAACAGTCTGCAGCTCTCCAGACCAACAGCAGGGCCAAAGGAATCAGCATCTTGGTCTGCACCAGGCAGCCGCCCTTGGACACCTCCTCCATCCCTCCTCCTTTCATCTCCTCTCTGGGCAGAGGTTTGTCCCTTAAACCCCTATCAGCTTTCTTTGGCTGTGGGACTATTGCTTAATCTGCCTTATCTGGAATTGCCCAGCAGGACCAGAACCTGGCAAGGAGGCCACTGGACAGATGTGATTTGTCTGAGGCCAACAAAAATCTTGGGAAGCTGCAGGCAATCAGAGAAGGGACAGGGGTGTAGGCAGGCCTGGGAGTGGGCTGGGACACCAGTGGAAGAAGGCTGACTGCCATCAGCTGGAGGCCTGACAGAAAGAGAGTCAGGAACGCAGCCCTGTGGCTTGGCTTGTGTCTGCTGCAGGACTCCTGTCTGCTCCCAGGGCAAGGGGACAACAGGGAAGGGCTTGGGGACCCCATGGCTCTCCCATTCTGTTCTCTCTGTTGATGAAGGCTGTGCCAAAACTCACCCTTTCAGAAGCCATTTATTTTTCCTTCTCTGAGAAGCCTGGGCCATTGGTAAGCCCCTTGTTGCCCTTTCCTGACTCTGGAGCTGCCCCTACTCTGCCTTGGTGGGTCTCCAGGGCAGTCCTGCAAGCCAGGCTCGGTGGTCCACACCTGCCCCAGAAGATATCAGCTCCCATGGACCCGTCACAAGGGAAACTTCCAAGAAATCAAGGGAACCACGGTATGCCCTTCTGCCTGGCTCAGAGCTATCCTGCACCCCGAGATGATATCCCGCATTCCCAGCTCCTTCCAGCTGCAGAGGGACATCGGCCCTAACGCGAAGGTAGAGGACCCAGACGTACGGTTTAGGCAGGATATCCGCGGCTCCTCCCACTGCCCGTTGGGCTGGCACCGGATCGTGGGCACGTGCCGTTGGATGTAGCCTTGCTCGCACTGGTACCGCACCATGGAGTTTATTTCGTAGCGTTCCTTCTTCCGACCGAAGGTCCTGGCGTTCTCCACCGCAGGGGGGTCCCCGCAGGCCACTGTGGGAGATGGGCACAGACTGGAGAGTGAGTGAGAGAGCACCAGCCTGGCTGGGCGGGCAGCTCACACCCAGGGCAGGCTGGCGTGTAAAGCCTCGGCACCCTTCCATGAATAAAACCTTAACTCTCTTTGAGATTGCCTCTGTCCACAAGGCTTAGGGGCAGGGGAAATGGAAATTCTGTGATTTGAAATCAAGCAGGGGTCTGCTTCAGGGCTTCACTCCTGCCTCCTGGAGAGGCTGCGAGAGCTGAACATCACAACAGCTGCCTGTGTCCGTAGGAGGGCACAGAGCTGGTGTGTGGGAGTGATGCTACAGCCAGCGTATGACTCTGCCTGGGGATATTGAACATTAATGGCTTGTCCTATTTAGTTTCAAGCCCTTGTGGAACTTTCTCCAAGAGCCTTGGCCAACTTCTAATTCCTTCTATCTCTTTGATCACCCTTTGCAGCAACACAACCCACATTCCTGGGCACTGGGCACTCTGCTCCAGACCCACAGCCACCTACTGAGTCCCCCATCCGTGCCAGTATGGCACAGGGTGCTGACCTGTTCCTTTCTTGCAGGTGAAGGGGAGGTGATAGTTGCAGGGAACGTCGTTCCATTCGCCTTTCTCATGCCAGATCATAACAACGCAGTCCTCGCCCGCCGAAAAGAAGTTATCGGGTTGGTTGGGCCGCCAGTTCTCGTATTGCTGCCGAGAGAGGACAGTCCTCCAGCTAAGGTTGGGCCCCAGTCTCTCCTACTCCCTCCCTCATCCTCACCCCGTCTCTCCCACACCTCTCTCCAGCAGGGCCTGTGGGTTGCCAGCCCTGCCCCTACACCAGTTATTTCTGTTGTGATGCTGCCCAGGACACCACCAGCTTTTCTAGAGGCTTGTAAAGACCCTGAGCCCTACAAAGTTTAGGGTTGCCTCCACTCAATGCCCAACCCAATCACTCAACATGTAAGCCACGGGGCCCTTCCCACCACCCTGGAAAGCCGATGCCTGCTCATGCCGTGGGCTCACCAGGGAGTGCCCGTCAGACCAGCGGAAGTCGTTCTCCACAGCTCTGTCACTGAGGCCGATCCACTGATAGTCCTGTGCATGACCTGGAAGAGCAGGAGGCAGAGAAAAGAGTCATGGTTGTCCTACACATTGCTGGAAGCATTTCTTTGCCATCTCAGCTGTCCCTGGCCCTGGAGCCTCTGGTTCATCCCAGTCAATATTCCCTGGCGCCCTTTTCCCTTATATCATGTTTGCCCAGCTCCCTCCCCACTCATGTCATGAGCATGGGTGCACCCATACAAAGATGAGGATTTGTTAGGATTCATATGAGCACCAGTGGAGAAAATGGTGATTTTGGATAAATCTGCCTGTAGAGTCAGAATCCAGTGGCTGGATCCATGCCCAGTTTTAGGCTGCCCTCAGCACTCACTGTTCACAAATTCTTGTTCCTCTGGGGTGATGATACTGCTCAGGTGGGCTTGATGTTGTCGGCATCTGGTCTCTGCATCCATCCAAGTCTCCCTCTCTTCAAAGTGTCTGTAGCAATGGCCCTGGAACTTGGTCCAGCCTTCCTCACAGTTTTCCGAGTCTGAAACACACAGAGGAGGGATGAAAAGGAGTTGGTGCATGTGTCTGAAAGCTTTCAACTCACCTCTTAGCAGCTCATGCTTCCATGGCATGGGACAACACATGGTCACTTTCACTGAAAAGCACACCCAGACACTGTTGCCTGTAGGAATTCCCTGGGAAAGTTGTCAGAAGGCCTCCAAGAAACACAGAGAGAACAGCCTGCATGGAAGGCCCCGTGTCTGCAGTGACACAACCAGTGCTACTAGAAAGCTTGAATGATACAGACTTATTCCTGAGAAATTCAATCCCTGTGTAATGTTCCTGAAGTCTGCTTTTGAGGCAAGAACACCTCTCTTCCCACTTGTGCTGGCCTGCAGAGTTTTCTTTCTTTGGGAAATACCCCTCCAAACCCTATATCCAGATGTCCAGAATCAATGTGTTGAATATGAAAGAGGGGGCCACCAGGTGTGGGTGGTTCCATCAGCTGGTGTGATTCTGGAGCTCTGGAGGAGAAACAAACCAACCAAGAGGGGTGAAAAGCAATGGAGACAGAAACTTACCACAGTGGAGAGAGAGAACTAAATCTCAATGAAAAAGCTTGGAAACTGCTAAAGAAGTACAAACATTTCTCAGCTTTTCAGAAGATCCTTTACCATCTGAGAAATATTGAGGAACTGAACACACTTAAGAAAAAATAAAACCACAGATGGGGGAAAGTAGAGACAAATGGAGAAACCACCAGGAAAGACCTTCAGCAGCTCCCACGTAATGCAACACCACACATCTGTCTGCTACATATGACTGAAGGAAGCAGAAAATGAAATGTGTTTAATCTCAGCCTTTCAGATGCCTGATCTACCATCCTTTCTCAGGCCCTTGCTGCTCTGAGAGTGGTGGGCTTCCATGAGCCCTCATGCCTCCCTCCCTTTCCATAAGGTTTTCTGTACTCAGTTTCTTTCTTTGTTAAACTTGGTAGGTCAAAGCACTTGTCACTTTCAGTAACACTAATTCCTCCTAATCCACCTTTCTGGTGTTCTCCCAGATGGAGATTGCAGGCCCTTCATAGATGTTGGAGTGGTTGGTAGTTATTTGAGACATTAAAAGCATTTCCTGATTTCTTCAACAGATCAAATAGGTTATCTAGCAGTAGGTGAAGCTCAGAGGATTCTTGGGTGTTGCAGGCAGATCTCTTGCAGAAAGTTAGCTGAGAACTTGCTCTGTCTTTTGAGATTAAGACTTTTCCCTGTTATCTTTAATGGCATCCCTTGTCATCACAGACTGAGGATAGGACAGGACATGATAAAGAATCTCAGCAGGCCATTTTCTAGGAGAAAGGCTATGCCTTCCTACATAATTTTTTCTTACAGATAAATATGACAGCAATTTTCTTGGAAAAGAATGATGGAAATCTTGTTCCCTGGTAAGGACATTTTCATGGTGACAAAAGGGACTGTCAGTGTGCATTGTTCACCTACAGTATCCCATTGTTCTTGGACACCAACAGCAAGGATGATATGTCTCATGGGAATATGATGATTTACATTTCCAACAAGTTTTGGGGCACTGGCTTCCTCTTGCATCTCCCAGATGTCAAAGCCCATAATTCAGAGAAAAGAGAAAATTAAGTCTGGCTTGGATGAAACAAGATCATAAGCAGTTACAGGCTGGAGAGTTTCTGGCTGGATAACAAGGACCTTCAACAGCAGGTATCATGGGTGGGTAAATCGAGAACGAGTGAGGCTGCATTGGAAAATTGATGCTAAGACAGCACAATTCCTACCCAGAAGGTTCAGTGATCCTAAGCCTGTTCCTTATGGTCTACTCCATATGTTCTTATTGAAAGCAGGAAGAGATGCGGAGAAAGGGAAGGAGAAAATCCAACATATATTATCATTACTCATGCCAGGGTGAAGATGATAATGTAACTTTATTTCTCTTTTGTTTGAGCAAGACAGGAGAGCTTCCCCTCATCTAAGCTGACAAAAGTTTGGACTTTCATCAGCTTTAAGGAAAAAACTCTTTTTCTTTCCTTGTAGAAACAAAAAGAAGTATTAGTGCACTAATTTTGATGGAGATACAGGATGCTTCCCGTTTTCTCAAAGATACATTCCCTGCTGATTTTGCCACAGGAAGCTACGTTGTGGAGATGACAAAAATGTCATGTTCTGTCAAATCAGTGGAGATTCCTGGAGTCAATGATGCTTCCCTCAGCTGCATCTTCCCCGAGAGAAATACAATCATTTTTCATGGCTCAGTTGAAGCATCCTTCCATGAAGTTCCAGTCTAGCAGAGGAAGTTTGCCTGGGGTGAAGATGTACTCAGAAGGTTCCCTACTGTTACAGATGAACAGAATGACCCCTGACCCAAAGAGATAGCAACTTCCATGATCAACACTGTTATGATCTGTGTGGAGCTTCACCAGAGACACTTGAAAAAGAGAAAGCTGAAGAAGACACCAGAAGCTCCTGCTTAGGAATCTTACAGGACATGATGCTGTGAGGAACAAACTTACCAAATTCAATACTCAAAAGCTTCAAAGTTTTTCCCTTGTGTGTTTTAAGCTGCTGTTAGAGGTTAGCTCACTGAGATGAAGGCAGCATTGATGGGAGCAGTGGGGATCAGCTTTTTTTGGGGGGTAGTGTGGGAACAAAGTGGTGCAGCAGTTAGTAGGATTAGCTGAAGCCAGGGAGGCCGTACCGATCTCACACAGGTCCCCTCCGTAGCTGGGAAGGCAAAAGCATTTGAAAGAGTCGATACCATCAACGCAGGTGGCTCCATTCAGACAGGGGCTTGAGTGGCACACATCGGTGTCTGCAAGAAATCAAGGGCTTCCATTAGGGCTCTGGGAGGCAACTCTACCAACAGGAGAACTTGTTTCCTTGCTTGTGTAGGAGGGAATATCTGTTGTTTTGGGGGGACTTGGAAGGGTTGTATTTCATAACGTACTGCCACTGCTGCTGCTGGAAGAATGAAGGCAAGAGACCCAACCCACCCTACAAGGAAGACATGGGTTTTCTGGTGGTTGAACACCACTCTGAAGATATGAGAACAAAGCTCTGCGGGATGTATCCAACACACAGCACTGGCTGTGGTAATTCCTCCTTGTCTGCTGCATCAAACATGTAAACTTGTGTCTGTGTCTCCACCAGCTAAAGGTCTATGAGGAGGAATGTGGAATTCTTCCATAAGTGATAGAAATATCCTCAAATAGATCTCTATGTCCTAAGCAGCGTTCCTGGTTATCTGTCCTCACTAATAGTTTCTTCCTAACCATAATTTAGATGAAGTTCTGCATCAAGAAATCTCTTCTCAGTGAAGATGAAGAAAGTGCAGAGAAGAAAAGTGGGTTCAAAGGTGGTTAAAGGCCCTCAGCTTTGTCTCTTGGAGGATCTTAGGCCTGGCTATGGGCGCTGATTCCTTGGTGAGGGGTACTGGAGTGCAGTCACATTTTCTCCAGACCTGTCCTCACTATGTGCTTTTCTGGTTGTGATGGGGATGGAAGAAGTTGGTGCATCTTTTTCAGCTGTGGACACCATCTTGGTGGAGAGAGCTTTGGAATCAGAAGAAGGGTCATTCAGAATGGAAAGATTTCAGATACATTCAACTCAGAAACAAGGGGGAAGAGGAAGGAAGGAAATGGGAACACATCCACGCAGGTTGGATTAAATGGTGGCTGGTTAGATCATCATCTGAGACAAAGTTTCTTTCACACTCAGGAGAAATGCAAGGCTTTAAAAGTGATGACTCCATGCTCTTCTTGTGTCTGACAGGGTTAGCGAAGAAAGATTCAAAAATTATAAACATACTGGCCGTGGAAATAGCAGAGCAGCAGCTCCCCGAGATCTGTGTTCATCTTCTGACTGGGGTTTGGATATTTGGTTGGATATTGTTTTCTTGGAGCTGAGGCCCAGCTGCTCAGTGTCTCCAGGCACAAGAGAACAGATGGGCGTTACACTCCCTGTGGCGGTCTGGTGACTCATTGGCCAAGGTCTGATACGTCATCTAAAAGCTGAATTGTTCTGTAATGTGCCTGAGTGATGGAAAAAATCCTTTCTCACCTTGGATGGTAAATCTGAGTATGCTTTGGAGCAAGGAGATTGTCATCTTTACTCTAGGCTGTGAGCAGTGAAATCATTCCTCAGATGTCTGATGAGCCTCTCACTCCAGTTTTGCAGCTCTCTGAGAGAAGGAATTTTTCACTCTGGATTGCCCTTCTAAATCTCATGGATGCTTTTTGGATTTCTTTGTTCTTTGCAAAATTTCTTTGCAAAATGAAGATAATCCCCGTTTCCATGATACTAGTAAATACTTTGAAACTTTCCAGAACAAAATGGGAGTCACAAGCCTAGAGGAAGAATAGAAGAGCTGAACTTGGCTGAGTATTGCTTATTAGTCACACTTGGAGTTCCTAGATGATAGAGAGGATAAAGAAAAACGAGGCATCCTGAGGGCTGATTGCAAATCAAGAGGCCCTTTGGGCTTCTTCAACAGCAGTGGCAGCAGAAGTTCATGTTGATTCCAGTGGGCTCCAGCTGAACATGTAAGGAAAGGCTTTCCTTCATTCGTCAGGCTCCGTGAAGTGGAAAGAACACTGCAGAGGAGGGAGGGAAGCACTCACAAGAGCTAAAGCTGAATGTTTAGCAGTGGATAATGAGCCTTCAGCTGTCTTCGGCCATGTGGAATAAAACTTGGCATGTCCAAGATCTCTTCTGAGATGCAGGAGACCTGCTGTGTGCTGCCATCCCTGGTCTTGGAGGAGGAGGGAGCAGGCACACATGTGCAAAGTCATTGCCGCAAATTTCCAGCTGGGAAATAAGTCTGGAGCAGAGTTTCCTTTTACAGATATTGTATATAATATGGTTGCACATATTTCATATGCAGTAAAAACAAATCTTTGGTTATAATATATATGTTACATATCTCTCCATATATATATATATTTGTGTGTATATATATATATATGTATATATATATTTGTATATAACATATAAAGAAAGGGTGTGTACTTGTAGGTAATGTTGGAGAAACAAACATCAAATACAAGTGAGACATAGACAGGTTTTTTTTTCCCCCAAAATAGTGTTTCAAATGGCTGGAGAGAAGATGTTTTAAACACGTGATGATCATAAACACCGAACTCCCCTTCAGCCTGTTGGACTGCTGAGGCAGAGACCCTCTCTCCATCTAGATGTAGTATCACCTCACCAAGCTGATACTGAAAAACTCAAATACATCTGTCAGGTTGGAGAAAGTGTTACTGATTCTGATCCTCCCAGAAAATCTGGATCTCAGAGGTGTTCAAGAAAGGTGTAAATGGTAAACGTGGCAGTGATGTTGCCTCTGGAAATCTTGGCAAATTTGTTTGTGGGTGTTTCTCGGATAAGGCATGTAAGCCACAAACTTTACAGGAGGTGAGAACTCCATTAAAAATATAAATCCATCTATCACACAACACTTAGTGTTTGGGGTTTTTTATAGCCTTTTATATGCTATAAATATGTCTACTTCCACATTGTTTAGAGCTAGATGAGGTTAGCAAATCGCTGCACACCTCTTCAGCCATCTGCAGAGCCTGCAACACGCTAGCGAGGGGCGAGCCCCCACCTCCACAGCGCTGGCTGCCAGGTACCTTGACACTCAAGGATTTAGACACGAGCTATTTATTTGCTTGGCTGAGCAGTCATCCAAAAAGTCAGCTCTGCTTTGCGATGCAGCTCAAGTGCTTATCAGCTGACAAGGAGACAAGACCACTGCTATTATTACCCCGAGCTAACAAAGGACAGCGATAGTCGATAGTCGAGGAATGCAGAAGGGAGGCAGCCCTCGCTTTCAAGAGCTGCAGATGTAAAACAAAGACGGGAGAAAATGCCTCGCGGTGCTAAGAATAGGAAACCCAGTTAGAACATGTTATTAACTCACTTCTTGAGGATAATGCAGAATTAGCAATTCTTCTAAAGAGGATTCATACTGCACTTAATATTGTCCAGAAGTTGCAAAAATTCCCCAATTCTGCTGTCACGACAGTTTCTATTTTTTTGCTACTAACAGGACCCAAGGTCTAACTTTTAGATGCCTTTTCTTTTTTAATAAACCAATTACAACAAAATGGACAATGTAAACCAGGTCTTGCATCTGGAAGATGTAAACAGTTGGCTGGAGAAAGCAAGGGGAGTTACACAGCTGCAATGCAAAGTTTGAGTTTGTTCCACCATTTTCTTCCTAAGACTTCTTTTCCATTGCCAGATATACACTATATTTAGTCAGAATAGTTTTCTTTTTGTGCAACTGAAAACAAGAGAAGTATTCTTGTCATCACTGCCCATGGTAAGGGGAGGTTTGAGCTAGATCATCCTTAAGGTCCTTCCCAACCCTGACCATTTTATGATTCTATGATTCTCCCAATGCCTCTGAAAAAAATATTTTGTACTAGATAATGGAAATTGGAAAGGGAAACCTGGAAGAAATTAAAGAAAAATAGATTGGTCCTGGTTTTGTTCAGAAGGCAAATGGTACATAAAAGTGAACAAGCAATGTCAGTGGTGAGAAAGAAATGCTTTAAAAATTCTTCATCTCAAGCTGAGACAACAATACCAGAAACAATGCTACCATTTCCTAAAACAGTGCAGTCTGTCCATTTCTCTCCATGGCTGCCTATATGGAAGATGAGTGAGAACATTCATTAAACAAGGTCATCTTTGTGTTTAAAACATCTACTAAGGAGAAGCAGCTGGTGAACAGAGAGGATGCTGTCACCCAAACCCCAAACAAACTGTAGTTTCCCTGAAGCTTTGAGTAACAGGTTTAGTAATATATTCTATGATATTTGTATATCGTCCTGTTTTTGTTCTACAGAGCAGAAAAGGTCAGAGAGAAGGGCAAGGCATTTCAGGATGCCCAACTGTGCCTGTTATATCCCTCACCCTTTCTTTATAGGCCTCCTTGTAAGTGCAATTATCCGAACAGGAAATCAGAGACCAACTAGATAATTATCTCCTA
Organism: Chloebia gouldiae; assembly: GCA_003676055.1. Taxonomy (NCBI): domain Eukaryota; kingdom Metazoa; phylum Chordata; class Aves; order Passeriformes; family Passeridae; genus Chloebia; species Chloebia gouldiae. The sequence goes on from QUSF01000015.1 coordinate 10,689,143, forward strand.
GAATTTGGGGAAAAAAAATCCAGGTTCAAATTAAATTTGCTTTTCAGAGCTTGCTGGAAAGTTTGAACTACTGATCTGATAGCTCAAACATCAAAGAAAAACATTGGAGCAATTGTAGGGTGACTCCTGGAAAAAAGGAATAGGAAGAGTTGGGGAAACCAGTTCTTTCACATTTTAAGTTAAATGCTAGTATTGAACATCACATAGCCAGTTACTGACTTACAATGAGCAATTAAGTAATGAAAAGAATTAACTACACTAATTGAACCAAAGTCTCCATGCAGCAGAAGGGGCAGGCATTGCTGTAGCCTTAAAAAAAAAAACAAAAAACTATTTTACTAGAGACCAGGAGTTTCCAGGAGGACTTGTTGATCTGCTGGAATCTCAAATTTGTCCAACTATCTCGTGGAAGAAGAGTTCAGTAAATTTGGATAGCTCTGTCTCCAAAACATTATGTGTAAAAGTAAATGGGTGTGTAAGTTACACTAGTCCAAGGATGTAGGTTACCTCTGCAGAGGAAGGTTTTGTTTAAGCAAATTAACTTCTGATGGAAAGCAGACAGTGTGTCCAGGAGACATCAAATCACCTGCTCAGCCACAAAGGGTCTGTGCCTCTCAGCCAGGACTGGGACCTCCATCTCCTTCTTGAGAGCATCATTTGCATTCCCATTTCACCCATTTCACATTGGGTGAAACATTCTGAATCAGGGGAATATTTTCTTTACTTTTTTCCTGGATGATTTTCTCTAGACCAACAAAACCCAATCCCTTGGACTTCCAGGTTGTGAAGTATGAGGAAAGCCCATTAAGACCTTTTCTCATTTGTATTCTAACCTTTGCTGTGTGGGGCCATAGGCAACAGACTTCATGGACCTGTTTCACTAGAGACAAGCAAAACTTCACATAAAAAGATGCCATTTCAGCACATTTCTCTTTCCCCCCACAACTGAAGTGAAGTTTTTAAGTCATCAACTGGTCTCAGAGCTCCAAACCGCAGCCTTTCACTGAAGTGCCAGCATGTTTTTTCAGCTAATAATTATTTGTCTTCAAACGCTACCAGAAGCAAAATGACCCGCTGAGTTGGCAAAAACCTGGGTGAGGAAGCCAAGCCTATGGACAATTCTTTCAGCTTGTGGGGTTCCTGTCCTCATGGAGGAATCAAATGCTGACTAAAGACATGTACATGCACAGCCTTCAATTTGGTTAAACACTAAAACCTACTGGCACTCCAAGTGTTAATCTTCAGTCTTCTGGCTCTGGCTTCTAGAGATACTTTTAGGCTCCAGCAGAGCAGAATAATATCATTCTTCTTAAATCATCCCACTAAATAGACTGCTGGATCTAACTGGAACCCTCCAACAACAGGGCCAGAGGGCAAAATTCACATTTCTTCCTGTTCCTCACTCTAAGCTCCTGTAAAGCTGAACCAGCTTCACTCATGCTTTAATGTCAGTGAAAATCCACTGCACTGCATGGGCCCCCATTGCACCCTACAAACCCTGAGCACAGCACAAGGCATGCACATGGGAGCTGACAGCTTTTGCAAGAGCTAAATTTCAAGACTGGGAAGCTTCAAGTGAAAAGGCAGCCACAACATGGGAAACAGCATTTTGGGATCCAGCCTACTCTTCTTCCTTGTAGACTTCCCATGTTCACAATCCCCAGAGCTCTGTAAAAGTAACAACACAAAAAAGACAACCTAGGATTCCTTTTCTTTCTTTCTTTCTTTCTTTCTTTCTTTCTTTCTTTCTTTCTTTCTTTCTTTCTTTCTTTCTTTCTTTCTTTTATATTTCTTTTTCTTTTTTTTTTCTTTTGTCATCTTTTTGCTCTTATTCTCTAGAAGAGGTTTGCCTTGTTTTAGGGGTATTCTGAGTTCACGATCAACAAACTTTTTTGCCACCTGCATGACCTTCCTTCATACCCTGACCAGGTCTGCATTTAGCTCTGTAGGGATACTGTAGTAAAATTTACCAATAAAAAGAGAAGTTTTACCCTAGAATATCTTCCCTGGTGGGACTACCAGCCATACACGTGTTCAAGCCTATTTCTAATTTATAAAGCATACAATTAAACTTCATGCAGTGGTTGCTTACCTCTTGCTGTCTCCTGCTAAGAAACCCCAGCTGCTACATTGTCCTCTCTGTGACTTGAAAATGAACATATTCCAATTTCAGAACATTTTTCAAGATTCTTCACACATGAGCTGCTGAACACATGGTTTTCTTTCAAAATACTTCACAAAAATGTTGGCTAACAAATGATCTGAGGAATCTGGCAATCGCCTTGTGGTTAATTTTTAAAAAGAAAAAGCAGTGGAATAAAATCCATAGTTTGGGGCCAATATTTTTTTTTATTATTATTTTTACTAAACCTCACCATCTTCCTTCCTTCCCCTCAATGCTGCCTTTGCTGGCTTATTTTTGTCTTTGGGTTTGGACGTGGCAGTGGGCATGGCCCAAAAGCAGAGCCTACTTTTGCAAGAAGGGTTTTTGGGTCCATAACTCCTGTGCCACCCTGTGCTGTGCCAGGCTGGTGCAGTGCTGTGGGAATGACCCTGCTGGTCTGCCCTCACCCACCCCTGCAGCATCCCCGGGACAGCTGCTCAGCACAGGCAGGACTGAACAAAGCTTTGTGATTACCTGTGCTCTCCACAGGGAGAGGGCAGAGAGAAATGCAGTGACTCATTGGAAACACTTTAGGGATGGAAATGACGTTAGAAACCAGGCTGAGCTTCACAAAGCCCTGCACTTACTGACCCTTATTGAGTCCAGAGATAGCTACTCTGAATGGTATAAATTGACCCAAAAAGAAGCAGTTTAGGAGGTAATGTGGGAAGGGCTAGAATTGATGACACTTTTGCCAGAAGGAAGTGAGTAACACCCTTTGCACAAACATTTTGTACCACACTTAAGCAATGTGTGGCCCTACAAGAACACGTGGCCCTTTGAGAACAGAGGATATGCAGGTCATTCATACATCACAAGCACTAATGGCTTTCCAACGAGGCTTGTCCCCAGGTGCCAGCTCCCGATGGCAGCAAAGGGAAAACAAGCTGTGTCCAAGGATGCTGCTGTGTTACCTTGGCCAAGAGGCACATTATTTTGCATTTTGATTTTTCCCCCCTCTGCAGTGCACTGTTGTTTTCACAGCATGCAAACTCTTCTCAGGAAATGCTCGTCAGAATGCTGGGAGAGTGTTTTCACCATAAATGGTTAATCATGCTTCAATATTCTGTCTGGGGCCCAACCAAAGACAGAGCACTAAAACACTAAAAAGGCAGGGTGGATGGAAGGGCATTTATCAACAGAGCTGACAAAAGCTAGTGATGCTCTGAGCATTATCTTACATTATCCTGTTGTAGAACAGCATAAGACACAGACCAGAGGGTGGCCACATGCTGAACAGTACTCGGGGCTAGGCAGCAAGTCAGCCCACCATGGAAAGAGAAAAGAGAAACAGAATAGGACTGAGACTAGCAGCCCATCTTCTCCAACTTCTCAGCTGTGTGCAGGGTGGAAACCTCTGGAGGTGTAGAGGTAGCACAGAGGGACAGGGTTAGTGATGGACTCGGCAGTGCTTGGTTAACGGTTGGACTCGATGATCATAAATGTCTTTTTCAACTTAAACAATTCTATGATTCTGTGATCACGACAGAAAACCTCATATTTATGGCTTTCCATCAGAACAATGTTCTACTCGAGTCTGCTTCTGTGTTAATATTCTCTGCTGTATAAAAACCAAAAAAAAAGTGACAGCTATGTCCCCTCCTTCCCATCCACAAAGCTTTCCCTTCCATATGAGACACATTACCTTCTGTAGTGGGTCCTAATGCGTCAATTGCTTCTTGTGAGACTTGGGGCAGGGCAGCCGTGGTGGTGGCCAGCAGATGGGGATTGTCTGGAGCAACAGCTGTCTCCGTCTCTTGTTCTGACACCACAGGAGGGGAAGGCTCCATGTCAAGCTGAGCCTCTTCAGGGTTCCTGAGACCCTGTGTTGGTTCAACATCTGGAGTCCTGGTACTAATTACAACGTCTGGGACAGAGGTTTCCCCTGCAATGCCTGCGATAGAGTGTGTCACAGCTCCAGATGTTGTGTCAGGAATCTCCTTCTCCTCAGGAGTACCAAAGGGCTCCCCGCTGCCCAAAGATGTGGCAGCTGTTTTGATGTTAGCAGCAGGCAATGCAGATGCTTCCCCACTGGTTTCATGGACTGTGGATGCTTCTATGCTGATCTCAGGAAATGTCTCTCCGCGGGCTTCTTGACTTGTGGGTGTTCCTATTCTAATTTCAGGAAATGCAGAAGCTTCCCCACTGACTTCTTGAACTGTGGATGTTTCTATGAAAATTTCAGGATTGGCAGATGTTTCACCCCTGGCTTCTTGATTTGTGGGTGTTTCTATGCTGAACTCAGGGAATGCAGATGTCTCCCCACTGATATCACGGACTGTAGAAGTTTCTATGCTAATCTCAGGAAATACAGATGTTTCACCTCGAGCTTCTTCACCTGTGGATGTTTCTATTCTAATTTCAGGAAATTCAGGTATTTCACCACTGGTTTCATGGACTGTCGAAGTTTCTATGCTAATTTCAGGAAAGGAGGACATATCCCCACTGATTTCATGGACCGTCGAAGTTTCTATGCTGATTTCAGGAAACGCAGAAGTTTCCCCACTGGTTTCATGGACTGTTGAAGTTTCTATGCTAATTCTTGGGTAGGCAGATGTTTCACCCCTGGCTTCTTGATTTGTGTATGTTTCTATTCTAATTTCAGGAAATGCTGAACTTTCTCCACTAATTTCATGCACTGTTGAAGTTTCTATGCTGATTTCAGGAAAGGCAGATGTTTCTCCACTGGTTTCCTGGACCGTTGAAGTTTCTATGCTAATTTCAGGATAGCCAGATACTTCACCCCTGGCCTCTTGGCTTGTGAATGTTTCTATCCTGATTTCAGGAAACGCAGATGTTTCCCCACTGATGTCTTGACTTGTGGAGGTTTCTATTCTAATTTCAGGAAATGCAGATGTTTCTCCACTTATTTCTTGTATTGTGGATGTTTCTGTGCTACTTTCATGAAATGCAGAGGTTTCCCCACTTGTTTCTTGACCTGTGGATGCTTCTATGGTAATTTCAGGATACCCAGATGTTTCACCCCTGGCTTCCTGACTTGTGGATATTTCTGTGAAAATTTCAGGAAATGCAGAGGTTTCCCCACTGATTTCTTGAATTGTTGATGTTTCTGTGTTAAATTCGGGAAATGCAGATGCCTCCCCACTGATTTCATGAATTGTGGATGTTTCTATACCAGTTTCAGGAAATGCAGATGTTTCACCACTGATTTCATAAGCTGTTGATATTTCTAGAGCACTTTCTGGCAGTGCAGATGTTTCCCCAGTTAGTTCACCAGATCCAGAGGCCTCACCACTGGGCCCCAAACTGTAGGGAAATGTGACAGTTTCCCCACCCAGTTCCTGTGATACTGTTGGTCTTGTCACCACTTCTACTAAATCAGAAGTGACTAAAGTGATTCCTGGAAGTCCTGAGGCTTCCCCACTGATATCAGCAACTGTTGAAGACTGTCCACTTATATCTGTGGCTCCAGAAAAGTCTCCGCTGATGTATGGGATTCCAGATGGCTCTTCACTCAGGTCTCCTGACCCTGAAGGAAACCCACTTGTCTCCATAGCTCCAGACCCTTCCCCAGATAGTCCTCTGTCTGCAGAAGTAAATCCACTGATTTCTATCACCCCAGATGGTCCTTCTCCCACTTCTTGTGCCACTGATGTCTGCGTTACAACTTCCACCAAAGTGGTATCCACAAGAGACACCGTGGGAAAGCCAGAGGTGAGTCCACTTTCCTCTCCAGACAGCAGACCACTGGTGACATCAACTCCAGAGATGTCTCCGCTGCTGTCCGTCACTCCACTTGGATATCCACTCATCTCCAGCACTCCAGAAACACTCCCACCAAAGTCTACATGCCCTGAAGGCTCACCACTGATGTCTAAACTCCCAGATACCATGCCTGATCCATCTTCCTCTCCTGAAGGCAATCCACTGGTTTCCAAAGTCTCTTTTGCTTCTGCTCCTGTAATTGGCGAAGTTGTTGTCACTTCCTCCAAAGTGGCGTCTATGAAGGTAATGCCAGAGGCCTCACTGCTTCCCTCAGTACCAGAGGTAAGGCCACTTAGGTCCACCAGGCCACTGATCTCATGTATTCCAGATGTTTCTCCACTGGCATCCAGTCCTGAGGGCAAGCCACTAAGTTCAGACCCTCCTGAGGACAGCCCGCTGAGCTCGGGTACCCCAGAGGGCTCCCCGCTGGGCTCAGCTCCTGAGGGCAAGCCTTGGATTCCACCACTGCTGTCCCACTCAGAGGATGGGAACCCTGACAGATCTCCTTCACCGCTGACTCCGATGGACCCTTTTCCCTCCTCTTGCCGTTCTGTCACTGCTGTTACAACTTCCACTAATGTGGTATCCACGAGAGAGATGGTAGGAAAACCAGAAGTCACTCCACTTTCCTCTCCAGATGACACACCACTGACTAGCTCAGTGCCAGAGATTTCTCCGCTTGCTCCAAAAGGCAGCCCGCTGCTTTCCACTTCAGATGGCATCCCACTAATTTCTGGTATCCTTGAAATAGACACCGATATCTCCTCCTCTGCAGAAGGCAGGCCACTGATATCAACAACACCAGAAGACACACCACTCAGATCACCTGAGGGCAGCCCACTTTCTCCAGGTGGGAAGCCACTGGCATGAAGGTCTACTGATGGTAATCCGCTCTCTCCAATGCCCGAGTGGTCTCCACTAAGTTCAAAAACTCCAGAAGTTGGTTCTCTGCTTGTATCTGGAACTCCAGGAACCCACCCGGATGCTGGAGATTCACCACTGACTTGATGCTCTCCAGATTCCATCACCTCCCCTGACACTTCGCTGACAGAAGCATTGGTACTGGTTTCCTCTGGTACTATGGTAGCTGGGGGGAAAGCAGATGGATTCACTGGAAAAGAAAGAACAGACAAAGAGAAGGGGTTGGGGAAATTATTTATACTTTGTGAGGGTCCCAACCCTACACCACCAGCCCAGCACAACACAGGCTACAAGGAAGCTCTGAACCCACCTGAGAGCAGTGACACATCGGTTGGAAAGACCTCAGTACCCCAGGCTGTCTGATTCTCAGGTTGAGTGGCAGACTCTGTCTCCATGGTCACCTCCTCCCCCGAGGGCACCCCCTCCACTCCTGGGATCACTTGTGTTGCCAGCACATCTTCAAAGAACGGGGTGACTCCCTCCTCCTCCACAGGAGGCACAGCTGGAACAAAAAGGCATTGGAGGGAGTTTCCAAAAATTCACAATCCAAGATGCCGCTGAAATGCCACACTCGAACCGGCACCCCAACATGCCCAGCCTCCTTTTTGAAATCCCTTTCCCCCAGGAGACGGGTTTCTGCACCCTGCAGGGGCGGGAGGGTACCTCTGAAGCAGAAGGCGTGGTGCCGGGACAGCGGGTCGGGGAAGCCCGTCTGGTTGTGGTGCTGGTACACGGTCCGGACGCCCGGCGCGTCCCCGCCGCAGGCGGGCCGGGGGCTCACGATGGGGTAGCGCAGGCTGCCGTCGGCCAGCCAGCCCGCGTGGCACCTGTCCAGGCCCTGCTTCCAGGCCGCGTGGAGCTGGCCGACAGAGGCCAGCGTGGCGTTCTGCCTCTCGCAGTGCTGCTGGGCTTCTGGGAAGGTGAACTGCTCCGGCTGGGTTGCGAAGAACACATCACCTGAGGGACGGGATGGAAAACAGAGTGAATCCTCGCGTCCCAGCCATCTGCAGACAGAGGCAGAGCTGTGGGGCTCATTTTTGCTCCACAGCAGTGCCCAGGGGCAGGGGAGGATGTACCCTTGAGCCTGTCGATGTAGCAGTACACGTCGTAGGTCTCTGAGGCCGGGCGCATGCCGTATGACCGCACGCCTGGAGTGTTCTCTTTGTCTCCTATGCAGTTATTTCGGGGATTCACAATGGGATACCTACCGAAAAAGGGAAGAGAAGAGGTAATCCAAGGTCAACCTTATGTAGCCAGGACTGAAGGAACCTCAGTGTGCTTGGAAGCAGGACATGAAGTCTTCACTGTCTGAGGTGCTCAGAGCCCACTGAGTGACTTGGAGACAAGTCCACTTACAGCTTGAGGCAATACATACAAATTTCCTGCCGCTCTTCCTACACACCAGGAGGGCTCACTGGTGCAAGATGTATACGCAGGTTAGGAAATGAGGAAAAGAAGTGGATAAAACATGTCTATTGGCCACTGAATATCACAGGCTGGAGAAAATTTTGGGTCAGCAAAGCTTTTGCTGTTGATGAGGAGAGCAGCAGGACAAACCAGAGTAAAGACTCAGTGGCTGAATAGCCATTTTGGAGGGTGTCTTCCCCAGGTCAGTGTAACTTTACCTGACTGTCTGGTCCCGCAGCCAGCCAGCATCACACTGGTCGAAGCCGGCCTCGTAGGCAGCCTGGAGCTGCTGGGGGGTGGCAATCACAGCGCTGTTCTCCAGGCAGGCCTTCTGGGCTTGGACAAAGGAGAAGGCGTATCTGCTGGTGGCTGCACGGTAGTGAAACACCACACCTGGGGGAAGAGAAGCTGTGGTGAGACAGCAGGTAAAGGATTCCCCTGCACTGAGATGTGTGACCAGAAATGGTCTTCCAAAAACCAGTGCAAGGACCAGGCCCTCTCAAACCCCTTTTGATGGAAACGCCTCATTCATAGAGCCCTGCTGCCACTGAGGATGATGTTCTGGGGATCTCTTCAGCCCTCCTCTAAGGTCTTCTTGCCTTGACTTTCCCCTGGAGTCAGGTGGATATGGGAGACCAGAGTGTGACCACTGCAGGCCAAGCATCAGCCAGCTGAGCCCTGGTCAGCACATGATGGGGTCGCCCACAGTCTTCTCCTCTCCCCTCCTGCCCTACTGTGATGGAGGCGCTCAGCCTGTCCCGGACCTCTAACAGGCCTCCAGGGATCTGGATGCCCTCTGAGATGGCAGAAACTCAGGCTGTTTTCAGCTGAATGGTTACCTCTAGAATGAAGTGGCCTTCAGGCTTCTCAGGGTCCTGGTGCCTTACCTGTGGGGGAGATGGGCTGCTCGGGAAGGTGACCGGCACTGGGGGCAGCTGTCACTCGCACAAGCTGATCTTCCACTGTGAATGCTGAGGCAGACTCCAGTCCTGGTGTGGCAGTCACCCCCACGACCTCTTCCACCGAGCTCACCTCTGCTGTTTCGGTGGTGCTAGCAGTGCCAAAGGCTAAGCTGGTGATGTCAGTGCCTAAATCCATGGTGGTGGCCTCTTCAGGTACAGTCCACACTGCTGTGACATCCTCCCTGGTCACATTTTCCTCCTCTGTGGCAGCTGTCTCTACTGTGACAGCGGTGGTGAAGAGATCGGGCAGGGCAGTGAAGCCCTCGTCCAGCCTGGTGGCGGTGGGGAAGATCTCAATGGGCTCCAGGGTGGCGATGCTGCCACGGGCCTCCTCCTCCGTGGCATTGTGTGACAGAGGCAGCTCCACCTCGGTCTGGGTGACAGTCTGGACAGTGAAGGCACTGCCCAGCTCGCTCCCTGTCTCGTCGATGAACTGCCCTGGGACCAGGCTCTCAATGTCGTCCCCTGCATCAGGACACAAAGCAGCAATTAGAGAGGATAATGTCAGTCTGATGAGGTGAGCTGCACTGGTGCTGCCTCCAAGAAGCAGCTGGGTATCTCTGGCTCTGGGAGGATTAGGGAAATCGTGACAGTTTGGTAAATGAAATGGTTTTCCTTCCCCAACTGTGGCTTTGTACAACGCCTCAGCACGGAGGGCACTGAGCCACCTCTTGCTCCAAATCTGGTTAATCAGCGGAGACGTGGCCCTCGCTCCTGCCAGTTCTCCTTCCCGGGAACACCTTGCCCATATCCAAGTCTGCACTGACCCCTAGTGCCTGCTGCGAGGAAATTAAGGTGGACGGAGGGAAGTCGGGGAGCTTGGACAACCTCCACGGCAGATCCGTCAGAGCCGTGGGAGAGCCTGAGCCCGGATCCTCACACTCGGTGCATGAAACCTCAGCAGGATCACGATCACCTTCTGCTCTGCCCAGGCGGTGACTTGAGAGCTTATCCCATATAAACATTCTAACTCACTGTCAGGACAGCCAAGGCCACTTGCTGTACCAAACACATTGAAACATCTCCCACCTTTCTCCTTCCAAATCACTTTCCTGCCCAAGTCACACTCCTTGGACCTAGGACAATGTGCTTAGCATGGCACTGAGCAGCTCAGCTGACAAGGACATTGGTTTGTAGAGCAGCATGAAACAGAACTGTGAGGGCAGGTAAGGGAGGGATGGATCACATCTTGGACGTGCTGCAAGGCGGGTCTTGGCTGGGGAGGGGAAAAGTATGAGACAATGCCTGGGTTTTCCTCTAAAAATGCTTTCCCTGCTCTATTTCCAATTCCATTGTACTGCTGATTCATTTTAGGCAGTACGTTTCAGATCTCAGTGGATTTAGAGATTTCTGTAAAGATGCTCAGAAAAGGACTGACCATATGCAGCAGTTTCAGAGGCAAACCCTGAGATAACCAGAAGGCTGTGTCTTGGTGGACCAGTCTTTAGCTTGTTCACATAACTGGGTACCTCCACGGGTCTGGGAGATGTGTCTGGGCACACCAGATCTGATCATAAGGGTTTCAACACATATTTTAAAATATTCTTTTTTAACTATGGCAATCCTATATGAGTGTTGGCTTCTGGTTGTCCTGGAGAGACAATATATCACCGAGACAATATATCAAGAGATAATTTATCCCTCCCTCTTCTTGCTGCAGGGAGAAGTGTGCAGTTAGAAGAAAGGGGGAGCAGCTGGGATTCTCTTCACTTCCTGGATGCAATTTTAATCCACGATTACCTGAGACTGCATCAGTCTCAGATTCATCCCAGCATGAAAACTCAGTCACGCATCTGTACCACACCACATCTCATCACTACACACATGTTCAGAGTCAGACTTGCTCTCTTTCTCCTTCACTTCCTCCTCCAGCATTCAAAGTCTTCTATATGAAGCACCTGAGCTCTGCTTTGTGTCTCCAGGAGAGCTTTAAAAGCAGGAGGGTGTGGGAGGACTGGAGAGAAGTGGACTGTGTTACCCCCACCTCCGCAGAGCCCCCATGTACACGTCAAGCAGCCTTCCTAGACCTGCTTTCTACCTCAACACGAGCAGAGGACTTAGTCCTTTGCCAAACCTCCTTTCTCCCCTCTCATTTTTTTTTTAAAAAAAACCCCAACATCAGAGAAGCACGAGGTTGTGTCTGGCCGGCAGCTCCTCTGTGCTGGAGTGCCACGCGGTGCCCCGAGGCACTCACCGCCGTAGCAGATGGCGTCGTAGCGGGAGTCGGGGTGGGGGTAGCCCGTCTGGTTGACGTACAGGTACACCGTCCTCACGCCCACCAGGTTGCCCCCGCAGTTGGGCCGTGCCCTGGAGATGGGGTAGCGCACGCTGCGGTCGGCCAGCCAGCCCGCGCTGCACATGTCCATGCCGTCCTTCCAGGCCAGGTACAGCTCTCCCGTGGTGGCCAAGCGCGCTCCCAAACTGCGGCACTTGTCAAAAGCTTCTTGGAAGGTGAATTTCTCCGGGGCAGTGGCGTAGAAGACTTTGCCTGTAACCACATCATCCATTAGCATGGGAATTACCGATTTTAATCCCAATTCCCTTTCTGTCTTCCTCCCACTTATAAGATTTTGGATAAGATGCAGACTCCTATGTATTACATCTGAAATGCAAGCCTGTGTCGGTGACTTTGTAAAGACCAGAAGAAAGTGAGTCTTACAGACCAACTGCAGATTTGAGCAAAACGCACCACACCAGCTGGAGCCATAGGGCAAGGGGGAGATAAAGGACAATTGCAGTTCGGTTGTGCCAAATATTTCAATGGATCCCTGTCACAAGCATGAATAATTGATGCATCTAAAAGTCTCACACTCAAATGGCTGACCAGGCAGGATGGCGTGGAGTCTGGTGGAGATTAGCTGGACTCCACCCTCCATGCTGCATTAGTCATTTGACATTAAAATTGTCCAAGGTCTAATAAAAAGGCTAGAGAACATCTGGGCTGGCCAGGGTATGTGCTTTTCCAGCTTTAACCTGTCTTTTCTCTGTTTGCTGTTGTGCAGTCTAAGCATGATCAGGGCTTTGGCTGCTTTTGCGTCTAGTAACAATAAAAGCCCCAAATCACCTTGCATTTGCTCTGCATAGCAGTAAACATCATAGGTTTCGTCTGGCTCACGGACACCGTAGGTCCTCACTCCTGGAAATTCATCCTTGTCGCCATAGCAGCGCTCCCGGGGCCAGTGGATGGGGTACCTGAGGGAGAGATTGTGGGTAAGGAGGGGGGACAGGATCCTGGCAGTCACAAAAGGCCGGGAGGGAGCTGCAGAGCACTGCCCAGTATGATAATTTATGGCTTTTCCCAGGAAAGGGAAAGGATGATCTGTTGTCCTGCCCTCACTCTGAGGGGTCCCTGGACCTCTGACTAAAGACATCAGGATAAGGTGCCACCCCAGTGAGAGATGCACAGCTCAGTCTGGTTGAGCCAAATTTGTGCATCTTGGCACAACACTGGCTTTGATCAGGGAAGATCAGGGAGAATCAGGATGAAGCCATTGTCCGCTCAGTTGTCACCACCAGCCCAGGACAGTGGTTACTCTGTTTTCCTAAGAGATTCACCTCTAGCAGAGAATGGCTTGCAATCCACCAGCAGTAACAACAGCTAAGATTTAGCAACTGTTTCCAGTTGGTGGCTTCATTACAGGATCCTTCCCTAACAATGCTGCTGTGGCTTTCCCTTCCCCGGTGTGGCTTCTCACCTGACAGTCTGATCAGCCAGCCAGCCAGCATCACACTGCTCGTACCCATCCTCATAGGCAGCCTGCAGCTGCTCGGGGGTAGCAATGACAGCACTGTTCTGGATACAGGCCTGCTTTGCCTTCTCGAAGTTCAGGGTGTACCTTGTGGAGATTGCTCTGTAGTGGAATACAATGCCTGGAAAAGACAATGGACATCACTCACAATCACCAGGCCCTTGCCTTCCAGAGAAGGCACAAGAAAAAGGCAGAATTAAACCTCATCCTTTAGAGTCCTGCAGTGGAAGCTGTCTTCCTGTCTTATATGGAAAGCAAAAACCATAAAAAAGAGAAGGATTGTACAAAACTTATGCTATTTTATCCACCTATTACTAGAACAGGCTTTACAATATGGCAATGGAAGTTTTTCCAGAACAGCCCAATTCTCCAGATGAGGGCATCCCATCTCCTAAAATGTTTGGAAAAAATTAAAGGTCTGACAAGGGCCCTGTTCCAGCTTTACCCGCTTGAGTAATAGCCCAGTGTATCCAGTACCACCTCCTGCCAAGGATGTCATCTTGCTGCCTCTGTAATTCACCTTCTGCCAGAAGAGACATTTTCTTGCCATATTCTGCCATGAGTCATTTTGCTGGTTTGTTTAGTCTGGTCCTAGCCTGCTGAAATAAATGCTTGCCCTGTGGCTTCTCCACCCATCACCTTATCTGTGACCTGAGAGAAAGGGCTTATTCCTATGAGGAGAACACTGCATCCTCTGCCTGTGTGCCTCTTCCTCCCTTCTGCCCAGGCCAGGCAGCAAGACACTGAGAGACAAGAGCAAGGGCAGGATCCCACCTTTCACTAGGACCTCTATCGTGTCTTGTCTGTCCTCAATGCCGTACATCACTTCGCAGCGATAAATCCCGGTGTGGTTGGATCGCAGCGCCTTGATCTCCAGCGTGGCATCGGTGGGGATGGCGGGGTAGTTGGGCAAGGAGATCACCTCCCTGTACTCGCTGTTGAGCCGGATCTTCCCACCCGTGGCCACCAGCAAGACAACTTCGGTCCCGTTGGAGAGCTTGCTCCATTTGATGCGTGGGGTCAGCATGACACTGGTGTCCTGCTCCTCGGGGATGTTGAAGTAACATGGGATGTTCAGGGAGCTTCCCAGGATAACACGCAGGGGAGACTGCTCAGGTATCTTGACTTCCAGGCCATCACTACTGTCTGCCAGTTCCCAAACAGAGCAATGGTTACAGCAATAACATATGTAATACAAAATATCCCATGTTTGCATATGATCCAGTGCCTGTATCTGATCTGCAAACCTGTACCCACGTATTCAGACACGATCTTTTTGTCTAGTCTAGAAAGGGAAGTTGTGGCAATGACCACTACACCGTGGCTGCTTTTGAGATTTGGACCAGTGCTGGATGTGGGAATGATGGGGACAAAGGGCTCTGCTGCAGTCTAGCTGTTGCCCACACTACGAGTTCACACTTGGTAATGTTTTAAAAGGGAAATGCTGAAATTCTCCTTGTTTCCCCACAAATCTGCAGCTATGTCCCTGGCTTCCCAAGCACTGGAGCAGTGAGAGGCTGTGGCCCAGCAGCCATCCAAACAGAGGTGCCTTGTGTGTGCACGGCACAGGTCTTGGGCACATTTATTTCTGGGGGCCATGGCTCAGTCCTGCTTTGCCATGCCCTGGACACGTACCTGAGAGCTCCACAGAGTCGGCTGCGGTGATGACTTGCAAACACACAAACACTAATAGTAAAGTGGTCATAATTTACCTGCAAGAAACAACACAGGGAGAAAGGATTTGTGTATGTTCACAGGGAGCTGAGCGCTGTGGATGCTGCTGCAAGGCAGTGCGATGCTTTCAGCTGCCCCTAAAGCCTCCTACACTCCTCACACCAGCAGGGAAAGCCTGTCCTTGGGGAAGGATTCTGCCCCAATGGGCCGCTTGCTTTGGGACATCAGTCCATGGGACAAATAAATAAGATGCTCTACTATGTACAACAATCTGAAGTGTTATTATACACTACTTAATATGTTGCTTTCCCACTCTCTCTCATTATTCAGTCTTACCTATGGAGCAGAAAGACAATTTTACAACAGGTCTTCGCACACCTGTTATGTATTTACTTAAGAGGGACCATCACATCCACTAAGCCTTTGTCTCAGAACAGGAGCTGTTCCTCACTGGGCATTCCAAATCAAGCCAGCCCTGGCTCTCACGCCAGATGGTTGGACAAATTTTCTATTCCTTAAAATGCTCTGAAGCGAAAATTGTCCTCTACATGGGGGATAAGTAAAATGTTACAACTCTTTTCCAAAAAACCTGCACAGAGAGCCAGCATATCCTCAAGTGCAAACTGATCCAGAACTAATACAAGGAATCCACAGGATACAGTTTTGGGCATCTTAAATCCACCCTAAATATATCTTCTTGGGATCCCTCAATTAGTCAGAGCAACCTGATTCTTCTGAAGGCTTCAGGAAAAGAAAGGATTGTCCTGCTGACATTGAGTGACAGAAGCAATATAGGGAGGCCAGCTAATTTAATCCTAACTGGATTACCATCCAGTATAATATCATGCTGTGTTAAATCGCCACAAAGACTCAAGTTGGTTTCAATATTTCAAATAAAAAACAGGTCCTCTGGCAACCCAGCACAGTTTGGCATCACTTTTCAGCCCTGACTCAGAAGGAAGGACCACACCTACTGAATCACTGGTGTTTTCTTTGAGGTCTCAGTATTGGCTGTTTCACTCCTGTGATCTAGAAAGATTCCAGATGATTTCACCTGACAGGTAATATTCCAGGTATATGCCTATTGGACTTGTAGAAAACTCCATTGCATATCCACACTGGCACAAGAAAAGGTCAAAAATAAACCCCATCATGTACAGTTCAGCACTAACCTTTTACCTATGAAAAAACTGACCTCCATGCACTCATTCATTGGAATCTGACACACCACAGAACCTTATCTTTAGTGAATAGAGACAGCTCTACTGGCAGAAAATAGGAGAGAACAGGGATGGATCACATTGGCAGAGGAGTGTGGAGACTTCAGTTTACAGCTGTAGGGCTGAACAAGATCAAATGGAGATATCCCATTTTCTGCTGTGTATGGGAATAAGATTCCAGGTAAGTGCTAACCTCAGGGAGAACTCTGGGAGCTGTACATGTGTTTGGGTGTCTCTCTGGTGTGGGGTGATGTCTGCACAAACATTGTATTACAAACCTCTTCTGCAGATGACAGCTGACTTCACCATTTCCCTGCAGGGACGGGCAGTGCAGAGCCACTGCCCCGCTGCAGAGGAGGTCAAAGAGTCTGGCAGCCAGCACAGGGGCAGTGGGCTGTGCCCACAGGATGGGCAATGAAGGGCCTTCTGCTCCTCAGTAAAGCAAGGGGAATTGGAAACACCATCTGCTACTGACAAACAGCCTGAAATCAGCTTGGCCAAGCAGTACCCAGGAGTCCTTAAAGAGCTGGCTGAGGGAGCTGCTGGCCCACTGATGCTCGTTCATAATCTCTGCTGCAGCGCTGGGGCAAGTCCCAAGTACTGAAGCTCTGAGTCCAGTCAGCCAAGATACACAATGATGAGCCTCATAAATATGTGCTAGTTTGATTGACATAAATTCCAGGCAAAATAATGGAAAATCTGATACAGAGTTCAGTTCATTAAGCACTGAAGAATAGATGTAATACTAATCTTAGTTAAGGCACTTGTGTATAAAACAGGTGCTTCCAGCCTTTTATTATTTGGCATGATTCTAAGCTTGTTTGATAAAGCTGCCTGCATGGCTGCAACACAATGCAATTAGATTTTGATAAGGTTTGAATTTTTCAGGGTTCTGTGATATGAAGATGTGTAATGTCAGTAGTACATCCATTAAAATGGCTTAGCAGAAGCCAGGCTGGTGGGTCCCTAATGGGATCCATCTGAGGGACCTTGAGGGAAATATTTCTAATGGGCATCTACAGGGGTTGGTATTAGATCCAATGGGTTTCCATATAGACTGTATTTTAATAGAATCAAATATAAAATTGTACAAGAAATTCATGCCTGACAATGGGATGTTGAGCCCTAGAAGGAAGTCACAGGAGAGCTGCTGCTATTATCCCACAGTAAACCAAACAGGAATTCTTCTCTGTGCATTAGAGATGAACAATGGGAATACTTTGCACACCCCTGGGCTGTCATGAAAATATCAGAAAAAAAATGGTGAAGAAATATCCACTAGCAAAGATCTGAGGGCTGGACAGTGCTATATGGGGGAAGACTGGAAAGTAGGAAGTTTGAACCTAATTACTGCAACAAAAAAAAGAAAACTGAGAAGTTGATAACTGTGCACAAATACTGTTTCAAGCAGAGACTGCTGGTGCTAAAGGGCTCTTTAATCTAGAAGAAATTCATGACCAGAACTAATAGCTGGGACACATATGCTGAGTGAAATCAAATGGGAAACAAACCCACACTCTGCACAGTGGGTGATGGATCACTGAAACTGGTACCAAAGGAAGTAATGGAGTTTCTGTCAGGGTGGATCCTGCAGGGCAGAAGGGATTTGGGTAGAGGACACTCTCCTAATCATTAGTAAAATACCCGTTTGAGTATTAAATAAAAACCCTTATTTCTTTAGACTGCTTAGATGAGGTACCTTTCACCTACTTGCATTTTGTCAGAATCAAATTAAGCTGAATATCCCTGAGTGTCATGAGAGAAACTCAGCCAAGAGAGGCAGGCAGCTTTAGGCCTGGGCTACCTATTAAAGAATAGAAGTGTCCTAGAGCAAGGAGACAGGGTTGTTTAAATATAACAGGAGTTGGCTACTGGAAAGACAGGATCTGTGGCTATGGGAAACAGGTATTGTTCTGAGTTGATATTTCTGTGTACATTGGCAGTGGAGAAGAGGAGAGCAGGTTCATCTGCCCATCAGATAGACATCACACAACAGAATGCCCTAACAAGAAGAAATTTCATTTGTCCCAAAAGGTAAGACAAGCTCATGTACTTTTAGTCTTATTCAAGCTTTATGCTGATCTTCCATAAGGAAAAACAGCATCATATGACAACAGATGAGACCAGTGGTATCTTTGCAGTTTGGTTTAGCTATGGAGAAAAAACCCAAACTCCTTCTATCCCACAGAAGCCCAGAGGAAATGAATTTTCCTTGTGAGCAGTGGTTAACAAATCAGAATAACAATGTTTTGGGTGTATTCTGCGAAAGTGTTGAGTCCCTGCCAGTAAGAAACCTAACCTACTCCTCAGGGTGCTGTTTGCAATGTTGATCTTCATTTTTCATTCTCCTGAAGCATGCCAAGGAGATCCAGCCCTGAGTCTGCACGCAGCTCTGGTTGGGATTCACCACACCAGGAATGTCTGTGATTAAGGTCCTGTTGTTACAGCAGTGGTTCCATGCTGCAACACTCCTGCTCTGTGGTGTCTCCAGTGGGATGTCCAGGCACATGCTAATGGGTAAACAGCTTCTTGAAGAAGGAGCTCTGGAAGCAAGTGAGTAAAGAGGGAGGTCTGTGTGAGCAGATGTGGATAGCACAGATGATGGAGACCTGGTGTGCCTTGAAAATGGAACTGGGGAGGTTGTTCCTGTCATTCTAAAGCAACATCTAAACAGACTGACTGTCAGGGCAGAGCAGGGTGAGGAGCTCAAGTGTGGATTCGGTCCCTTACTGAGGTGTGGGTTCAGGCTGAGTGGGCAGTGCCCAAAGCACAAGGAAGGTGCAGTTCAGTGTGTGGGAGTATCAGTGTGTGCTCACTGAGGTGGGACCTGGCACAGAGAAAAAGTCCTCAGGGATAAGTGGCTGAGCTGCAAGACTGAGTAAAGGCTCAGTACAGTCTGGAGCAGCCTAAGCAATGGCAGGAACATCCCCTGCTCAGGATCTTACTGCTTGGCCCCCAGCTGCAGCTGAATGGCTAAGGAGACAAGCCTTGGAAACATGCTGGAAATAGAGCCAATGCCCCTACCACATGTGTCATAAATAACACAGGCCTCTGGACATATCCTCCTTTGATTACTTCTTTGAAAATCATTGAGGCATTCTGGCTACTAGAATAAGGTGAGCTCCTACACCCACAGGAACTGCCAGATCACTGCTGGGAAACTCCAATTCGCTTGCAGGGTCCTTTTCTTCTGGCAGAAGTCACCCTGAAGAGAATTTGTTCTGCACACACTTCGGTGGAGCTGAAAAGAGAAGTTTGTCCAGGCTCTAGTGGGGAGCACTGTGAGGGGCAATTCTTGCAGCACAGAGCCTTCCAGACAGGCAGCAATGATCACACCATGCTTTCTGCCAGTCCATGCAACAAAAACACCTCCCATCCCTGCAGATTGCTCTCCTGCAAAACTCCATTTGCACTTTCAGAGAGAGCAGCTGGAGCAGGCAGATTTTGTGGTGAGAAGAGAGGAGGAGGCAGGAGGAGTTACACAAGGTCACGGCTGTGCCTCTGTCCCTGTGTGAGGTACTGAGCAGTCTGGAGCAACAAGAATCCAACCAAACTGCCACAGAAATTCTGGCCATCCTACCAGCCCTAACCAGTGACCAAGACAGAAACAAAGCCCTCTCCAATTCAGCCTGGACCTGGAAGAATTCAGGAAAAACCTCTTGCCTTTCTGAGAAGGACAGGGTTGGGAATTGCTGGTATGCTCAGGAGCTCCCCACCCCGGAGAACAACCATCCCTTTCACTGAAGTTTATTGCCACTCTATTTTACTCCTAAGACTGTGCTTCTGTGTCAGGTTGTGTGCAGTGTCCTAAACTGGCTGCATATAAATATGTTTATTTGAGAATCCAAGTGTGTGTGAAGTGTGTACCTATGTGCAGACAGGTTTAATCCCCTGCCTTTCCAACCACATCCCCACCTTTTCAAAAGGCTGAAGAATGTAGAGGGAGCAAGAAGAGGAAAAGTCCCTACAGTGGAAGTTCAACAAAGTACCTACACAGTCAGGCTATACGGTGGAAAATAGCCAGGTGGCCCATTTGCAGCACAAGCAAAGATGCTTGCTTGCTGGAAAGCATTTTCTGTTCTAGCCTATTTTAATTGAGTCCCATCTGCAGTTTTTCCTGTGGCTTTTGTTTGCTCCAGACCATGTTAATCACCCTTATTGCAATTGTTTTCCTTTTTTTTTTTTCTTTTCCTTTTAGTAGGGGCAGATGGGTCATTTTAAGCTTCCTTCTTTCTCAGTTTTGGAAAGCCCTTAGTACACTTACATTTTGCTTCTCGCAGCTAAAAAAATGTCACTCATTACCTAGAAGATATGCCTGGACATAAAGGCATGTCCAAAGACAATATTTCCTCTAAAATTATGGCTATAAAGAGGCTCCTGAGCAAGAGTTACATTCAACTCTCTTTATTTAGCCTTGGATTCTCTTTCTTCAACTGGTTTTCCATCCCCAGTTTATTCCCCTTCAGGGAATGGACCTTAGTTTCTCTAGGATGTGTGGTCACCTCCATCCAGCCTTATCTCAGCATTATTATTTTCAGGTACCAGCACTTGAGACCAGGGGTTTGATGAGGTCTGAGGAGATCCCATCACCCAGCAGGGGTATCAGGAGAGCACATCCTCTGCCCTTGTAGGTTTTGAAATCAAACAGTGGTATATCCTCTCTGTAAACGTACAGACTGCTCCTCTGTATCTCTACAAACAAACACTTTATTGTCCCTCTGTGTGTTCCCAGCCTCTGTGCTGGACTCAGGGTTTTTCAGTTAAAAACCTCAGCCAGGTCCAGCAAATGGGAGGGAAGGAAGGGGAAGTGAGTGAAGAGAGTGAGGTGGGCAAAATAAGTTTTATTTATTCTTCTTATTATTTTCTTTTTAAATAAGTCAAAACTTTGGAACAGAAATATGGTAATAAGTGCACTTCTGTGATTTTTCATGGTTTTTTTCAGCTGTATAGAAAATAAGAGCAATATTCCATTCTGCCTGGCTTCCTAACCATTCTGCAAGGTCTTTATGTGCAGAGCAGCTTGGATGCTGCTCCTGCCTGCTCAGTTTCTGAAACTATCCCTGCAACAATAAAGACTTTTTTTTTTCCCCAATCAAAAAGACACATGGCAACATTTTGTCATTGAGGCATGTGGTCCTGACAGCCCTGCAGCACTGGCTGCCTGGATTGCTCCAGGGGATGGCAAAGTGGTGGCACTGAGGCACTGTAAATGCATAAAACAGAGAACATTAATTGAAGATTAGTGATAATGTGAGGTCTCACCTCAAGCCTCAGCTGGGTCCTGTCCTCAAGCACCCCTTGCCACTGCAGGTATGGACATGGTCAGACACAGCTCTGTTGGTGCACCCTGGTGATGGTACAAGGTGCCTTTAGCCATGACATGAGCTCCGAGCTCCTCTCTGTCCTCTGACACAGGCAGCCAAAGCTGGTGCTTGCTCTACCCTTCCCAGTGTCTTCATGACTTCCCTTCCAATGAAACAGCTGCAGCCTGTTGTAGTCTGTTTATCTGATTGTACTGCTCACACACTACAGGAAAAGCCTAAGTTGTAGGCTCATGCTTTCAATGAGCAAGAAGCCAGAGGAAATCTTAACAAAACCTAAACAGTCCTGTGCTAGGTTCAGTTAGTAATACAAACTCAGACAGATGGGCTGGAACAAAACTCCTACTCAACACAGGTTTCCTAAGCATTTATCTGATAATTGCCACAGACCAGCTCTCATCTTCCCCTGATGTTCATTGGTTTTACATTATATCTCCATTGCTTTCAGCAACAGGTTAAACACACAGGCTCCAGGACAGCAGAAGCCCACACCACCAGTTATTCCAAAACTATCCCTCTTGCAGGAAAACCAGAACTGTCTGCCAGTAGCAACAACCATCATGGTAATTTTTCAATCCTTCAAGGACAGAGAAGTTGCAAAACACCCACTATGGCAGGAAGATAACAGCTGGAGCTTTTCAGGCAAGGTGTGGGATCAGCACCAAGCCCTGGGCTGCCATGGCTCCAAGTGTCTGCTTGATATGGAAAGCCAGAGCTACACTCAAACAGGCCCTGGAGCCTCTGAATTCAAGGGAACAATGAGCCTTTGAGTCTGGTCGAAGCTCACACTCAAAATCTGCTCTAGTCCAAGAGGAGGAACTGAAAGTTCTAAAACGCAGTTAATCTCCTTATAAAATAGGTGTCTCAGCTGAGAATCTTTAAAGAGTAGTTCAGCCTTTTCTGTCAGCTAGCAAGGGAGCCTGAAGCACTGTTAGACATCTAATTTTTAGAAATTGGTGGGTGATTATGCACTTCATAAAGACTTCTTATATCTTGTACACTTTTTTCTGGAGCTGCTGTCAGCCTTAAGTGAAACTCCCCCAGACATGGGAAGAAAAACCAGCACAATACAAAAGAAGAGCAACCAGATTCTCCCCAGATGTGAGGTGTGAAGATGGCAGCTTGGGCCATGACCCAAGGAAGTCAATAATCAGTCCTTCAACTGACAACTTTTTCCATCCAAATGAACTGGCTCACTATAAATCCCATGAAAACCACAAAAGCTGTTGTTTCTGTGCACCTAGGATCTGAGCTGCCAAAGCACAGTACAGAGGAGGAGGAAGAAAAGATTGAGGGACGTGGAAAATCCTCTGAGTGATTGTGTAGGACAGGTAAAGCTCATCTCAGTGGCAGCATCCACTGCCCCCACCACAGGATGTCCTGTTGCCCTGCTGGAATGTGTGGATGATGCACAGGCTGCACTGGAGATTTTCCCTCGTGCAGAATTTGACTTCTCACTTGGAGAAGCCTCCTTCAGGAGAAGGCTGAAACCTCATTTTTACAAAGAAGTAGCCTTAACAATGAGCAATCATCCCTGTCTGGCTGCAGATCAAGGTGTGACCGTGACTACAGAACAGCAAATCTCTGCAGTGCTTCTGTGCTGGCAGGAGATTCCAAAGAACCATGGAATGGTTTGGGCTGGAACAGACCTTAAAGTATTCATGGACAACCCTGAGCTGCTCTGACCCAGTTCAGTCCTTCAGAAGGATGGCTTTCCAGAAAGTAATAAAGTGTCTGAAACCATGTTTTCATAGAGAATTTGTAGGCATGGAGACCTAAATCTTTACAGACGCTGCTCATTACTGCCCAGACCTGGTAACTGTTAATTCTCTGCTACCCAAAATCACCTTGGGTGCTCCTAAGAAATACCATATGGAAGTTGACCCAACAGGGCACTGGGTGGCACTGGAAGAGACACTGCAAAGCTGGCTCCTGCCAACTTCACCATGATTTTTCCAGGTAGACAGAAAACATCTTGCTAGCTTGGAATCACAACAACCTCGGGAGGCTCAAGGTGAGAGCCACAGGACCATGTGTGTGGCTTTAGGGTCTCTCTACACACTGTGTCACACTGATGACAGGTTGTGACCCCATGGCCCCATTGCATTAATGTCCCTTCATGGGAATGGGCACCTCACAAGATAGAAAACTGCAGCAACCTCTGGCTAAGGACACTTTCTACTGATGTGCTACACACATCAGACCCCACCTTGATCCTTGGTGAGGCTGGGAATGCACACAGCTGGTGATATTAAACCTCCTCATAGTGTCACACCTTGGACACAAAAAAGATAGGTGAGCAATCATATCCTATCTGGGCCTTGACTTAGAGAGGACAGCATGCTGCTGGTGCTTAACAGCAGTAAAAGCAACCTTTCATCCAACTTGGAGGAAGACCTTCCAGCTTCATCACAGTCTCACTATCTGCCTCTTTTTGCTCCCCATTTTCTCTTTCCAAAGTTGGCACCTGAAAGTTTTCTCTGCATTAATTCCAGACATTGTGTAAACACTGTGCTTAGATTTACTTAAATGAGGCTGTTTCAGCCCCAGTTTTCCTCCCAAGTAGATTTCCTGTCTCATAAATTCAAGACATGAACAGTTTGGTTTTGCTAGGAAGATGGAATCTCAAATTGATCCTCCCTTTGGGATGACCTGGAAGACAAAAGGGCAAATGGCATGGGAGAGGGCCTGGGGTTTTCTGGTTACTGGCTGAAAGAAGGGAGCCATCCTGCCATGTGCTGCTCAGGATGCAGTGCCAGTGCTCCAAGAGACTGTTACTATTTGCCATAAATAATCTGCAGGTTTTGAAATCTACCAATATCTTGGCATTTTTTAATCTTCATAACTCCAGAAGATGGAGAACAATCTTTTCTTACTCAGCAGATCACTGGCATTTTCATTAGAGAAGCAAAGGATTACTATTTTCTCCTGTACCCAGATCCTCAAAGTATTTGTGACTCCTTAGAAAGGCACACACATATCAAATGTTCACACACACTGTTTTGTAAGGCAAGCAGAGGGAATCCTAGGAGTAAAAGAGCTTTTTTCCTTTCAGCCTTTACTCACTGAGACTCCAGGTAATCTCTCTGACAGCAATGTGAAGCCCCTACCACAATGCAAGTGTGAGTTTTGCACTGCTGCTGAAGGATCTCACACACTCTGGTGTCAAAAGAAGGGTCTTTACCAGAGCACTGGGGTGGGTTTTCACCAAAGTGGTCAGTTGTCTGGGAATTATATGATCACCCAGTTCTGAAGGTACTGGGCTCAGTCTGCCTTCCAGCTTATGGAGAGGGCACAGAGCACAAAGAGACCACAAGCTTCACATTCAGACTATAAATGAGGGTTTTTCTGCCTTGGCTGTGTTGAACAAGACTCTCCTACTTCTCCATTTCCTCTGCCAACAAACCTCTGACAACTAAATTGAGCACAAAACATCCATGCCAGCTTGTATTTCTCCAGGAGGTTGAATGGTACAGGAAGGATTAAGGAAGAGAAGCAGCTTTTCACTCCCATCTCTGGTTCTAGGAAAACTTAATCAATGGCTGGGCATTGCACCCCCTGAAACTGCCTCATGCACGACAGCAGGAGAATGGTTCGCTGTCTCCTCTCATTTCCTCCTCGACCAGCTCTCCCAGACCACTTTGTGCCCCTCTTGACAGCTTCAGCAGTGGTGAAAGATTTTGTGGACCATGGACAAAGCGCTGCCTCTTGGTCCCGTCCAGGGATGGAGCCAAGCAGCCGTCGGGAGCTGGGCTGGGGCAGTGCCCGAGGCTGCTGGCTGGCTCTGCAAACCAGGGGCTTTCCTGTAAGTGTGTGGACGGCTTAAGGCCCTGTTGAAATCTCACCAGATAATCTCTTCTTTCATGTTTTCCCTTTATATTCATCCCCAGTCACTCTCCCAGCCATTGCCATCTCATGGCACCCGGTAGTCATAGAATAATAGAATGGTTTGGGTTTGATGGGATGTTAAAGATCATGCAGTGCCACCCCCTCTGCTGTGGACAGGGACACCCTTCACTAGACCACTTTGCCCAAGGTCCTGTCCAACGTGGTCTTGAACACTTCCAGCCATGGGGCATCCACAGCTTCTCTGGGCAACCTGTACAGGTGTCTCACCACCCTCACAGGAAAGAATTTCTTCTTAATATCTAATCTAAACTCCCCTCTGTCAGTTTGAGTCCATTCCCTCATGTTCCTGTCCAAAGTCCCTCTCCAGCTCTCTTGTAGCCCCTTTAGGTCCTGGAAGGTGGTCTAAGGTCTCCATGGAGCCTTCTCTTCTCCAGGCTGACCATTCCCAGCTCTCTCAGCCAGTCTCTAAAGTACTCCAGACCTTTGAGCATCTTCATAGCATTGCATGCCTGCACAGTTCCTTCCTTTTTTTGTGTGCTCAGACTCTTCCTGTACCAGGAGACGGTTCTGGTGTGCAGCGCTCTCTTCACTCTTAGCTAAGACACACAGTGTGTGTTTAATTTAATTTAACTGGCCCAGTCATTAAGTTCTCTGTCTAATTTAGTACTGCTCTGTTCCTTTTGGGGAACAGAGTGCAGTCAGATGCCCTGCCCTGCACCAGTTATGCCAAGGGGATTTCACTGTGCAGGGAACACCGAGGGATGCTCAGCTCTCCGTGCTAGGGGCACTTCCATTGGGCATGGACACTCATCCACTGCTCCTATTCACTTGTCAGGTCACTCTATCCAAGCAGTAATTCCTGCCTTTGGTTCAGACTGTCCTTTTCTTCTTGGGAAGAAACCAACGGGGACTCCAGGGAGAAAATAAATCTCTCTCTTGTGTTTTTCTGCTATAGTGATGCTTTAGAGCAAAGCCAAATTGTACAGCAGAGAAGGAACCACGACAAGAAAGAAGATAAGGACAACATGGTTCACAGTCAAACAAGCTTGTTTTGGGGCTGCCACAGAGAAGGACCATCCATCAGAGACCTCAAAAGATTTAAGTCCTATTTTATGAGACCGGCAAGAGAGCCAAAAAGAAAGGAGCGATGAGATGGAAAAGATGCCTAAGAAATTGTCCTTTCTCAGCCTCTGACCCCTCCCTCCAGAGGATGTTGTTGTCTGGGTGATGTATTCACCCACCCAGGAGGAAAGATAATGGGACTCCTCATCATAGGAGAGAGAATAAGTTTCAGCTCCTTGCCTTGAGATTCTCATCTTGGCTCAGGCCAAAATTCACCAAGAAAACCTTTCAAACAAACACTTCCTGAAAAAAGCAACAAAGATAAAAGAATAAAATTTTAATCATGTTGAACCCATTGCTCAGTCCAAAACTCAATCACAGCATTTTTTTTTTTCCCCAGAGGAGGTCTTAGTGTCTTCTGGAAACTCTGCCCACAGTGAAAGGTCTGTTCCCTTCAAACACATGGTGAAACTACCCTAAAGAACAGAGACATTGCACTGGAAATACAGACAAACTCTGACCTGAATGTACATTTTGTATATAGAGATCCTTTAATCTTATAAGTCTTATAAATGGTTTTAGGTATGGTAGAACTTAGGAGAAAACTGTGTGGATGTGACATTGAAAGTATAAGAGGAAGAGAGAGAGAGAGCACGAGGAAGACAATTACCCTCTCCAAAATGGGTTTCAGTCTAGGGTCAGTGAATGAATATAAATAATCTTTTCATTACAGCTCACATCTCTGGGCTCCACTGAATAACCCCAGCACAGACAAATGACAGTCTCTGCCTTAGAGAGCTTGGAATCTAGAAAGGTGCTGCTGGCCAGGCATAGAGAGCCCAAATGGGAATTTGGGGAGACCACGGGAATCCAAAAGCAAGGCTCTTACATGAAATATAAAATTATTCTGTAAGGTGTAGACTGTGAAGGGAAAGAAATGTAACCTTAACACAAGCCACAGACATTTGGAGAGCTGCTGCTGCTAAGCCCAAATTTGCAGTTTGCTAAGCAAAGTCTGTATGTCATACCTTCAAAAAGACAAAGTGAGGTATGGAGAATACCCAAATAGCAATTAGATGGGAAAAACAAGTTTTCTGAGAGGTAAATAAATAAGATGTGGCTGAGGAAGAGCTCCAAAATGTTCTCCAGTGTTTGGTGAAGCGTTCTGTAAGGGCAATAGAAAATGTTTTTCCAGAGATATGTGGAACACCTTAAAACCAACAGTGCCCACATTTTGAGGCACAGAAAGGCACCAACACAGATCCCCTTGTAGGCAGAATAACTGCCTAGCAAAGTGTTTAAAATATGCACATACGGTCCAGCATTAATGGAGGAGATGTAGGCTTTAAAATGGACCCTGGAGCATGTTGTGCTGGTAATATAACTCAAATATGCAACAATACTAAGGGAAACTGTATAAAAGTAAATTTGTTTTGTACTGTTGGCATAAAAGACCAATTCAAAGGCAAGTAGTAATTATGATTTATTTTAACCTATTTTGTCATTCTTCCAGTAAGACAGGCAGGTAAATTTTCTGGTGGTCAGATCTGGTTACCACTGGAATCAGTAGTAAAGATGCCATTTACCTCTGAGGCTGGGAACATGAATCCCAAATTCTTTGATTAAAACCTAGTCTAGACAGGTAACTGCTTGCAAGCCCTGAAAAGACAGGAGGGAGAGCCCTCAAAAAGATGTCTAAATCCCCTCAAGCTGGCACAGAGAACACTGCTTTCAGACAGAAGAATAATTGATTCCTTAAGACAATATAGCGAGGAAAATGCTCTGTGGCTTTTACACACAGTGTGAGAATTGGATGAAATCATACATAACATTTGGGCACTATCACACAGCAGCCTGAAAATCATGGAAATTCCACAGCTACAACTGAAGAGCCATCACAGCATTAGTGGACATTGATTCAGCATCACTGAAATAAACCACACAACAGGAGAGATGTTCAGAAAAACAGCTGACAGTTAAATGTGCAAACCAAAAATATTCTCCCTAACATTTAGGATGAGCATTTCTGCAAACATGTTGAATGAGTCATGCTTTCAGTTAATGATTTTTAATGAAAGAATAATGGGAGGGTGAGGGCCTGCAGTGATAATCATTTTGTCTCCTTAAGTTTGGTCCATACAGAGTCCAGCCTTGTCCAGCCAATATCTGGAGTCAAGTCAATATCTTGAATCTCCTGTGGCCATTGGGATGTACAAAATCCATGCTGGACATCCTCTCCCCTCAGGCTGTGAGCCCTGTGCTTGCCCTCTGCACAGCTCAGTGAATCTCGTTCCCACCATAAGGAGGCTGCAAAAGGGAATGAAAACTAAAAGCAAGTATTTTGGAAAGCAAGAGACACCAGTCCCACTGGCCATTAACAAATTTAACAGATTACTTCTGTATGGTGCTGTCAAGGATCTTGAGTACAAGTTTTGACACTGTAGCAAAGGGTGTAGTGCTCTCTGAGATGCCGTGAGACTTCTGGGAATGGCAAAACTGTGTAGTAAAACTGATGGTCTGCCAAATTGTGCATGGTATTTCAGAATTCAGAGATGCAAATGGATGAGCAAGGCACTTAATGGAATTTGCAGAATTGCCTCTCTCTGTCTTTGGTTACTCTGCTGTAAAACTAGCTTTGAATCCCTAAAGCAACTTCTGGGAAAGGACTGATTTTATAAGGGAGATAAATCCAATCAGCTACCTGAGCATCTAATGACCCTCATACCCAACCAGTTTAGTAACATTATTGTTTAATTATACCCAACAGCACAGAAGAGAGAGACATCTCTGATGGGTGAGGTACTGCATGCAGATTTACAGAAAAACAGTCAGCTGCACTTGACCTTACAGAACAGAAAGCAATCCAGTTGGAGAGTAGAAGTATCTGGAAATGAACTGTGCCAGGGTTGAAGAGAAGGTGCCAACCAATGTATTTATCTTCACTTTTGCCAATACACACAATGGAGGAATGAGTGAAGCGTCAGTGTTAATCTGAGACTGCAGTGTGAGAAAGTCTCCATTTCAAGCATAAAAACCACAACCTCTTGTCTTTGCTGCTAGACTGTGATTCTGAAGTTCCTAAAACACCATTTCTCCATCAATACCTGAGCAGATGATGTGCCAGTGAATATGCAGGAGGAGTGGAGAACCTTAGCATCTAGGGAAGAAAGGGCTGAGCATAGCATTCATAAAGTACATGTGTTTATGTCAGTTCAATGTGCTCATCCAAGTAGGAGGCCAATGGCAATTGTATGCAAATAACCAAAATTAGAGCAGAAGTGAGGTATCCTGTGTGATATTCAGCAGAGGCCAGCTCACTTGAGAACTTATTTCTCAGGAAGGCTTCATAGACCACACTGAACTTGAAGCCGTATTTCTCAGAGGAGTGATGCTGCCTGGGCAAGATAATTCAGGTATCTTTTATGTGCCAGTGAGAGCTGGAAGCACAGCACTGAAAGCGAGATGAAATGGAAATCTTGGTTGTCTCTGAGTTCTTTGTGTCTGTGGCCCACATTCCTACCTGGATATGGTGAAAGAATGGCCAAAATGGTCCAAAACACATTCATGTGCTGATGGGTGCAAAGGAAGGTGGATGTGCCTGTCTCTGATTTGGCAATGATTTGGCAGATGAAATGGGTACAGCACTGAGGAGGGGATCAAGGACATGCTGGGGTTGGTCTGGAGCATTTCAAAATGCTGGACAGATTCAGAGCTGAGCAATGAACACCCTTCTGTCCACTGCTAAACACATCTCAACATTATTGGTGGTGCTGAATCCTTCCATGTGTCCTGTGACAGGCAGGACACCACAAAACAGGACCAGCAGGTGATCTCTGCTGTAAGCAGCATCAAGGGTTTTTTTTCAGGAGACAAACTGCAGGGAACCTGGGAATTATGAAGGCACAAGGATTTTGTCCTGACTCTGGAAAAGTGGCTCCTGTCTTGAAGGACATGAGGAAGCATCAAAATCCCATGGGCTGGCTGGCTAAGCAAAGGGTTGATTCCTTTTCTTGCTGACACACAGTGATGGTTTCAGGGTAGCATTAGCTCTGTGGTCACTGGCCACCCTGTTTTTTGAGAGGAGGCCCAAGTATCAGTGGTGAAGGGCTGAGCTGGGAGCCCAGTGTCCCTCTCTGCACAGTGCTGGTGTAGCAAGCAATATTAGCAGAGTAAGAACCCTGCAGCCTGATGGGATCACTTACATATCAATTACTATGAGGCAGCAGGGTATTATTTATACAATAAGTGCTATACAAAACAGCAGAGCAATATTTAGAGGGCAAATACTATGGACAGGAAAGCTACAATTTGTTCTGCACCAGCAGGATGTTCTGTGCACTCCAAAGTGCCAGGCAGGATGAGGGTGATGCTTACATGCCAACTACTGTATGAGGACAGGTTATTATTTAAGACCCACATACAATGGTAGGGAAAGAGTATTATTTACTAACCAGACCGAATGCCATAGCAGCAGTGGCAGTAACTGCATGGTGTAATTTACAACACAGGAAAAGACATAATTTGCAGACCAGTTATTACAGATTGGGAGGGTGTTTGTTGTGGTAGAGCACTGAAGTATTGCTTTGAAGCTGAGCACCATAGAGGCACAGGGTATTATTTATACACCAAACACCAGAGAAACTATTTTTTTGGGGTTAAGTAACAGTGGCAGTTAATCATTCATATGAAAGCCATTCTGTAATTTCCAATATGTAATCTACATGATTATTTCAACCTTGAAACTATGGTACAGATGATGTAATGTTAATTATACTGAGATCTACAGCTGCTCTACCACAGGACTGCTAAGCTGGATTAATCTTCTGCAGTCAGTAGACTTAGGCCAGCCATGCTACTGAATCTGCCCTGCCCTGTGCAAAGCCTGTGGTGCCTGGGGATTTCCAGGGGTGTTTATCCCTGACCCTGTGCAGGATCCCAGCAGGAGCTGCAGGTTTTGCTGTGGATTACAGGTTATTCAATCACCAGCACAGCGACTGCTCTCTCAGCAGAGGTGCAAATGATGGATGGGAGCTCCAGCTGGAAGGGATCAGCAACATTTTCATCTGTTTATCAGCTGCTGACCTTTGCATTTTTTTCCACACACCTTTCTCATCCAGTCTGTGATCTAACCTCAGGCAGAAGATGTTCCTTGGTTATTTCCTTTTCGTTTCCCCTACAGATTTTATTGTCCTGTCAAATTATTCCTATTAAGTCAAATGTGTATGTCCTACAGCCATGACAAATTATTCCTTTTGTCTTTCAGTGGTTGCCTACACTACTAAATAAACAAATAATAGTTTCCAAGTCTTCTGCCCACTGCTAACCCAGGGCACATAAAAATTGCCAGAGCAGATGAAACCAATGGTGTATGGTCTGAACCAATGTTCAGACCAGTATCCTGTCTTAGACAAGACCTATATTACCAGCGTAAGAGCAAAGTTCTCATCATTGAAAAATAGGGAGTAAATTGCTGAGGAGGAAGTTTCTTTTAACACGAGGCATTTAGTGGTTCCCTTCTGCCTTGAGGCATGAGTATTTACATTCCATATTCTCCCGCTAATGTACACTAGGCTTGTTTGGCATGGCTTAATAGACAATTTTACTCCTCTCAGGCCTAACCCATGAGCACTACCCTGCCAGAAGAGATTTCCTGTCCTGATCACTTCATCCCCATGACATGAGATGGCTGCTCTTGCAGATGCCTTTTTGTCTCTTGCCACTCGATGTGGGCTCTGTCAAAGTGAGTCCCTTTCCTCCAGGACCTGCCCTACCCTGTACTGGGTTCATCTCCCCCACACCAAGGTGTGTCAGGAGATCCCTGGCTCCCAGGTGGCTTCCTGATAACATGGTGGCAACCAGGGCTACCCAAGTGTTCAAGGGTCATGTGGTGCCACACTAATATCATAGCAAGCACTGGGGTCAAGCTGTCCAGACCTGCCTCTCATGGTACATCCCCTAACACAAGTTCTTCACAGCAATAACTGCTCCTTTCCATCATAAGCCCCCAAGCAATTAGGACACAGTGACAACTTGGCAGGAACTGAGCAATGAGGTAGGGCTACTCATTCACCTGAGTTAAATTTGGGTCTTGTCCAAAATTTTCTCTACTTCATCTGCCCCAGGTATCCTCTGATCTATAAAGTGTATTCTATGGAAAAGAATACATAAGTGTATTCTATGGAAAAGCCATTAGTTGCATAAAGCCTTGGTTAACATAAAGAGCAACTACAAAGGTGAAAACCCAGAGGGTTATGCTTGTCATGGGTCTTTCATTACCCTGCTTTCACCTCTTGCTCCCTTCTCTCAGCAGAGCTCTTTCTGTGGCTCTCCTCCTGCCCAGCTCCCTGGCACAGCAAGGTTTCCCCCTCAGCCAGCCCCAGAAGCTGCCATTCCTATGGAAACCCACAGGCATAGCCAGCTTCCAGGCTACTTCCACACAGCATGTACTGCAGGAATGGGGTCCTGGTGGCTTCTGGACATGGCTGAGTGACCAACATGCTCAAGTCACAGCATCTCCCTTATCCTTGCTTGGTCACAGCAGCAGTGACACAGCTCCAGCTGCCTCTATCCACGTGCTGGAGCCTTTGGGAGCATTGGATCACTACAGCCGATGGCACAGCAGTTGGGCTTGTAAAGCAGGGGAAGGAAGTGGGAGCAAGGCGCTCCATGGGGCTGCTACCTAACACCTCAGGGCATTTCAACAGCTAAAGGACATGGAGGGTCTTGGGGTGCCCGAGCAGAATGGTTCTGCTGTTTCTCATCCTTCCCCCACCCCTCTGCTCTCTACGGAGCAACCATCGGGGAGGGGGAATGTTATGCAAGGGAGACGTGGAAATTTTTCTTAAAAAAGGAAAGTCCAGTGAAAAGCACACGGAGGAAAAAAAAAAATCTCGGTGTGAAGCGTCTCAAAAAAGACTGCGCGGGTAGCGCGACAAAACCCCCTGCCTATTCATCAGGCCAACAAAAAGCTTCTTTAGATTTATACTGTGAGCCATTGAGAGGGAGGGGAGGGAGGCAGCTCACACACCGCCCTTGTGCACACAGCAGAGCCCGCAGACCTGCCCCGCACACACAGGCTGGGCTGTTCTGCCGGCTCACAAGGAAGCTCTGAGTTCTTAAAAGTAAACTGTAAGGTTTCCGTTGTTGCACTGGGCTCAAGTAATTTTTTTTTTTTTAATATATATATAACAGCTCTCTCTCTTTGCCGTCCCTCTCTCTCCTTCTCTCTTTAAACAGCCCCGGCTGCCCTGGGCTGCTCGGCAGCCGTCGTGCGCTGGCTCCCTATGTGGTCCAGAGCCGCTATGAACACGGCTTTTGTTACTGATGCTGGGAAGCTGCCTGAGAGCAGCACACACAGCCCGGCTTGTTCCACACGTGGAGGCTGCAGAGGGCTCGGGAAGGGGGGGAAAGGAGGAGGAGGAGGAGGCGGAGGAGAGCAGCTTGGGTTAGGATGCCTTGTGATAGATCAGCCGTCCCACCACTGGCAAGTGAAAGGGGGAAGCAAGGAGATGGAGGCGGGCGGCGGTGGAAAAGATGCCTCAGGCAGCTAAGAAAGGTCCCGTTGATTTTTCAAATGGGACCAGCTGGCCCTCCACCAGCCCACGTTGCCGCCGGGTGTCAGTCAGCATGGGAAGGCAGTGAAATCACTAGGTCCGTGCAAGATGCAGAGAGGGGAGAGGAGAGACCAACAACGGAGTGGATTTTGGAGTTCTGGAGTTCCTGATCATTATGTGCATTCCTGGGTGAGACCAGAGCACTTAACAACAATCTAACTTTTTTTCATGTGCATTAATTTGTTTCTGTCTTTAAAGTGATACCATTCATTCTCTTTTCCTTTAAACCCCTTAATGTTCCTCACTTATTGGCAGTGTCTTACAGCCATGAGCTGCAGTTTGCTCTGATGGAGTCTAAGCTGAATTTAGTTTAGAGTCCTCTTTTCCTTAGTAAGTTTTTCCCTCCACCTCTTTCACACCCTCAATTTCCAATCCTGTCTGCTCTCTTTGCCCATCCATCCTCCAGGCCTCGTGCTGCTGTCAAACCTGGCTACTGTACACAGAGGTGATTATATGAAACATTGAACAGCAATTCAAGTGGAACAGATGGAGAGCCCCTCCAAAGACTGCCCAGGCTGCAGAAGGAGCTCAGCCTCTGTCCCAGCCAGTGATGGTGGGAGGTGATGCCTCCCCTTTTCTGCTCTGACAACTTGAAACCTCTCAGAAAGGGGCAATGTCCCCTTTGACCTGTCAGGCAGATAGAGTCTCTTCAACCCAGGAGGAAAATATAACATCAAACAACCAAAGCAAAGAAAGGAATAGTTCAGCTTCCAATAGTGCCTTTGCAGGATTTGAAATCCCACGAATTTCAGTCCCCAAACCACTGGCCCCTCTGCCCAGCCAACATCCTTCACCAGGAGCTTATAGATGGAAACCAAAGTAGTGAGGAATGCTAAGAAATTCCTCTCTCCCAACTATTTCATTGTGGGATGTTTCCCCCTTTGCACATCTGGCAAAGCTATTTTAGAAACCAAGGAAAGCTTAACAAACTGACGTCTTTTTAGCTAACAATTCAAAAGGGAAAGGTTAAAATGTACTCTTTATTCTGTGTGCAGAGCTCTACTGAGCACAAGATGTAACTGAGAAGTCTTAAAGAGTAGCAAATGAATGGAAAGAAGTAATTTCTGATAGAGATTCTGAAAAATAAAACCTTTTTTTGCTTGCTCTACTTCTGGAGAAGAGTTCAGCTCCCTGAAAACTATTGCTAAAAATATACTTCATCTGTGAATGGCTTCGGAAAACGGGCAGGTACCGAGGAACACCCGGAGCAGCTCACTGGAAGCAGCCCAGGGGACTCTGCCAGCTGCCAGTCCCTGACATCCTCATGTAAGGGGAGAGCTGTCAAACCCTCGGGCACCCTGGTTCTTTTCATCCTCTTTCTGAATTCACCTCCGGAGCTCAGCATCCCTCCCACTCAGGGCTCACCCTTCGCCTGCCCTGTGGCAGAGCAATGACACCGACCAAAGCCATGACCATAGGAAACCCCAGCGCTGGCTGGGGCACTCGCCACAAATCAGCAGGACAGCAGCCTCCATCCCCAGAGCTCGGGAACACGATCAGACACATCACCTGAGCTCCAGCAGCAGCTGAAATCCACCACAAACAAACCCCAATGGCTCAGAGGGGGAATGGGGATAACCCTGTCCCTGCTCTCCCACCTCATGGTCCTGACTGCAGGATCTCTGAATCCATCCTTGCTTTCCCTCCCTTCCCCGAGCCAACCAACAAAGGTGGCACACAGCTGTAGCCCCTGGCTGTGGGGCTGCTCCCCACAAGGTGTGGGGTGCTGGTGAGGATCCATCGTGCCGAGGTGGAGCCCAGGCACGGGCTCCCCTTCACAGCAGCGCTGCTTGCAGGAGGGAGAAGCTCTGGCTCAATCAATTTTACAACTTATCTCACGTTTCTCTGCTGGTTGTTCAGCAGGGAAACAACCAATCCACTGAGAGCCTGCTTGTGTAGAGCATTTAGGAAAGTTAAGGAAAAGACACCAAAGAGAGAGAAGGGAGGAAAGTGCAATACGTTACCTTTGACAGTTCAGTGCAGTGCTTCCAGAATCTAAGTCCCATACACCTGGCAGAGAAATGAGGTCTTTTTCAGTGTTCAAGAAGTAAAGAGCTTGCCACTTCTTGCTGTTACTATATGTCTTCTTCACAATCTCCAGATGAGTTTTCCTGCGTTTTTGGTTTTTTTTTTTTCCTTCCCTGGCTCCCCAGAAGAAATCAAAATTCCCTATGTGGTATTTCAGGTCCTTTCAGGCAGTGGCAGCAGCAGCAAGCTTGAAGAGTAAGTACTGTGTGTGAATGGCAAAAAAGAGAGAGAGGGTTTCAGACCACATTAGCTGCCACTGGCTGCAAAAGAGACCATCAAACTCCTGTCAGCCTCCTTAGATACCTCTTGAAGAGCTGGCACTCTAAGTGTATTGGATCCTCCTCTGGATTTTAGAGTAAAGGTAGGCAGGCATCCAGGGGGCAGGGGGAAATAGGAGGGCTTATGGACCAAAAAGGAAGCCCAGCCTCTTGGAAAGAAGGAGGGAAAAAAAAAAAAAAACCCAAACCAAACACCCAACCCAGAAAAGAAAAGAAAGGGGGGAAAAAGCATTACCGAAAAAAATACTGTAAATGGAGAAAGCCGAATAGGGAGTGGGGGATTAAATTTAGCCCTCTGGTTTGGAAGCAAACTGGCTGGGGCACCACAAGTGGTTGAGAGAGAAGAAATAGTTTGTGTAGTAAAAAGAGAACGTGGTTTATGCAAACTAAAATAAGATGAAGCTAATTAAGGAACCTGAGCAAAGTATGTGTGTCTGCAGTGCAGTCAATATCACTGCAGTCTGAGCAGAAAGGAGCAGATCCACTGGGAAGCCCAAAACCAGCAGCAAACAGGAGAGTTCAGGGAACTTCTGCATGGCCCCACTGGTTGCTGAGGTAGGGAGGCAGGTGATGGAGGGAAGGAAGGGATGCTCAGCACTAGGAAAAGGGAAGCACCTGGAGCATCAGCAACTGATAAGTGATATGAAGGCAGAGAAAGAAATCATTTGGGAATAAGCGTGCATAAAGGTTATTTGGGGTGAACTGGGGAGAAATTGAGAGTTTGTACACACATCTAGGAATGATGGAACCTGAAGAGACTACCCCAAAACTGAGGAGGTTTCATAACTGAATCCTTGGGAGGAGTGAAGTCGTGAGAAAGTGCTGAGAGAACTGTAATGTGTTTTCTTTTCCTTTTTTTTTTTTTTTTTTTTTTTTATTCTGTGGGGCTGCTGGTACCTTTGAGACAGATAAAAAGCTGTGGCTAGGGAGGAGGAAATGGGTCTGTGACTGCAGACCTTGGCTTGTGAAGGGGCCAGATGACAGCTGGGATCAGGTGAGAAACTGCCGAGGTGTTCACAGTTGAGAAAAGCACTTTTGTTTGAAAAGTCTGTTGTTTCTAACATGGAAGAGAGCACCACCAGCCTAAAGTAAAGATAAAGTCTGAAACTGAGCACAGGCAGGTCCCCCTGTGCACCAAAACCACATGGCTGCCCTCAGTATCTCTCCTTCCATTTCTCTTTTAATATGATCTTCAATATCTGCACTTCCTGCTCTTTTCCCAGGATCCTGCTTTTCTGTCTGATTTGTGATATAATAGTTTCTCCTCTCTCCATAAATTATTTTGGTCCCATGCCTCACTTCAAAACTTGCTTCCTTGACTGCCTCACTTTTTAACCTGAGGCTCATAACCACCAGCCCTGTATCCATCATCCTGACAGGTAATGCTCCCAGACCACAGAGCATGGAGCCTCACTTCTTCCTGCAAGTACCTTATTCCATCTCAGAGATTCAATACCAAATTTTGGTTGTGAATTTCCCTTTGGATTATCCCCTCCACACCTTTTTTTCCCCAGTAGTGCAGCACTAGATATCAATTTCAAAATTTTCCAGGTGCCCATCTGTTAAAAGTCCAAAGGGCAGTGAGGGAAAGCTTTGGAAAGGATATTGGAAAGGACAGTGTCTTTGTAACCTTTGAAACACTGCTTTTGGTGCAGCCTAGGACATGTTTGGCTTTCTGGGCTGCAAGTGCACATTGTTGGGTCATTCTGAGCTTCTTACCCACCAACACCAAGTTCTGCTCCTCAGTGAGAGTAAAGTCTCAATCTGTTCTCTGCCCAGCCTGTATTTGTGCTTGCTTCCCCCACTCATGAGTCTGTCTATATGAGCACTGTCTGTTCATATCAAATTTAATTCTTCATCTGCTGAGATAAAGCAGGGCCCTACTCAAAGGACATTGGATCCATCCAAGGGCTGCCACCACCTGCAGGTGGTGGGACAGACAGGGCTGGGCTGGATCATCACCTGCCTCCCCCCTGCACTAGCTGGGATGTTCCTCATGGCCAGCACAGTGTAGCCATGGCAATGAAAGGAGACAGGCAAAACACACTGCAGATGGGGCATGACAGCTCATGCTCCAGGCAGGACTTGGTATTTCCAGCTGGGTATAAAAGACACATAGACAGGATCTATAAAATGTGCCCTGGCTGATTTTGCTCAGACTCACGTACGTGAGACACTCCGAAACAGCTCATGCATCACCACAGCCCTTTCTCCCCATAACATAAAGATCTTTTGGGAAATGTACATGTTTAGTTGTTTTGCTGTGGAATAACTGAGCCCTCTGTACCCTCTGCTGCTGCCGTGGTTTGGCAAAGAAAACCTCATTTGAACCTTTGGTGAGCTTAAGCCAGGGAACAGAGAAAATTCCACTTCAGAGCTGACCAGTTAGGAAAATGTGATGCTCCACACATAGTGGTTTCTTAGCAGCTTCAGGAAAGGGATAAAACTGTTCAGTACCTGCTGGCTGTCCCAGTTTTTTTGTCTGCATCAGGAAGGACTGGAAAAACAGCTAAATATGTTCAGAGAAATTGTGATTCATAAACTGCTCTTGTGTTTGTTTGTTCTTTAAGCTGAGGAGTGGCCAGTTTAAAAAAAAAAGTCGCATAGATGACTTTTGGGTTTTTTTTTTTTATTTAAAGAAGGAAAGCAACAGTTCATGGCTCTTTGAAATACAGGTAACACATTGCAAAAGTTCTTGCAGTTAGGTAAGATTTTTACATGTCATTATAAAGTTAAAAAGAGGCTTATGTCTATTCCCAGTCAAGTTTAGCCTTCAGGGAGCATGAATATTTGAGCATGAATATGAGAACAAACCCTGTGGCCAAGTAAAAATAGATAATAGCTTTTCTGTGAAAACTATTGAATATCCAGAATTTATATAGTGGAAGCAGTCACTGAATGAAAATGGCCAGAAAAGGGAAAAACACCAGACAGAAAAAGGTTGTGTCAATTAAGGTGATAGTTGCAGCTTTTCAAAAGCAATCAAAGGTGGGCTTGGGTGGGTTTTCAGCCAAGAGAGAGAGGGAAAAAAAATAGAAAAATACTAGAATAAAGAATAAATCTTTCAAACTGCTTTTAAAAATTGTGCTAATCAAACCACTCGTGGTTGTGAACTGCTGCTCCTTTCCTACAACCACCAGAGCAGTCATCACACAGCTCCCAGCTTGTCTTACTCTCAGAATGAAAAGGAGGGTATTTTGTCCCTAAAACACTTATAATTTCTGGAATTATTGTGTTCTATTAAAAGCTAATTTGGCGTTTTTAAAAAACCACTGGGGACATGAGAAGGGGCTGTGGGATCCCAGCTGCTCTGTGCACAGGTAGAGTGGGGTGCACAACTTCAGTCGGTGCACGATTTCAGTCTATGAACACTCTTCAGGTTCTGAAGATTTAGGGTCAATCCACGACCTTTGAACTCATGTCCAAAAAGTATTGTTAATACTTTTACAGTCAGTTGTCTGTCGTTGCAACAGACACTTCTTGATCAGCTGCCACAATTTCCTGCAGTGATCGATATTTGAGCTCTCCCTGCCCCGCGGTGCTGCCAAAGCTCTGACACCACACTGAACTGAGGCACACAGAACCAAAGCTCTTGCTCAAAGTTATGGGTGAAGGCAGTCTTAGAGCCAGAACATCTCCATTCCCAGCCCTCTTCCCTCTTTCAAAGCCAGCAAAGCCCCTATCTGCTGCAGCAGTTCAGGAGTGGGTTTGCTGCCCTGCTAAGCTGTTTTTATGGGCAGTGATGTTCTGTACAGGTGAAGCTGCCACCTCAAAATGTCAGCTTTGACCCTCATATTTGGGTTCTGCCTTTCTCCAAGCTAAAATCCCATGATGGGGAAAGCATGGTGTGATATAGAAATGTCCATGTCATTGCTTTAGTCACTGGGTCCGTGAGGGTCATTGTATAGTTTTACTTTGGAGTCCCACCAGCGGGATGAAAAGGGACAGTGCTGACATACCTCTAGCTAAAACTTAGGAGGGGCCTAAAACCTCCCAGGAGAGGCTTTGCCTACTTAAATTTTATCCTGAAAGCATGGAAGGGGTCTGAAAACAAATGAGTCAACATCTGGGGGTAAAAAGGACACAGAGGAACCTCCCCACAAAACACAGCACCTGTGCCCCTTTATTCCAGTGTGAATATCAGTCTTGTCAGTGCAGGTGGAAAACTCACCCCATATTTTAAAAAGCCAACCCCATACACACACACACACACACACACACATATCTTCTCTCAGCCCTGTTTGCATCCCGGATTGGAAGCGGTGCCCTTCCTGAACCTCCTGTGCTGGACAAAGCACCTATTGAAGGTGCAGTGGCCAGGAGGCTCCTGCTGAATGAGCTGCCTTCTGCTCTCAGCCCGGCCCAGCGCTGGCAGACGCAAACGGCGGGGCTCGCCCCCACCCCGATATTGTGGCTTGTTCATCCCCTGACAAAAATAGAATCCGGGGCTGGCGGGTGGGATGGTGCACACAGAGCAAGGTTTGTTTGGCGGTGGATTTTTTAAAAAATATTTTCTTCATTTTGCTTCTCTTGTCCCCTTGGTGTCTTTCCGATTGCGCAAGGGGCTGTATGGAGGGAGTGGGGATGGACAAGTTTGGTTAAAGATTTGGACAACACTGGATCACCAAGATGAGGCCTCTTATGCTTATCCTAGCTGCCCAGCATCTCATCTTCATCCTTGGATGGCCAAAGGGAAGCTCTGGAGGGGATGGGCACCACAAGCTTAAGATACACGGTGTCAGGGCTCACACCAGCATTTGGGCTGGGGCTCAGCACACAGAGGGGATGGCCAGTGTCCTGGGGCTGCTCATCCCTCTGTTCTTCTGGAGGGTTCCCAGGGACACTTGCTCTTGCATTTTGAGGTGCAGGGAAGGGCTGACATCTCCTAGGTGAGGGGAGAGGCCAGCGGTGAGGTGGCAGCCCGGGGTGGCACAGAGCTGTTAATGGGATGAGACATGGCTTCACAGTCCATGGTGCACAAGGGACTTGCTGTCCCTCCTGCTGCCCAGCTCCATGCTCACAGTGTGTGACACATGTCCAGCCTTCCTGGCCATCCCTGGGTGACAGTGAAACAGCTTTTCTACAGGAGGCACAGTGTGGATTGCTCCCTTGGCCAGGGCGAGGCTGTGCACAGCTCCCTGCCCTCACACACAACTCACGCCTGTCCCTTTCTCTTTTTTTCCCCACTTGCCACATTCATGCCCTCACCTCACCTTGTTAATCAGCTGCTTGGACTGAACCTAACTTTGCCCCCCTCCCAGCCTCCCTGATGGAGACTTGCAGGCTCAGCAAGGAAACGTGGGGGTGGGCACGACGCAGAATGTTTGTACAATGAATAAATGAAAACAGTGCTAATTTTATGTTCCTCCCAACTTGGGACAGAGCAACACGGGAATACAGCCCCTTTTGTGCAGGCATGGGACATCTCCTCTGTTTGCCTTTCTCCCAGAATGCCTCTTCTCACCCTGCACAGTACAAACAGGTCGCTGTTGACCTTGGAAGCTTGGGAGGGGTTACGTCAAGCCGGGCAGGTTTGCTGGGCTGGGTATTTACGGTCTGCACCCTCTGACGTACACGGAGCACTCCCAGCTCCCTGCCCAGCTCCCGAGGGGGAGCCACCTCTGCCTGTGGCTGCAGGGAAGCCTGGAGGTCTCCCTGACCCCCCAGTGAAACTTGCTGCTTGGGAGAAGTTCTTCAGAGAGTTTCTCCTGTAGCTTTGTTTGCTCTTTTTGTGGAACAAGGTTTTTTATGGCATTTGTGTTGTTCCAGTGGAAAGTGTTTGCTTGTCTGAGGTCAGCGAGGAAGAGGCAGGGAGTGGATGTGGGACTGCAAAGAGCAGGAAGCAAATAGGCTCTGGTAGCAGGTGAAGATTCATCTGCCTCCTTCAGAAAGCTTCTCTGGGCTTGGTGGGATATGCCAGGTGCTTTGGAGGTGGGAGAGGTCACTGGAGAAGCTTTTGACCTGAGCACACCAATGCCCCTTCAGAAGGAAATATTGACCTGATTTGTTGGTGGTAAGAAGAAAGCTCAAGAGAATCACCAGCAGGAACCTGACCCATGGAAAGGGCTGCTCCACAGCCCTGGGTATGGCTTGTCCTCTGGACTGGCTTTGCTGAAAAACAGGAGGGATGAACCTGTGCCTCTCAGTGCTGAGGGGTGACTGAGGTGCTCCCCCTGCCCAGAGTCACTTATTTCTGGAGGGCTAAAGGCTTTCTCCTGAAATCTGGAAGAAAAACCTTCTGTACTTCCCCTCCTGAAGGTCATGTCCACTGTGCTGGTAATTTAAAGCCTCAGCAGAGGACTAGGCCAAGGCACTTGGTGGCAAAGAGCTTTCCAGGAATCCTCCAGGCTGAGCAGCTTCAGCTGAGGAATAAAAGGATTGCAGGGAGACTTG
Source organism: Chloebia gouldiae (assembly GCA_003676055.1). Lineage (NCBI taxonomy): Eukaryota > Metazoa > Chordata > Aves > Passeriformes > Passeridae > Chloebia > Chloebia gouldiae. The sequence goes on from QUSF01000015.1 coordinate 10,731,510, forward strand.
GCTCTGCTGGCATGCAGCAGCCCAGAGGTCATTTTTCAAGCAGACTGTCCAAGAACATTCACAGCAGGCAGTGGGCTTTTCTTATAGTAGTTAACTGGTTTTCAGTCCTCAGCAAGAAGTGTATGCTCATCTCTTGGCCTCTTCTGTCATTCTATTAACACAAGAATCCCCTTGAGCCTCTTAACCCTCTCAGTCCTGCCCAGAGTATTCATTTTCCCTTTCCCATTTGTATCTCGCGTCTTAATTTGCAAGTGAAAGAGGTTTCATTCTGGTAAACAAGAAAATGTTGTAAAAAAGTCAATCTCAAAACCAAAACCCCACTAAAAGCTTCACTCAGCTGGACAGTAATTACACAGACCCACATATAACAGATGTAAGATCAGTGCTGGATGTTGCTATCTGCAGCTGCTGGAGCTGCCAGACCTCAGCTACAAACCTGTACAAATGGAAAAGAGTGTAGGGGGCTTCTTGAGGCATGACACATGGAAACCTTGATAAATTATCCAGCCTCAGGGTTGGCAGTGAGTAGGTAGCTTGTTCCTTCCACTTCTCTTGCATTTATTATTCATCTGTTGTGGGTATTCTGTCTCTTTATTTTTCAGTTTAACTATGAAATCTCATCCTCTGGTTCCATCATTTCACTCTTTGTTTTCCAGTCTTCAGCAAGTGTGTCTTTTTTGTTTGCTGCAGAAGAGAGGACATTTCTCTTTGTGGATTGTAGGTTGGGTAGGTGGAGCTGGAGTTTTAGGTCCAAAGGACCAGAAATATCCTCAAGGTTACTCCTAATAGCACACCTCTACATTTTCTGCCAGTGGAATATATAACCTGCCTCATCTTTTAGCTCTGAGTACTCAGGGGGGTAGAAAAACCTTCCTTTAATAAGACCATGGTTAGAGAGGAGGTTGTGACCCCTCCCATTCTTTCCTCAGCACTGGACTGGGGTTCTCAGAGAAGAATCCAGAGTCAGGGAGATGCTCATATGGGTCTCCATTATTAAATACACCTCCAGACAGCCTCCTCCTTTCCCTTATCTCGGTGCTGCTGGGCCCTTCCCTCAGGCTGATGTCTCTTTCTGCCCTCTGCTGAGTTTCTAGGTGGAAAAGATGAACAACAGACGATTGAGCCTGGTTGAGGCACATGTGGTGTGGCTGGTTATAAAAACTCACCCTGGCTTGTGTTTGTGCTAGGAGAGAACATTTTGAACTGCCCCAGGCTTTTGGGTCCGTGCTGGGATCAGATCTGCACTCACTGCCAGTGCTGGACCCAGGCTGCAGGGGAGAAGTCCTCAGAACACCTTCCCAGCAATCTGTACACTCCTACTGTACTGACTGCTTTCTTAAAACCCAGCTGGGACCGTGCTTGGAGCTCTGAACAGGTCTCCCTTTGACAGCTGCTGCCTCCTGGCATCTGTACATTTTTGGGAAACATCCCCCACTGACCTGCAAAGAGGTGGCTGCAGCTCCAAGGAGGCATTTCTGTGCCTCTCACCAGAGGTTCCTGGGGTCTGAATCTGGGTCAGGGCTGGAGAGGTCCACCTGAGGAGTTGCTAGATTGGAGAGGAAAGAAAAGGACTAAAATCCAAATTCCCCCATCTTTATCAGAGCAGCTCTGCAGATCAAGGGCTCTCTGGAAATGTTATTCCTCAGCTGGGATCTTGAGATCCCAGTGTCAATATTTGTGAAGTGGGAAGGGCTCTGCCAGATGCAGCATTCCCAGAAACAAACCTCTGTGCACAGGGCTGGGGCAGCTGCTGGGGCTCAGCCTGGGACACCCCACACTGCTGCAGAGCCCCTGGCCAGTCCTGCCTTGAGGGCTGGGGGAGGCAGAAGGAGGGCTCTACTCACAGCCCTGATCTGCCCCTTTGAGGTTTGGGTGAGATTTATCCTGTTCTTCAGAGAAGCAGACAGCAAGCATTGCCCCGATGCTGCAGAGTTTCAGCAAAATGCACGAATGAGTTGACTTTGACACAGCAGCAGAGTTATCTGAGGGCCTGGGGGCAAAACCTTGATGCCTGCTCAGGAATGATGCTTCTCCAGCACAGTTCCTGTGCCAAAACTGTCAAAACTGCTCCCTCTGAGGGACAAGTTAATGGTGATTTGACTCTCACAGTCCTGGGACAGCTGAGAGTGGGCAAGAAGGTGACACTTGATGTGATGACACTGAGGTCAGGCTGCAAGGGTAATGCCACTGTCCCCAGGAGGGGACCTGCCACCTCAGAGAGGATGGGCTGGGAGCCCAAACATGATGTAATGCCAGGACTCTTCAGGAGAGCCTTCAGAACTGGCACAGTCACAGCACCACGACCAGCTGCTCCCAGAGCACGCTCCTTCCTTCCTTCCTCC
>QUSF01000015.1:10734251-10760968 GCA_003676055.1 Chloebia gouldiae
CCTCCCTCCCTCCCTCCCTCCCTCCCTTCCTCCCTCCCTCCCTTCCTCCCTTCCTCCCTTCCTCCCTTCCTCCCTTCCTCCCTTCCCTCTCTCCCTAAATATGGGGATAGTGTTCCCTTGAATGGTAAGTGCTTTGTATTGGTGCTGGAAAAAAAAAAAAACAAAAGAAGAATATTTTCTTGCATGGGAGGAGTGGCATCCATGCTCTGTCTTCTGCTTCACCTTCTGTCCCCTCTTTTCCCAAGCACAGCTAGAAAAGGCTGGATACATGTCCTGGGAGGCAAGGAAAAGCCAGATCCATAGCATGGGAAAGTGGAACAGAGCAGCAGCTGAGGCTGCAAAGGTGGAAGCAGTCAGCAGACCAAGGAAATCCCACACTAGGGAGCGAGGGAGTGGGGATGTGCTACCCTACCCCTTTGCTCTGCTTTCCTCAGCCCCCACACGTCGCACAAACATTCTGCAGACAGCCTGTCCTTTGCCTTGGGACTACTCAGGTGGGAAATAGTCTTTCAGAGCTTTTGATTTGTTTTACCCTTTCCTTTGTTGGGTCCTTTTACAGGAACCCAAAAGTAGCTGTTTTGAAAAGACAGCAGAGACTGTGTGGACCTTTGGTAACTTTTTTGACGACTGTGAGACCTGCCAAACAGCCCGAAAGAAAGGTTCTTACTGTGTTGATTTGTTTTCTTTGGTTTATGAGGGAAAAAAAATATTTCACACATAATTAGCACAGCCACAGAGAGATTGTATTAAGGGCGCTTTACTGGAAATTTCAAGGGACAGAACAAGGGAAACCTGTGTTAACACTAGCAGCCAGGAGAAGGACCTTGCCTGCAAAACCGTGGGGAAGGACAATGTGGAGTGTTCAAGCTGCAAGAAAGAAACTGTTCAGAGGGCAGCATGTGCATCAGGGGCTGGGATTAAACTAAGCTACGGCAGGCCACGATGCTCCTGCTTCCCTCCCCCAGGGCTGCCAGCCTGGGTGGTCAGCTCTGGGGGAGACTCCACTCCCATGGATGGAGGAAAGCAAGGGCCAAGAGCCCGACTTACTGCTCAGGATCAAAATCCTTGGTGTCTCCTTCAGCTAAAGCCACCCAATTGCAGTTTTACCCTCGTGCCAGTGTACAAAACCAGCCAGTCCTTCTCTCTTGAAGACCTCTTTAATATAATATAAGAGCTTTTGCCTGCTTCCTCCATCTGCTGAACCCACGCCAAAGGAGCTCTTTTAATGCAAAAATTTCCAAGACAAACCCAAGTTGCTCAGCCTTGTCTATACTCTAGTGAAAAGCCCATCACAGGCCTCTCTCTCCCTGGGTGTTTCCATGAAACCAGTCACTGGGGGCTTTGCATTCCCTGGAGGTTGGACTTTCCTGGTGGACCTTGCTTATGTCCAAAAAGAGAGTTATATGAGTGAGGTATGATCTTATTCAGGTGGGAGACTTTGATCCCTGGAGCTCAGTGAAATGCATGAAAATGAAGTTTCTGTTTTACTCTAGTTTGAGGCACACAGATACAGGAGCAGAGGACTGATGCATCCATGAGACCCTCACTGGTACCTTATTGCATGGCACCTTCTGTTGAACTGTCTGAGCTCTCCACCCTCACTGAGGTGTCACTTTAACTTCAGACACACAGAAGTACCATTATTTAAAAGCAGAGATGTGAAGTGCACAGCCCTGCCCAAGGCCATGTTAAAAATTTCTGCTTCACACATATTTAGCTGCCCACAAATCTACCTACAGTGCCCCAGTACAACTGTTCCCATGCAGGGGAAGCAGCATTTAGACTCTCCTACTCACAAATCCTGCTGTTTCCTATGAAAATAATGTGCTTGCTGCTGGCTGGTTTGTCTTCCTTATTGTTTCTGCTTGTTTGGTTTTTAAAGCTTACATCACTCTGTGGCCAGCAATGTCTTGGGTGTCATACAAGAGCCACTCTTTCCCAGGTTACCTGAGGGCAATGCCAGGGCTGAACAGCAGCTCTACAGAAGGCAGGAATATACTGTGGCCATTTATTTCCTGCTGTGCTTAGGAGAGGAGTGAGGCATATTTATGGTGGTTGCTATTGGACATCAGGGAGGAGCAGTGCCTGGTGTTGGCAGAGGGATGGGCATGGGCTCCTGGGTTATATTCACAGCAATGCCACTGACTTTGAGGGGCAAAATGACATGACCTGGACTCCTCATCCTCAACATGGACATCAGTATATTTAACTATTCCACAAGCGAGCTGGCAGCACCTGGATAATTCAGTAATTCAACAGCAGCTCAATTGTTTGTGTGTCACCCCAGCTGCCACCGAGTGTTCTCTGGCTGTATGGTGGTGCTTGGCACAGCACACACACTTAGGGGTGCTGAGCAGGAGGGCTGTGGCAGTAAAGCAATGCAAAAAGCCCCTCTACACTACATTCAAGATCTGCCTATCCCTTTTTCTTGGGAGCTCATCTGTCCTCCTCTCCTTTTGGACTTTACACCTCCCCTTGTACAATATTCCCTGCTGGAATATCTCTTAAGCTCTCCTGAAGCTTCTGATCTCTCTCCAATATGAAAGGTCATTTTATTGTGCACATCCCTGACTCCCAGCTCTGTTTTGCCATGTGTCAGCTTTACAGCAGAAGGCAAAAAATATACTGAGGCTGTTTATTTCCTGCTCTGCTCAGGAGAGGAGTGAAGCAGGTTTGTGGTGGTTGCTATCAGCCACTAGGGAGGAGCAGTGCCTGGTGGTTAGGGCAGGGACTGGAAAGGTACCCGGGCTTAGGCAGGAGGATCTGCCCAGGGAACACACCTGTCACAATGAAGGTGCTGCACTGGTGCTGCTGGGGCTGAGAATGGACCTGAGGAACATGGAATGCATCAAACCCCTGCTGGCCAAGGAGAACTGGGCACTGGGAAAAGGATTAAGCAAATGAGTATTTTTCCCGTTAAGCTGTTGCCTGTAACTCAGGATGCTGATTAACTGGGAAGGGGTACCAGGAGGCAGGGCAGCCCCTGGGACAGTGTTTACAGCACTCCTTCTTGGCACAGGGTGAAGGTGGCCAAGAATAACCCTCTGTTAGCCACCATCAAGGTGTGCTGGTTGGATTTTTCCATTTACCCTGTGTGTGGCTCTCATCTTTGTCCCGTGACTCATGCCAGCACTGGAAAAGCCCCAGCTCCAGCTGTCCCCAAAGAGGCTTCTCTATTTAGCACTGCTGAGGTTGTGGGGAGGTGGCTGGGGTGCGAGGAAGGACAGCACCCATCTCTGGGAGCCCCGGAGACACTCAGGCTCCCAGTGTCTCTTCACTGCCGCTCTTGCCTTATTTAAAGCTGCATTGTTTACACCCCAGTCTGGCTGCAGAGGTGAAGGGCTGGCTCGTGGTAGCCTCGGGGCAGGAGACAAAAGATGGAGCAGGGAAGCAGGGCTGATGGCAGAGGCAGCCAGGTCGGCAGGGATTTTCCTTGGATGCGTGTCTCTGGCAGCACTGTTCCTGTTCCGTGCAATTATGGCCCTCTCTTCCTTGCCAATTTTCCGTGTCTGTTAGTGCTGAGGTTGGTTTGTGACATTAATTCTTTCTCTGCTGACGTGGGCAAATAAGCTACTGGTGTGTCTCTGATTTAGGAAAGTTAGTGGTCCAGCACTTCTGCCACAGCCATGCCGAGTGTGGCACACCACAGGCAGAGGAGAGCGGGCAGCACGAGTGGTGGGAAAGGGGGAGCTGGGAACCGAGTGCCCCAAAGCATCCTCCCTTCCCACTGCCTGGGAACCCCAGGGGTCCTTCCCACACACCCCACAAACCACAGTACTGCTCTCAGGAATTCCCTGCCTCCGTGAATACCTGGGCCAGGTGCATGATCCCTGCCCCACCTCAAGTCCTAACCCACTCAGAGTAAGAGTCCAGCACACTCCCTGCCATTTATTCAAGTGGATGCTGAGAGAGTCACTTTCCTGCTGCTGGCCCTGCCAAACTCTCTCACTTTTGTCCTCTATGACAGTCTTGTTACAAAGACACCTTAATTTTATCTTGCTTGCATCACCTTAACCTTAAAGGCTGCTTGAGCATGGGAGGAAGACTGCTTCCTTTCTATGTGACAAAGAGTGACTCAAGGACCCCTTCTGAAATCCTACTTTGAGCAGGAAGTAAAACACTTGGCAAATGAATACAAGCATATAACATGAAACAACATTTTGATTATTTTAAGGTTCCTCAAAGCAGCAAGCCTGGAGAGAGTTGATGGGAAACTTCTGCCTCAAGATCAAAATCAGAGATCCAGGATCAGAATCCAGATGAGAGAATTTGGGTTGATTGGGAATAAATGGTCACTTTTCAATACAGCAAAAGAAATGACATGAGATTTATGATGCTGGAGGAAGAAGAGATTGGTCTGGTATAACAACTCCTGTCTTTCTGGACAGCAATATATTTGCCTCCCCCAGCCTGGGTCCAGCCTCTCCTTGGGGCCTTAGTCTGCACTGCAGGGAGCTCCCACTGAGGGAATTCAGGGTGTAAAGATGAAGAAAGAGGTTTCCTTTCTAGGCATAAGCATGACCTGCAGGGGAGTGAAGGAACTGGTTAATAAGAGCTGAAGCCTCAATGGGAGGCTTGACAGAGCTCAGAGCAGACTGACCTCAAACACACTCAGACAGAATCTTCTGTCCTGGGGTGATTGCTAACACTGTCTTCTGAGAAGTTGCCAACCTGCTGCTGTTGGAGACTCACAGATTCTGACTGCAGGGCTTGTGGCTGCCTTCATATTTCACTTCACACATCAGACACCTCCACACAAGTTCCAACACCCAGCGGGACCAAAAAATACCAGCAGAGAGAAAGCAAGAGTAAGAGAAAAAGAGATTTTAAGATTTGATCATAGATGTGTTTCCCCTTGCTGGGTTGGCTGGAGAAGCACCTGCCTGGCCAGGTGTATGTCTGGGATGAAGGGCTGGAGGTGCAGCAGGCAACAGAGTTTGGGCAGGTCTGTATTTACTGCACTCACTCATTAAATTAAGGTGGCCCTTAATTTAGGTGGCCCTGACTGTCAAAGCCCCAGACTGCAGTGATGTAGCTGTGGGCTGAGTGGTGTGCTGGATGTCTCTCCTGGTGACACTGGTGCACTGGGAGCCTCCCAGCTCCCTCCCTGCATTCCAGCTCCTTACTGGGGGGAGAGGGCTGAGTCCACAGCACTGAAAGCTGGACACCTGGGGCTCCTTCCAGCACCCGTGGTAACTCATTTAAAGCTACCTGGATAACTGTGCTTGGCTGTGCTGCTGGCAGTGCACACATGGCCTGAGAGCAGCCTCTTCACAGACTCATGAAAAACTGACTTGGTGGCTTTAAAGGAGGCAGATAGCCCTGGGGCTAAGAAGTAGGAGTCTTCTTCCCATTCCAGTGCTTTGTTCACTAAGCAATCCACTTCAGACTATTGAAAAGCCCCTCTTTGAGACCAAGGAATGCATTAGTGTCTCAGCAGAAAAGCCTGCTGAGCTCTAATCAGCTGTAGAGAAGGATTTTATGGAGGCTGTCTTTTCTTCAGGCCCTGCTCCAGCTGCTAGGCATTTGTTCCAGCAACTCACCAGTGAATCTTCCTAAAAACATCAGTGAGTCTGTTATAATAGAGTGTAAGGTACAATAGAGTTATAAGGTGTCCTGTTTGGAGAGGAGGTAAACTCCCCAACTTGAGAAAAGTCAGGAGCAGAACTTAAAGGAGTAAGGTGCCCTGGCATGAAAATGGCCAAAGTTTCTGAAGCTTTTAACCAGAAATCTAAAGAGGTTTTAGGTCAGTCTCCAATAAACAGTACCTGTGGGGAGAAGGCAGCAGAAATATTACGGGAATGCAAGAAGAGGCCCTAACACAGCACTCAGGCCTTGAAGGTACCAATGAGGATGTAAACCCAGGGCTCCGGCCAGTGAAGGCAGGATGAAGTCCTTTGGGAGAAGGTTAAGATTCATCAGAAAAGCAGCATGAAAGTTCATAGAGGTAGGTTTCTGGGTGATAAAACAAAAACACTGAGGACTGTGTAGGCTTAGAGTACAAACTGGATTAGCTCTGCCCGTTGGCCATGATTTTCTTTCAGGCCCTGGGCAAGAATTTAACATACCCTCTTGGTGTTAGTGGTAGCACAGATAGCACTGCAACATTCAGGTAAAAAAAAAAAAAGAAAAAAAAAAGAAAAAAGAGACATCTATGTTTAATTTAAAACAGTTTGTTAAGCCAGTAAGCAATTTACATAACTCTGTGATTTGGGGAGAGAAGAGGCAACTCTGGTCATCTTGTCCTGGCTGCCAGTGCCCCGGAGCTGGTGACCACAGGCATCTGGCAGGGAACAGCGACTGAAGACTTGGACTTCTGGAAGAACTGGAAGTCCTGCAGCTCTCTGTGCACAGAGCACTCTTGTCTAGCAAGGCTCAGAGTGGGTCCTGCACTTTGCTTCATGCTCCTCAGCTTAGTTGGACAGCTGCTTTCTACCTGTCACCCTTCCTAAATCAACAGGCTGCTTTGCTTGCTGCTTTTGTATTTTTCCCCGTAAAACTCAACAGACACATGCTGTTCAATCCTTTAATGGAATTCAGTGGGAGTTAAACTGTTATCTGGGGTTAAATGGTTATTTGTGAAGTCTGAGAGCAGCCTTGAGCTTGGGCAGTGCAGAAATCAGGCTACAACCACCCATGCCATCTAATGGAGACACCACTGCTTCTCCTGCTTTAGCAAAGCTGAAAGCTTGGTGAGGTGGTCGGAGGTGTGAGGAGTGCTGGTCTCCAATTCCCTCCCCTCCCATGTTATCACACCAGGATCTTCAGAGCAGGATTACTGATGGCATTGGGAGATCATAGAATCACTAAGGTTGGAAAGACCTCTAAGATGACCAAATCCAACCATTAACCCAGCAATGCCAGGTCCACCACTAAGCCATGTCCCTTAGTGCCCCATCTACACAGCTTTTAAATACCCCCAGGGATGGTGACTTAACCACTTCCCTGGGCAGCCTGTTCCAACACTTAAAAGTTCTTTTGGTGAAGAAATTTTTCCTGCTATCCAACATCAGGAACCTGACTGACAGCAAATCACTGTCAACAAATGACATCATATAGCAATAAATGACTCTAAGGAGTGGTATGAGTCAGACTGCAAGTTGCATTAAGTGCTTTGTACTTAAGGGCAGTGATAAATTGCAGTGCTGCTCCCTCCATGGGTTACCTCCACCCTGGTAGGAGGAAGGATGTCTGTGTCATGCAGTGTTGACCTGTTCAGTTCCCTGCATTGCTTCTGAGTGGCCATTGTGGCCTTTGTCCTCTTAGGAAGTGGATTTCCTATTACAGAAGAGGAGTGGCAGCACTGCCCTAGCACAGGTGTGTGATGGTAATGCCTTTGAAGAGCAGAGCCACAGGAGTAATGAAAACTGAGGAATGAATTCAGAACTGACTACCTGCTGCCCAGTGAAGCTGTACAGGGAACCAGGTTAATGATTTATCCCTTGTGAAGCAATGGTGCCCAGACAGAGGGAACACACTTTGCACAGTGTGTTTCTGTGACAGAGAAGGGTGACTTGCACAGGCCCCAGGACTCCTTGATAGCTGCAGAGGCATGGAAGGGGTAGCTGTGACATTAAATGACAGGAAAATAATGGAGCTAAGTGTTCTTGATGATGCTGTTTTGAGTAGAGGGCAGTGACACTTCCAGAAACTCCCTCGGAGTTAGATGATCTCTCATCCAGCTTACCAGAGAGTTTGTGGGACCCATTTCAGGTTGGAGAAATGGCCATAAATAATGAGCTGAAAGAGCTAATTCAGATCCAAAGCATTAAAACTTCAAAGACCCCCCTCTAAGGATGCTAAAAAGCAAGGAACTAGTGTGGCTGCATTCACTAGTGTGATTACCTGCAAATGAAGGCAGCAGCTCTGACTCATGTGCTTATGGAGAAGAATTATAAAGAGATCTGTATTCCCAATTATTCCCCAGGCTGGAGGACAGGAGCTGGGAGATAATGGGCAAATCAGATTCAGAGGTAGAGAAAAGCTGTTTCTCTTTCTCTGCATGGCTGCATGAAGCTCACAAACATGAGATTTGAATTTTCTTATCTCCTACATAGCATCAGCTTAAGAAAATATGGGCATGACTCCACTGCCAATATTCATACACAGGAGCTGTCTTGGCAAGCTTTTGCACTATATCACACCACAAACAGGGCTTAAGGCACTTGCTGCTGGTGGATTAGGGGACATCCTGACCTGAACCCTGATCCCAAAACTGATTCTGAGGCTGCTCAGCTGCTGAGCTGGGGAATAATTTCATAAATAAAGGCAAATGAAATTTGGTTTCACATAATTCCCTCCAGTTTCTCTCCTGCTTGTTGATGGAGAGGAAATGCTTTTCAGATGCCAGCTGGTGACACTGCTTCATTATAAATTGCTCATGTCCCATTTTTAAATAGTGACTGCAAAATATTCATCCAGCTCTCAGATCAGGCTGTCTGTCCTCTCTGGGGCATCTACTGCCTCTTGGGCTTGGAGTTTGGTAAGAGCTGTCTAAAGATTTAACACCTTTGCCTGCTGACAGGCTTGGAAATCCCGAAACTGTCCAAGTGACCCCTCCATTGTCCTTGCAATGTCCTGGATCAGCTGTGGGAATGGAGCCAGCTGGAGACCTTTTTCCAATGCGGCTGTGCAAGGACCAGGTCATGTATTCCCGGTGCTCTCCCTGCTCCCACTGCAGGGGTCTGTGACCCCTCGAGGCCCGTGCCCTCTGAAAGCACCAGGGTCCCACAGCCCTGTGTTAAATACCACAGCAGGGCCGTGATGTGGCAAACCCTCCTGTCCCAGAAACCACCTTTTGGGAGCGTTTTCTCCTCACAGTCATCTGTGTTTTCATTTCTCTCTCCCAGCTCTGCAGGGAAGGGAAGGCAGCCAGCAAGCTGGTGGGGATGGAGATGTCAACTGCATGGGGAGAGGCAGGAATTTAGCAGTCCCTGGGCAAACTCAGCACTTCTGACAGGCTGGCTGCCATTTGCACACCTTTGTGGATTCCAGCCCCTCAGAGGTGCTGCTGGTTTAACTCCTTCAGTGCCAGGCTACCACAGTCACTATGGGCTTTTCACTCTCAAAAGGCATCTGCTTGTGACACAAGGTTTAGAAAGATGGTGATAAAGTAGGAGGTTGGGAAGTTCCCCAAGTGCAGGGAGAAGCTCTGTGGCTCATTTCCGAGCGTTTTTGAGTGGCTGAGACAGTTTTTGGCCTGTGTTTGGGCAGCAATTCAGAAGCACTATGTGTCTTTGGTCAGGGGTGTTTTATTTCATAATGGGACACTTCCATGCTATAAAATCAATAGAAGTAAAGAGTAAGTCACCTGTCAAAGTAAATTTGAAAAGAAGTCTTGAGAAACCATATTAGCTTTAAGACCTGGAGATTTTTCACCTAGTCCTAAGGACATTGGTGACATTATGGATGGGAGCACTGATGTTTGTGAAGATCCTTACAGAACACTGCTTGACCAAGTTGGCAGTGTCCCATTGTAGACATTTCACAGGCAATAAGCACTTAAAGGAGGAGAGAGGATGTTATCTAATCCTTTACCCAACATCAGCACACCTGTTAATTGCCCTTGGGTTATGAGGTTTGTTCCAGTGCAGATGCAGGGTGTGGTGCAGATCCTGGTCTGCAGATGGACACTACTTCAGAGCTTTACCCCTTCAAAGTTCCCTCAGTGGCTTGCATGGCAGAGTTTCTTGTCCCTGTGTGGGGACAAAGGCTGCGCTTGAGGCAAGGAGCTGGATCTTGTGCCCACCTTCACCGCAGTCCTCTGCATGCTCTTGGGTCCATCCCTTCCATGCGATTCTGTAATGGCTTTTAGCACACACACCATCACAACCTCTGCACTTACACCACGAGGCAGAAGAGAGTGACAGGACCAGGCTGCCGCAAGGGAGCCACATTTCCTGGAGAAGAGCAAGCAAACCGAACCACCAGTGTCTCATTTCACCAGAGCATGCAAACACCAGCTTATACACACACTCCACAAGTGACAATAAACAACAGGAAAAATACAGTCAAAACCAGTCCTGGATGAAAACCTAACCATGAACAACACTGTGTTTTGTATTCCGCTGGCATTTGTGATTTGCTGGGGTTTTTAAAAAACATGATGTTCCTTTGGGTGGACAACAGAAAGCTGCTTGAGGAAAGTGGAGCTCACCCAGCTCCACAAACCCCTCGGGCCGGCATCCCCACGACCCAGTCCCCTCCACTCTCCTTATCCTTTATCCACCTGGGTCTGTCAGTCACTTCTTCTCTGTCACCATTTTCCTCCTCTTCACAACTCAGAGCACTCTGTGGTCTATGGCTCTGGGTGGAACTAGTGAGGACCTGTGTCTGCTCCAGCTGGAGCCAATTGCTGTGTGTGAAGGGATTGAACACAAAAATTAGAAATGAAAGGGAGATTGGGGTGAGGCAGCCAAAGGAAACACACATGGCAAGCCATGGGGAGAAGAAAAGCTTGTAAGATCCTGGAACTGGGCAGCACTTGGGAGTGCTGTGGTAGATACCAGGGAGACACTGTGGCCCAGTTTTGTTCTTGGGGGGCTGTTCTGCCAAGCTCACCGGGACAAGCTCTGGTTACTTCAGGGCAGGTAGCAGCACTCTTTGGCCCAGGGATGTTTTGGAGAGTGAAGATGGACTGGGATTTATGAGCAGTCCTCTGGGGATGGTGTAGCTCTGACTGTTGCTGTGGGAGAAAAGAACATTGTGTCTTTCCCATAGCTTGGTTTATTGCAGAGCTTCCCCTCAGCTTGCCATTTCTCTCAATTTCTCTCCAAACCTAGCTTCTCTTTCTGGCTTCTTTGTCTCAGTCCACCTGGAGAGGAGATGCAGCTTGGGATTGAAATGATGGGAATGGCCTCTCAGCATCCTGGCATCCCCACCATAAACCCTGGCATGGGACCAGGCTCTCAGCATGTTCTCCTTCATATTTTTAAGGAGTTATTAATCACCCCAGCCAGCCCATGGGCAATCTATGTGATGCATCTTTCACTCACTTGGCATCCACATTTGGCAATTGGCCACCAGAGTCCAGCGTCCTGGTTGTATAAAGCATATTTTCAAAGCCAAGACAATAACGATGTGCTTCTCCATAAACATTTCCTTCACAGGTAGATCTTTGTGATGCTGTGTGCACTGCACTCACAAATATTTTTTCAGGTTCCCAAAGGCTTGAGGAGTGTTTGTGTACAACAACAAACATGACCCTGAAACACAGCAAATGGTCCCCCCAAATGCCTTCAGGGGCGGGGAAGAGTTGTCTCCTGCCAGCAGAAGTACTGGGAGAGAAACACAGCTTTTCTCTAGAGCAGTGTCCTCAGTTTTGACACTGGCTATGTCCAAAAGCCATTACAATTTGGTGGTATTTTTGGTTGCAGGATTTGGGAAATCCCGGTTTTGATCCCAGTGACAATATGCTAAAAAAACAGCAGCTGCGGAGTCTGTGGTGTTGCCTGGCTTGGTGATTTGGCAAAAGGATCAAGGTCACTCTGTGTGCTCCAGAGTTCTCCATGTGCTTCTCCCACCAGGTTCAACTTATCTTTGACCAATACTGACTACTTTGACCTTACTGACCAATGAAAAGCTTCTGTTCCAGTTCTGCCCAGACTACCTGCACTGATAATAAAGGTATCAATCCAAGAGTCTAAGAATGTCTTCAGAGAGTTGACATACAGTGAAGAGATGTCAAATTTCCCCCAAAAATCAGCTTCATAACAATTATGGAGACACTGGAACTGTGTTCGTACAAGCCTGTAGGGCACTGGAATTGAGAGGTGAATTGGCTGTGAAATGCAAATCAGTCATGCTCCAGTGAGTAAGTGGAGCCACTGTTTTGTCCTGGCTGAAGATTTGATTACTAGGACACAGTTAATATACTATAGAGAGCAAGAAATACAGTTTCCAACAAGGAAAAAAAAAACCTACAATGGAGCCATATGTCCAAATCCACAACAGGGAAATGCACATTAGTGTTTATTTTCCATTTTGCACATATTGGTAGCGAAGCAGCTACAAATATGTTTCAGGAGCAGAAACCAAGGGCCACCTACTTCAGTTTAGTGTAATCTCAGAATAGGGGTCATGGGAAGAAGGTGCTGCTTCCTCAGGCTAATGTGGACGTACAGAATTCAGCCAGAGTTTACATGGGCTGCACTCTGCTGCTATGGTCTCTATTACAATGGTTAGTATCAAAAGAGGGAAGAAGAGGGGGAAAAAAAAGGCCCAAGGGAACATAGTCTGAGTGTGAGAAGTGAGAAGTGAGAATGTTTAGGCCAAGAAAGCTTTTTCTCCTGCTGAAAATCTGTTGTGCTCACTCTGGAGCAGGGAGCTGGCAGAGGGGCTGGAGCCGTGTTCGTGTTGCCGAGCCTCCCTGAATGGCCCTTTTCAGCCTGCAGTTTCTGAAGAAAAGTGGGAAAGAGCCAAAACCAGGGTGGAGGAACATATAAATACTATGTGTAAGCAATGATATTTTTTATTTGGAAGCAGAGCAATATAGTTGAGACTCACCTTGGATAACTCGCAGTGGGGGGGGGGGGGGGGGGGGGGCAGAACTCCTCCCACCTCCACCCACTACCAAAAAAAAATTGGGTTTAGGAGGCTTGGGCTTCTTGCTGGCTTTTGGGAACGACCTGTGCAGTGCAGAAATGCTTCCAGCAGCTTCTTTTGCTCCCAGACATTGGGATGGGTTTTGCCACCTCTAGAGATGATGAACACACTCCCAACTTCCCATGGGTGAGGCTTGCAGGGAGTATTAATGATATATATGAGGTTGGACTCACGTACAGCGTAGCAAGAACATCCAGCCAGGGATCTGTCACACTGTCACAGAAATACTGTCGTGCTGAATGTGGCTCTGCTGCAAGTCCCTGTTGGGGACCTGCTCTAGTCTTGCAAGGGACACCTTAATTTGATGTTGCTTACAGAGTATATGACTCGGGTAAATAGAAAGAAAAAAAAATCAACTTTAAACCCTCCCCACTTCCAGCTGTTCTTGAGCCCTTTCTCCCTAGAAAAATTATGAGCAGGGTGCTTTGTTATGAAATAACCGATTTATGTATTTATGCATTTATGCAGTATTTACATGCTTAAGCTCCACAGAAAGTCACAGGGAACTGTGCAGCAACAGAGCAAACACCAGGAGTGTCGTGTTACGAGTCCATAAGAGGGGTGTTGTGTGCTGGAGGAGCTGTGCAAGGGAGTTATGATGTTTTCCCACTGCATCCCAGAACCAAAATCCCACAGAGCTTTGCAATGTCCAGTGTGGGGTTGTCCAGCTCAGTAGAGAGTGATATTAGTATTAGGGTTTTTTAAAATTTTCCTTGTGTTGAAAGTGTTGAAAGGTCCATTCTTAATTCATTTAGGTGGGAGCTGTAATTTTTAAAAAACCTTGGAATGTTAATAGTAGAAGAGATATTTTTCATGTTGTGTCATTATTTTAGGTTTATGTTCCTGCGACAAATATCTGAAAGTGCTGAAGACAAATGAAAGATTTTGTTTGCTTTTAAATCTTCTTCTTTGGACCAAAGACAATCTTCTTTGTCTCAGTGTGGTCATGGGCAGTGGAGCAGTGCAGGTGGCTGTCCTTTGGCTCAGTGGAGAGTGGCTCTTTCATCAAGGCAAAAGAAATCCCTCCCTCCAAAAGAACCATGTAGTTTTACAGAGGTGTTGCTCATGAGTCTTCCAGAAGAAGCCTTGCCTGTGGCCCATCCCCCTCTTTGAGAAGACCCTTGCTCTTCCCCAGTTCTCAGTCCCACCTCCCACTGCCCCAGCATACCCATGAGGATCTGCTGGAAGGGAACCATCGTGTAAAGTTGCTTCACCCAGTGGAGATGGTGGGTTTGGGTCTTCCCACTGTTAACATCCATGGGAAAAGCAGGAGTTATCACAGAGGGAAATATTTCTGAGCTCAGTGGATGGAGTGAGGATAAAAGTTATAGAAATATCTGTACTGGCATGGAGCCTTACCAGTGAAAACATTTCAATCCAGCAGTATCTATAATTCCTTCCAGAAGGAGAGGGACCATTGCACACTGGAATCTGTAGTTCCTTTGAGCCACAACCGTCCAATCTTCAGGGAGACGAACCTGTGAAGTTTCATCTGAGGGGATGGTTCCCGAGATAGGATCACATTTTATTTACCACATCGGAATGGTTTCTTTCCCTGAAAACAGAAAGAAAATCCAGCTTTTTCCTTGCTTCCTCCTTTCCCCTTGGGATGATGCTTTGCTACCCTAAGTCACCACATGAGAATCTCCCAGTTCAGGAGAATTCCTGGTTCAGGTTCATTCCCTGTATGCCATGCTCTGCGTGAGGGGAGTGAATCATGGAGCACCACAGTGCACCAGTTGTCCTGACAGTGACATGGTAATTCCCACAGCTGGATGCAAATGGGAGCAGCCCAGAGCCAGCAGCAGACTCTGTCTCACCCCCAGGCATGGCTGGAGCAGCACCAGCAACAAAGAGCATCGTGCCCAGATGGGTGAAGCAGGCAGGCCTGGGGCTGTTACCCACTTAAGTATTCCATGTCAGGCTGGTCAGATCACCTCAGTGTGAAAATTATTCAGGGGGTTTTATAACATTTTTCAAATAAACATGCAGTGCAGACTATTTTCATTGCTTTCCCAGCCTCCTGTAAAATTTGTCAACAGAGTGCTTGAGGAAGAAATTAACCGTGTGTGTCTGGGGTGGAGAGCTCAGCAATGAGATCTTCTGCCCCTCAATGCTGGCATTGCTGCTGTACAGTCCCCATGCCCCTTTCTCAATGCAGGAGCCAAGAAAAGGCTCTAGGTCAGGCATTAACAGCCTTCTGATCCTAGGGCTATCTAAACACATTAAAATATATCAATACTAGTGGGGCTAAGAGGGAAAGATTTTTCCATGGCTGGTAGGAACAGAACAATGCTCCTCATGGGCACCTCCCTGGGGATGGGGATGAAACTCTCCCAGGAAGAAACTTCAGTCCTGTCCTCGTGGCCCTCAAAGGGAGAATTTCATCTCGGTGTGTGTCCACGGAGCGGCTGAGTGGCCGGGTTTATGGCGGGTGAAATCATTAACACCCGGCAGCATGAATGCCCCACTTCTGCAGGAGCAGCCAGCGGGCTCGGCAGGGCCGAGGTGCGAGCGAGCCAGCTGAGACCTGAAAAGGCTCAAACATCCCCCAGCACATCAGGGCAGCTCGTGCTCAAAGGAGACTTTATAGACATTTTACATAATGTTGAAAAACATCCATTAATTAGCAATACCTATTTCTCTTTGTCCCTTAGGTGACAGAGATGTAGTCTCACGATCTTCCTTCTTCATTTCTCTGCATTTCCTTTCCCAAGAACCCTTTTTCTTTCACGTGTTTTCATTGTTGCCAAAAACAGCAACAGTGCTTCTCTATGGGGCTAAATGTGGGAATAAAAGCTTGTGCTGTGGTTGCCATTCCTGGCATGTTGGGAGATGCTCCAGAAGCCTCCCTGGTGAGCTGGGACCTGCACTGATCTCCTGCAGCCAGCCAAAAGAACTGTCTAAGGCAGTGATGGCAACACAGAAGAGTGCAGTCCCACAGCCATCCACGGCTGGGATCAGACCCCTACTGCCTCCTTCTCCACACCAGCCAGCAGAAACACCCAGAGCCATAGACTCTCTGGCTTTAGCTGGAAATCTTCTTTTTTATTTTCATCAAACCAAACCTCATTTCTAAATCTGTGAGTCCTCAACAAGAGCCTCAGAAGAGCTCTGGCAGGAGCAAAGCAGACTGCATGGAGAATGGCTCCTGAAAGCCCTTCTGTCACGTATATGCTTTACTTTGCCACTCTGAGTCAACATTTGGCCTTATACCTCTGCTTTTCCTAGCCCAACCAGGAGAGTGGAAGAACTGGAGTTCCCAAGGATTTAGTAACTAATGTGACTAAGGAATAAAAACAGTGATTCATGTATTTATTTCTGAGCTTGAGCTCTCTGTTTGAATTGCTGCTATTTACAGGTGGTGGAACGTTGTTTCTGGGTGAAAATATTTGCAAACCCCTGTATTCATTAAGCATTACCTGTCCTCTGCTCACATGTCCTCACCGAGGTGCTATTTTTTCCTGTTGCTCTTTTAAACTGATTTCCTGTTCTTAATTCAGAAAGGGGAAAAAACCAAAGTCAACACCCTCAAGAACAAAACCAAACCAAAATCAAAACTTGGTGCAATTCAGCTCCTGAGTGGCACAGCATAAGGAGCAAACAGGAAGGAGCCCTTCTTAACCCAAAATCACTGAAGAGAGGTTCTATTATAGATGATTTGGAGTTGCAAGTGCTCCTAAAGAAGCTGGGGTCACTTCACTAGCAAACTGATAAAAATGCCATGCTCTGGCAAATGATGACATAAAGAGGACATTGTTGCTGCTGTGGGAATTCCCAGGAAATCAGACTCCGAACTTTTCCAGTAGTGATATATTCAAATAACCAAATCTAGCTTTCCCTTTGTGACTGATACGTCCTCTTTTTCCATGAGCACCTAATGTGGTGGTAATCCTGAGCACCTAATTCCTACCTCTGATGTAACCCAGTCATTGCACTTTTTGGGCTACCCAGGTTTAAAAAAAAAAAAGAAATACTGAACTGTGGCAACTGCAAATGTTTTTTTCCATTAAAGCTGCTTGGCACAGTGATTTCCCTTCTGTCTCGCCCTTTGGACAGCTGCCTCACACTTTATCCACATTTAGGTTCAGGACGTCAAGATGTCTGAGCCCAAGTGGTTTGGGAGCAAACAGGGCTAATGGAAATACCTCTGGACAAAGCCTCTATATTTAAAAGGTAACTATATATATTGTGTGTACAGACTGTTAATGGGGTTTTGGCCACACAAATGAATTAAGTCCCTGGGCTTGAGAGCACATTTGGTTATTAGTAATCTCCCTGACATCTCTGAGATGAATCCCGCTAGGAAGGGCTATATGGGAGCTACAGCTTGTGTCCAAGAGGGCATAGACCTTAGCCAGATTAACCACAAACCCACTGGGAGGGTGATTTAGACACAAGGCTGTTAAGGAAGAACAGATTTGTTCCAGCTCCTTCCGATGTCACCAAATAATTCTTGTCATTAGTTGACATGGATGCTACAGGCTGTGTGGAAAAAAAAAAAAATCAGACTTATTGAATCCTTTTGTCTCCTCTGATTTTACAGTTGTGCTTTTGTTCCTGTCTCTCTCATTGGTATTTCCTTGGCAGCTCATGAGGGATTTCTTTTTTTGAATGATTGAGCTCATTTTGCGCCAGAAGAGAAAGGAGAGACAACCATTCTCCAAAGCTCAGGAAATGTGACATCACCCAAAATGCAGACCCAGCCTTTTGGCAGCCAGGTGGTAAAATGAAATATTCTCAGCCATCTCAGCATCTCCACTGCAAGGAAATTAGAAACAGAAACTTGGGATGACAGCCCTTGGCAGCTCCATTCAACTCTGGTTTGGGACGCTAAAAAAGGCTGCTAGAGAGAATAATAAAAGGGCCTAAATTTTGCCAGAATTGTGGATTTCTGCTCCGCCACTGAGAAGAAGCTGATTGGTGACTCACACGTTGCTTGACAGAGTCTGGCACTGCTGGTACCTCGTGGCCCTGGGGAATCGTGGATCTGCTGCTATCCCAGCCAAGCCCACCGCCTCATCTCGGCAGCTCTGGCACGGGAACGGCAGCGCTCGCACACCGAGCGGCGCGGGAAGCTGGCAGAAAAATGGGCATTTTACTCTGCATCCAGACAGGCTGCAGAGCATGGGAGCAAACACACATCCAGCAGCAAGAGCCACAGTTAGGCTGATTTTGGGAAGAGCGTGTTTCCGTTTCAGCAATGGGCATGAGCAATGGTTCTCAACAGGATTTAACTTTTTGGGAAAGCAAAATGTGACCAGAAGTCTTGCAAGTGGGTTAACAGGATGCTAGGGTTGTGGAAAGCAGACCTTTGTGTCCAAAAGGTACATCTGCTCATTGAAAGAAAGAACAATTTCTGCCCTTGTCACTTGACATTTTATGGGCTGGGTCTATTCAGGGAGGTCTGGTGGGGAAGCCACCAGTTCTGGTCATAAAACCTTTGCCTCTTTTCTTTTTAATGCCTTTATGCTTCAATTTATGACACAAGCTCTTTATGTCAAGGGAGGATTTGGCAGTTTTATGCTGCTGTGGGGTACCTGCCATGCACAGAACAGGCAAGAAGCTTCCTGAGGTGATGTGTGACAGTGGAGTCCTGCAGGCTGAAATTTGTCCTGGGTAGGTGCCAAAGGCCACTCCAATAACCTGACATACCTGGTCCTCCACACCAGGGACAGCACAGATGGCCAGTGAAGGCAGCCACGCATCCATATATGTGGTATAATTCTGTTGCAACCGCTGGGGATTACAAGCCCATCTCCTCAGAGAGGTTTCAGCTGCAGTGTTTAAAGGGCCTTCATGACCTCTTAGCAGAGCTATTAATATATCCTCTCCCATCACAAGGGTCACCTTGAACTGGGAGCCCAAACCAGCACAGAAATAAGAAATTAACCACATAAACTTTAAGTGTGCTGAAGTCACCCAACCCCTTCTCAAGGCTGTGTGCCACCTGGGGAAGAAAAGTCGTAGAAGGGAGGGATGGACCCAAGCATCACTGATGTCAGCTCCATAAACAACCCCATGAGCACAGCGAGGGTGCCACAGATCCCTCGTACCACTCTCACACAGTGGAGTAAATGCTCTTTGCTGCAGCAGCATCACACAACAAAAAGCCAGAATATCAAAAGCCAAGCATGTGGCCAGAGTAGGGCAGCTGGGATGGCCATGAGTGCCAAAGACTCCTCTCTACCCATGGCTGGATGCAAGTGCAGGAGTCTCAAAGCCATTTGGAGCTTGCTGGGCACCAGACTCTGCTGAGCAGCAGCAGCCTTCAGTCCTGCATGCCAGGATACATGCTGGAGGACTGAGCCATGGTGCAAAGGACTCATCTCCAGCTCCACGGCTGCTTTTGAAACAAACTGGCTTTGGTATTGCTACACTGAGCCCTGTTGGACTGTTTGGCTGAATCCCTGCATGTGGGGTTAATGGGAAAGTGGAAGGAACAGCCACAGGTCCCTGACAGCGAGTTTCACTCCACAATTAACCTCTAGTCACAACTACTGCATCCTGCTGGTGCTGTGATGGCTGTTTGTTAGAGATGGCAAAAATGGTAGACATGGGGAGCAAACACTTTCTTTGTACTTCCAAGACACTGTCCCTTCAGCGCTTGTCTTTTTTGCTTATTTTCACTTGATCTGCAGAGTAAATTTTTTTTCTCAGTGGTATCTGTGGTTGCTTTCTTTTGAATTAACTTGGGGGTGAGTGTTTCTGTTTGTTTTTAGATGACAGCCTATATGGAAATGTTCTTTTCCTCCTCCACCCCAGGGCCAGTGACGGGGGAAGATGCTGAGAAAGGCAAGGAAGAGGGAGATTGCAAAAAGTCTGGCTCTTAGCTCCCACACATGCGAGGAGACCCAAGAACCAGGTAGATCTTTCTTGTTTCGAGTCTTTAAAAGCTTCATTGTGATGTCTTTGCAAGAACATATTTATTTTGTTTCCTGAGCCGTATGAGCAGGGCATTGTATCTGCTGGATTAAGGCAGCTCTGTGCTGCTCGGAGAACTATGAAATCCCTTCTCTGTCAGGCTGATGTGAAAGGATCCCATTCATCTGGGCACTCCCGCCCGGTGGGGTCTGCTTAGCATTCATCCCAAAGTGCGACAGAGCTCCCAGTGCTGTCTCTGGCTCTCGCCGCTCCTTCCCTCCTCTCCCACATCCCCGCTGCCCCACATGTGCCGGCGGCCAAGAAAAGAGAATGGGGGACCTTTGCTCCGTGTCTGCTCACGGGCGGCTCTCTCCTCATTGCTATGCAGCGGGCATTTGCCCCAGTACCCCACTTCACACCAGAAAAGGCTCCTGGCCCCGCCGTGTGCCAGCAACAGCAGCTGAGCCAAGGGATGCGGGAGCGCAGCCGCCGGTGACGACGCGTGAATCAGCAGCATCCCCATCCCTGCCACGGCAGCCAGGGCACAGCGCTGCGGGCTGGGTGGGAAGGAGGAAAGGGAGCAGGAGTGTGGGAGAGTGTGTGAGAGTGTGTGAGAGTGTGCCTGAGGTGTGTGAGAGTGTGCCTGAGGTGTGTGACTGTGAGTGTGCCTATGATCACACTGAGGTCAGCCTGTGCAGGGGATGTGGTGCCTGGAGCTGGGAGGGCTGGGAGGGATGTGAATCAGGGAAGCAGATTGGTACTGCAGATATGTGGAAGAAATCAAAGCCTTGGTCAGTTTCTGCTTTCGTGTCCTATGTTTGCTTGAATGGCAACTGGACATTGAGTTTTGTTCATAGTTTTGATTCCCAATATGAGGTCAGAAACTGTTTATTTGGTCTAACTTTTCTAACATCTGTTTAGGGTCTGACCCTTTTTTTTTTTTAAATTTTGGCAACTACTGGTCAAAGACAGTGTTGGGGGAAAATTATGAAGACAGCTCTTGAGAATTACACTGTCCAAGACAGACACTAAGGAATGTTTCCTTCTTGCTTACATCTTATTCAGATGAAATTGGACCTTTGCCTGAACATCTGTACCTAAAAAAGCTCCCAAAAAACTTGTACCTGAGAGATAAGGATGACTCTAAGTCATTCCAGCCCACACAGTCTGTGAGACTGAAAGAGCAGCTGATGCTCAGAGCTGTTTCTCCACATGATGGTCATTTCTGTGAACACAAGAATTTACAGCCTTGTCCACTGAAATTTAGCATTGAAAAATGGGTTGGGCAGCTTGGACTTGACCTTTACACATCAGGCAGACTCTGCTTTTGCAGGTCAGCAGTGGCAGACGGAGTTGGAGGCATAAATTCCAGTCAGGTGCTGGTGTCTCATCCTCTGCCCAGATCCTGGATGGGATGGGGCACAGAGCATCCTCCAGGAGATTGTTCCATCTCTATGTGTGGCCCTTGCAGCAGAAGGAAGTATCTAAAGTCTCCTTGGGAAACGAAGAGCCTACCGACAGCACAGGAAGCCTGCCAAGCCTCACAGTGTGTGGCCACATTGGACCTCAGCTTTGCCCATCTATAACACCATTTATTGTTTTTAGAGGGAAAAATATACGTTTGTGAGCACAAGGTTTCCCAAGCTGACTGCTTCTTTGGAGAGGGGGAGAAAAGGGTCTCTGGCATGGCTGGAAGGCACCACTTTGCTGCCTTCTGGGCCCCTCCAGAGGCATCACATTTCACTCAGGTTGTCATTTCTGGTTACACTTCCAGCCCTTTCTATTAAGAAACAAGTGCCCCTTTCTTCCCACCACAGGACTCGCATGGGTGTGCAGGGGGAAGCCAGCCCCTGAAGAAAGGACTACTGAGGAGGGACAATCCCATTGCACCCTCCTGGTGATGGCTTGGCCACATCCTGCTCGGGGAGAGCGCGCCTGCGAGCCGGGAGTGGCAGAAACTCCGTGTTGTACCTGAGCGCTGACCTCACTGGAGACATGACGCAATCACAGAGCCGAGAGAGAAAGCCCTGGGGACTGGCAGCTGAAACACTGCTGCCTTGTGCCTGGAACAACACTTCCACTCTCTGAGCCTCAAGAAGCTCCAGTCTGTTGGCAGGATGCTGCTCAGGGCTCGCCGGAGGCCGTGGGACATGGTGGGGCTGAGCTCTGGACCCAGTGGGAGCCCCAGACTCCACTGATGCCTCTGGAGACCTCTCCCAGTTGTCTCTCTGAAGCAGTGATCAGGGATTTTTGTTGTCCAGGTATTTGGTGTTTCCAGTGGTGTGTTTTACAGGATCAGCTGTTGAATGCAGCAGAAGCAGTATCTGCCACTTCCACATGGTGTTGTGTCCCTCATCCATTGCAGTTCCCCTGCGATCAGTGGAGTCACATCTAAGGAGCCAACCCACCTGTGGGTGTTTGAACACATGCTTTACACACTGACATGTGACTTCAGCATGTCACTTTTGGCTGTCACTGTATCACCTGGGGCCAGCACACAACCACAGTGCCACCAGCTCCCTTGAACTCTAATCACATTTTTTTTGGTGACACTCCCTGGGTGAGTAGGAGCACCTTCACAAGCAGGCTTGTCCAGCCCCCTGGGAAGGAGAATATAGCCTCAGATAAAAAGATGGTGAATTTCTTTCTGAGGAGGAGATAAAATCTGTATATTCAAGAGAAGTCCTTCAGGAAAAAAAGAGGTCAAGAAATAAAGGGCTTCATCATACTGTAAAAGACAGCAATCTCATGACAGATGATTTCATGTGGCATTTGCTAAATAGATCCAGCTCTCTCTAAGAATGGGTTTTCCTGAGAAATTCCTACACTAATGTATGCAATGTGCCTGTTCAAGGGGTGTTGTGCATCCTCTTGGGGCCTCATCCAGCATGGGTGTGAATCCATCACAGTTCCCTGGGGCTCATCTGAGCTCATCATCTCCAGAAGGAAAAGTTCAGGCTTCTGCATGCTCTGCGCATCAGCTGGGCTGTGCTGGCCAAGCTTCATACACGTATGGTGGGGAGCTAAGCATGCAAACCACACCAGATATATTTCCTGAGTGTAATTAGTGCCTAAAAAGTCAGCAGCCTTGCTTCTAAACATTGCCAGACTCCTGTTCCTCCAGCCACACATATGTGATCCAGCTAGAGAAGAGGTTTTAATGGTACTGAGAACAGAAGCCATGATCCATCCAGCAGGACCAGCTCAGAGATGAAGGCCCTGATGTGGTCCTAGTTCCAGTTTGGATCTCTGGGCTGCAGGCAGGGAGGATCAAAGTGTTTCAAGAGCACAGGCTTCTGGCTGTGTTAGTCAGCTCCAAGTCTGCTGGGTGATCCATGCTTTAGCTGGCAGGCGTGAGCCTCAGCAGGGAACACCGTGCCTGGGACTGACCACCCAGCCAGCATCAGGTGCAATGCAAATGCTGACTGGCATTTGGAGGAGCAGACTCCAGCAGAGATTCTTTAGTCATTGTATGATTCACGCATTGGCAACTGTGAATCCATCCTGCCTTGTGTGATCTGAGGCAGTCTGTTGTCCCTTGTCATCACAGGAAAGATGGGCTGGGAGACAGACCAGCTCAGAAGGGGACTTAGAGACAAAAAGTCTTTGATGAGAGAAAAGAAGCATCCAAATGACACTTTTCGCAGTAATTTTTGCTAATTATAAAGCCATTGACTGCTATTCCCAAAGCCGCCCTGTGTGAAGGAGCTTAATCACCGATGACAATTTTTTGGCATTTTGCAGACATGTCACTGACAAGAACACACACCAGACATTCCACCCCATGGCAACATCTGCCTTGACAGAATGAAGCCTCCACATTACTCTCAGCTCCACCATTCACTCTGTCAAATTCTCTGTTTACCCCACTAGTCACACCACAGTGTTACCTTGGGGTAGCTTCAGGTCTCAGTTGTTTACAGAGCATCCTTCTCACAAACTACAAACATCTCCTTCCAAAATCTCTTTGTGGCCGGCAGTGTCCAGGAGAGGAAGAGACAAGAGCTGACAAGAGGAAGACAAATTTGTAGGCTGTGCTATACTGATTGGAGGTTTGGATTTCTAAACTCTTCAGTTTTGTTCATGGAACCTCCCAACCACTTTTGACACTGCTGGTGTGGATCTGGAGACTCTGTAGACAACTTTAGTCCCCAGGATAAAACCAGCAAAGAAACAGTGAACAGGGAAAAGAAGGAACTGCTTGCCCAGGAACTGGCCTGTAGGAACCTGGGGCAAGCTGTGCCTTACCTCAGCAGACCCAGGCCCAGTTTAAAGCTTCACCTAAGCATCACAGCCAGCCAGCCCTTTCAGCCAGATGTGGGAGCAGTCTCAGCTCTGAGCCAAGTCTCCTGTGCTGAACGTCCAAAGGTGCTGGCTAAGCCCCTTCCCTCTCCAGACATAATCCTAATTGCCAATGCTTGGCAGCCACTCCGTCATGAGCAATAAGGGAAATTCATATTTTGTGTTTTAAATGTGTTTATTAGCCAAGAAGTTATCACCTGAAAGTGGATGCTAGGGCATGTCCAGAAACCTCTTTCCCTAAGGTTCCCACCAACAATGTAGGCACTGTAAGGCCTCATGGCAGCTTGATACCAGCTTCACTAAAGCTGTGCAGCAGGCCAGTGAAATCCAAGGGTCTTTTTTTAATGTCACAGAGCAACTTTTTGAATGACTAGCTCAGAAGGCAAGTTTTTTTGAAAAGCTTTATGGTCACTGGAGGAAATTTGTGAGTTGCAGTGTGTGGCTCTTTGATGATGGAGAGCACGTAAAATGTCCTCTTGGGATGAGGTTGGCACGCTGGCTCTTTCTGCTGTGACCTCCTGCACATTCACGCTCTGGTCTCAGAGTGTGAATATCCCACTCATCTGACTTCTCCACACCCCCAGCTAATTACAACTCTGCATTTCCTTAAAGAACCCCAGGTGCAAACATACAGATTAGAGGTGGTTACAGGAATAGGTTGGTTGGCTTGCAGAGCTAAAAGGTTATTGTTGTTTCCATGGAGGTTTTACACAGTGTGCATGTGTCTGTCCATATATATATATTTATATTTCAATTATATTTATGTTATTATTTCAATTAGAGCCATCCATCTCTTCATAATGCCCGATTTCATTCTGCACCGGATTAAGCCCTGGTTGAATGCCAGCTCTGAAAAGGCATGAATGAGTCCTCACAGCACGGGGAAACTTTCATCATGAAGGTCTTGAAATAAATGTCACCACCACTCTCATCTCTTTCTCTGAAGTGCTCTTTTGCCCCATCCCTCCTTCCTGCTCAATGAGGACACTATGGCTGTTTATTGACCTGTGAAGAAAGAGACTCTTCTTTAGGTCCCATACGTGCCCTTCAGCAGGAGGGAGGTTGGGAGCCATGGACAGTTTGTATTCATCTGCCGCTTGGGATGCTGTGACAAGGGTCTTGTCTTCCCTGACCAAACAAAAATAACTGAAAGCCATTATGCTCTTCAGCTCAGATTCAGGAGTGAAGAGGAGGCAGTATGGGTTTTTTGCAAGGCCAGTTAACCTGAGCCAACCCTTGGCACTATTCACGTGTCCCTTCCCTGAGATAAACACATACTTTTAGTTAGAAAAGGAGAGATCATTGACTGTCAGGATCATACCTGACCCATCACTGTACTACCAGAATGAAACCTCAGCAAAATACCTATCTAATTTAAAAACAAAATCAGACATCCATTTAGCCAACTGCAAACTGTTGAGGTGTCTTAAAGGCTACACATCAGATCAGACCACTTTTGTCATCCAGCATAAGGATTTGGAAGGAAATATCTGCCAGATTTCTTTGTGGCCTCTACTATCAACACTGCCCACAGCTGCTTGGGGGAGTTTTAGCTGCCATGAGAGGATCTTGTGGGGTGCAGAGGGTGAGGATGTCACAGCCCAATGCTTTGCATTCTCATCTTGGGGCATTTTGTATTGTAGACAGGTTTGTAGGAAGAAGTGACTTCAGGATGCCCAAATGAGGCACGTGTGAATCATTGTGTGGAAAGCCACATCTGTGCAATAATCAAATTCCTGAGGATTCCTATCTTCAGACCTCTCAGATGCACCCGTTCCAGGAGGAGGAAGTATAATTCTAAATGAGACAGTTTGAAGTCTGTTCTCTAAGGGTCTAGAAACCATTTTACAGCTTCCGTCACTCTCACATGCTGCAGTTATTGCCTTTGTAAATATATCAACAGGGAAGCATAAACTGCTTTAAAGTAAAGGAAATTCCAACAACTGGATGAGCTGCTATGAGCACTGGTGGAATGAATCCCAGGCTCCTGAGGGCTAGGGTGATTCAGGCTTTGCATTCTCATGGTTTTTGATTCCACCAGATTTCCTTGATGCAATTATTTTCTTGCGACTCTGCAGTCTACAAATTCTAAATATAACCTTGCACATAAAATAATACCCTCATTTCTGAAACAGTCCCTTGCCAAAAGTCCTGCCAAACAGTTGCTTTTTATATTACATTAGTCATGAACTGTGGCTGACAAGTTCCTCTCTGCAGACCCCTCCCAGAAATCTTGTGGAAAAGTCCATTTTTTTTTTTTTTAGAATTCCAGCCTAGCTGAGTGTATCAGGCAGGAAAACATTAACATTTTCCAGAAGTGGATGGTGTCTCATGCTCCCTTTAACAGTTGTTGCTGGTCCTTCAACAGATGTGTGGGAGAGATGCAAGTGACTGAGCTGGAAAACGGTGTCATTGCTCAACAGCAGTAAAGACACATGAGGCCAGGCTTTGAAAAATAGCTTTTATAGTCTAGGAAGAATGAGGGAGTGAACCTAGACATGTTCTGTGGTAGTTAGTGGCAAGGTGCCATGCTGAATCTGAGGCTCACACTCCCACCATCTCATCCTTTATGTTTTCACAGCTCAGGTGCTGAGCGAGGTGAAGGTTGTAAAACAAGCAGAAGATCAAAAGAGTTCTTCAGAGCTCCCCCACCCAGGGATGGAAGAGACTCTCTGTGCTGAGAGGTGGAAGAGCCATCCCTCTGCCATGGGCAGGGCTGTGGGTGTCTGCTTAGGTCAGTGCTAGGGAAGCTTCACCTTCATCACCTGGCTTCACCCATTCCTGCTCCTCAGAATGAGGCAGGAGCCATGACTGCAACTGCCTCTGCAGTTATCAAAGGAAACAGGCTTAGATGATTGGACTGGAATAGAATAGAATAGAATAGAATAGAATAGAATAGAATAGAATAGAATAGAATAGAATAGAATAGAATAGAATAGAATAGAATA
>QUSF01000015.1:10760978-10873653 GCA_003676055.1 Chloebia gouldiae
TAGAATAGAATAGAATAGAATAGAATAGAATAGAATAGAATAGAATATTTCAGTTGGAAGGGTCCTAAAATGATCATCTAGCCCAAATTCCTTCCATAGGGAAAAGCAAGCCCCTATCACTTAGCCATTCTCTGTAAGAGACAACAGCTGCAGCCCTAAGGATATCATTCCTCATAAGCCTGTGCACTACAGGGGCTCCAGGACCTCTCTGTCTCCCTGCCATTTAACACTGACCCAATGCCTCACATCATCAAAGCCAAGGTAGCAGGGTTTGGAGCCAAACACAGAGTGGCACTGTGCAATGGCGTGTCCATGGCAAACCAAGCAGGAATTTGATCTTTGTTTAAGCACTGCTAGGAGGAGGGGAAGGGAGAGGAGGTGCAGGGTGTGGTACCACTGCAATTTTGCTAGAGGCAAAGCCAGTTGAAGTTCACATCTCCAGCTACTCCTTCCTCTCTGAAGTGAGGCATCTGGCCACCCTGCTCCACTGTGCCAGCTCCTGTCTAACTGGGTCAGGGATCTGTGTTTCAAAATAGCCTTTGAGAACAAACACAAGCTGTCTTATGAACCTTGAAAATTTCACTGCCCTGGAGCACGGAGCAGGTGCTCATCAACAGGAGTTTGAGTGAGGGAAGGAAAAAGCAGAGGGAGTAGAACCTCTCTTGGCCAGCTTTCCACCAAAACGTGGATTCAAACCCAGTGCACGTGGGAGTCAGCAGGGGCTCTGGAGGGAGCACTCCCACTGTGTAGGATTGGCAGGAAGCTAATCCCACTAGCAGTAACCCACCTTTTCTCAGCAAACACACAGGGATCACCAAATCTCAGCCCTGCTCCTGCACCCTGTGCCTGAACTGCCTGCCAGGGTGGTGTGGGTGGTCAAAGGAGCCTGCAAAGCACATGCTGGTGTCCTTGCATTGCCTGCTGGAGGGATGGGGCTCTCGTGCCCGATGATGCCCTGCAGAGCCCATGGATAGCTGGTGGGATGCAGAGCCAGCGACGTGGGGCTGGAGCTGCTGTCGCTATGGTTGCTCTTCGGGGACCCAAAGAGCACATTCCTCGTCCTTGAACTCCAAAGTGTGTCTATTTTAACCTCGCTCTCCATGGCAACACAGACTAAGCAATGCCATCTCTGCCTCACGTACCCCCCTCGTTGTTCTTGTGAAGGGTTTGCTCAGAGCTGACCACCTGAACCAGCGGCTCATAGCTGATCCAAACATTTCCCACCCTCTACATTTCTTATTTTTCACCCTCTACATCTCCTGGATAAAATTCTTTCAAGAACATCTTGTTCCTTTTTGGCCTTGGTATTAGAATTAATAAATCAAACTTGGATACAGCTCTTGAAACCTTCCCCCAAGATGCCTTTTAATTAAAGCAATGGAAAGAAAAGACCAGTCTAAATGTTGTAACATTTTTAATTAGTGAAACCTTTATTTTATATGCTAAACAACAAGATTACATTTAAGTCCATTAAAATGAGTCCTTCATTGAAAGGCTTTACAGTGTGTGTGAAAGGGAGATTTAAAGGATATTAATAAGGGCTTAAACATCTTAAACATGCTAAAACAATTGAAGAATGATATTTTTTAATGGAAGAACTTAAATAGCCTTTTATTCCCACCACAATGAGTGTGTATGTTTGTGTGCTGATGCCTTTGAAGATTCCTCAAACAAACATGCACCTGCCTTCATCCAGACCCACCCATTCTTTTATCCCTACTGCCATGGGGAACTGTAGTCCTTTCCCAATAATTCCTGAATAAAAATGTGTTTCTCAGGCAGGAAACACATGCTACAATCATAAACACTGCACCTGCAAGTCGTCTTATTTATGGTCCCATGAGCTGTTTATTGCAGGGGAGGACTCTACTCAGAGATGTTTAAGAAAGGGGTTTTATAATTTCTATAAAAATTACTTAACATTTTCAGAATCACCCATATTTTTTTACAGCTATCAGAGATATAAAAGTAACCAGACCAATTCCTCGAGAGGATGGCAAATATTCCTTCTCGGACAAACCTTTGAGTATTGTCTGCTAATGGATCTCCCTGGTTCTGACTTAGCACAGCAGGGAATACTCACACACTTTCTTCCTTGGCATTGCACCCCAGGTGTTCATGAGCAACGTTCACAGGCTCTTCTGAACCTGCTGACTGAGGAATCTGCTCAGAGAAGGCAGAGTTTGCCTTCACAGAGATGTAGCAAAGCTAACCTGCTGTACCTGCCTATCTTTGAAGCACCTAATCCATGAGTATCTTTTGGAAGCACCTAATTGTGTCATAGCTTTGCCACTGTGGAGAGACTTAGCAGTGTTAGGTGGCCACACACCTAGATGTTCTGTCCACGATGACCTGTTTTCTTTCTATTTTGTTTTCTTTTTCTTTTGCAGGCATTATTTTATGGCCTTATGTTAGTGCACATGAAAGTGCAGAGACCTATGTGTGGTCTGTACATTATAACAAAGCAACAGAAGGCTAAAAGGGGTCTCAGACATCCAAAATAGCTTGTTCATGGTCTGATGACTGAGAGGAAAGGATGCTGCTGGAAGTACTTTTGACACTGTCAAAAGTTGCCTGTTCTTGGTCAAAACATTTGGCCTGATTTTAGGACTCCTGATCACATAACTGCATTTCCTGTCTTCTTTCACAGACCATGTCCATGGTCATAATCTACAGGAGGCTCTTTCAGCTTCAGATGATGTTCAAGCTAAAGCACTTTCTTTCTTTCCAAACCCTGCAGCAAAAATCAAGTCAAGCCAGGTTTAATCTGTTCATCCCTTCCTGAATAAAGGGAACAGCAGTGGAGGGGTCCTGGGGCCCAACTCTCAGCATGATACAGCTCTTTCTTTGCAGCCCTCCTGCAAAAAAAATCCCTTTCCCCCACCCTTCAAAAGACCTATTCCTTGTGATAGTAAAAAAGCACTGATTACTATTAAAAACTCAAACCCTGGAGGAAAGCAGGGAGGGGGAGTTTATGGCCATTGACCTTTTAACTCAGGTAGGTTTATAAAGAGCTGTCTTTCTGTTGCACCACTGGGATTGTACAAGTTTCTTGGCCATGAATGGGAGCTTTGTAGGATTCTACTGTGTGGTCATTCACGGGCAATCTGTTGGTCTTTTTTAGAGACATTTAATAAAAAAAAGAGAACCTATCTAAAATACAGGAGAAGGGGGGGAGGCTGAGTATCAGCTAGAGGCCCAATCAATGAGCGAATGTGTTTGGGTCTCCTCCCGGAAGAGAAAGCTTGTTTTAGGAATTTAGCCTGGCACTCACGGGGTTCTGTTTGTATAGCCCTTTCATTTTAAAAAATACAGGCAGGCAAGAAATCAGAGATGAATTGGAGCAGGCATGGGGAGAAGAGACAGGGAGGGAAGGGAAAGAGGAACCAAGGGTGGGAGGGAAAAAAGAGCAACTGTTAGAATTGAGAAGAGGGCAACAGTAAGGATGAAGACAGACCCAATGGTATGTTATTCTGTGGGCAGCACACGGTTCTCCAGACGATGGAAAGTTGCTCCCTGGGATGGAGTAGCAGCCCCCAGGGTTAGAAGAACCCTGGTCCATGCGTGGTGGTGCATGATGGTGTGCCAAGGTAACAACAGCTTAGGCTGAACAACCAGACACCAAAACTCCATCAGTCAACATCCTTCATCAGGAATGGCACAATGTGGAGTAAAATCCACGGGGTTTTTGTTGGTTGTGCAAGAACAAAGCACAGAGGGGCATTGCCAGGATTGGGATGGCTGGACTCTAACATACTGTAGATACATGAGATAAATAATTTTCAAGTTTCCCATGGTACTTGATGGAAGAAGGGCACTAACTCTGCTCTAGCAACCTCCAATAAAGCTGCCTCACCAATCTGGCAGCAGCTCTGCTTGGACACTGTGCTTTCCCTTTCAAGCTGTTGCCATGAAAAACTGAAACAATGCCCCCCATTTTTCAGTGGTGAGGAAAAACTGCTCTCATGTAGCACGATAAAACATGCTTGGCTCCTTATATGACAAAGGCAATGTAAATGCCAGCCTCAACCATTAGCTAAACTCATTTTCTCCATGTGTGCATGGAGATAATATGGATATATAAATCTTTACCTAACTCATCAAAATGTTGGTCTGTGTAATTTTCACCTTGCAACATGCAGCTTGTTAAATTCTCTGCATTACCCTGTAGTGATAAAAAAGGCTCTTATCTGTGCTGCCCTATCTCTGCTGGTAGCCCTTGCTATCTATAATCTTTTGGCCTTTCCTCCTCAAGAAAATTAAAGAGTTAATTTGTGAATAGTTACTAAGAACATTTAAGGATAAAATACGTATGTAGCCTGGGGATAAGAAATATTCACTGTTCTTCACTGGTGCTCTCAAAGACCTTAAAGAAAATATCTCCCACCAGCTAGTCTACAAAGTGTGCGACTTGTACATTTGTAAACCTGGAAAGTCAACAACCATACATGATGTTAATATTTGCTAGCCAGAACCCACAAGTCATATACAGAGACCTTTGCTCTGTCCTTGCTAAGTTGAGTACTGGACTTTAGTTGTGAGTTGGAGGAAAAAAAAATGCCTGGTGAAGGAAAACTTTCCATTAGCATAAAGCCAAAAGCACCAGCCAGTGAACCAGCTGAACGTGCCTTTACACCAGGGCACTTGAGGGGCAAGAAGGAGGGGACTTGGGGGTGTCCCACAACACATGCAGGTAGTCCCTAAATTAGACCAGCTCCTGAGCTGGATAACAAATGGTGGAGAGTCTGGGCTGGAGACCAGTAGCTGTGAGGTCTCTGTACCCACAGTACTGAGAAAGTGATGCCTGCTTTGGGAAAGCAATGGCTCTTCATCCCTGAGGAGCTCTGAGGAGGAACAGGGAGGAGATGAAGTCAAATCCTCTGGGTCCTGCTGCATTTCTAGGCCTGGGGCCGTGTGTCCCTCCTGAAATGCTTAATTCCTAGATATTCATTGGGAAAATGCTGATGTGTTGTTCAGTGTCTCAAGGCAGGGGTGCTGCTCAGAGAACATCAGCACGTCCTGCACTGTAAAGGAAGCTCAGGGTCCTCTTTCCAGCGCCTTGTGGAGTTTATGTCAGCTGTTTCTGAATGGCCAGAGCACTGAGATAATTGTTGCTACAGACAGTGTGAACAGGTGAGGTGTGGGCTTCAGGGACTGTGCCCAAGCAAGGTCAAGAATACCCCAGCTTTCCCCAGCCTGACATGATGGGACAGGCCTGGAAAGAGAAACATCCCCTTCATTTGTACTGAGGCTTGGAAAATGCTTATGCTACTTGGAGAGCAATCCTTCAGGGCTCTCTGGCTGCTCTCCCAGCAGTAGTGGCAGGTTTCAGTGCCCAGGTTTCAGCCCTGCATGTTGCCCTGCAGCTGGCTGGGTGGTGAGAGGAGTCTCTGCTGTGCAGACAAGCTCAGGCTGGCCTGGGGAAGGGACAGAGGGGCTTGCATTGCTGTGACACACACAGCATGCTTTGGGACAGAGTACAGCCCAGGCTATGGCTCATCCCAAAGCTTGGCCAGCCCACTGAAAGCTGGAAAGAGCCCTGGGATCACAGAAGGAGTTCTCAACTCTTCCTCTGACTATGGCTTTTGTGAGTCAGGTTGTGTTTGCATAAACTGGACCTGGTTGCTAGCTGCAGGTTTTTCTGCTCATAACCACTGTGCCTTTAAAGACCTTCAGCTGTGCCATTATAGAAACTGTTATGGTGACTCCATCTCCACCTTACTGCAGACACACTCTGGATGGAGCAGTCAGAGTGTGGTAACACTAAGGGAATAAGATTATTTGGGGCAATTTTTCTTCTTTTGACAGCACTTGAACTATGAGAGATTCCAGTAAGAGCAATTACTGGCAGAATGGATATGGAAAGGGTGATTTTTTTAAAGCAGATATTGGAGAGGGTGTTTGGAGTGAAGGATTGAGAAAGAAATTTGACCTGTGTCCCCTCAGATCAAGCAATGCAGCTTTGTCACCACAGAGGTCCTGCAGTCCCAAACCTGGGGAGGGAAGGAGTTCAAGAACTCAATTTGAATAAACACACACTGTACAGAAATCTGTGCTTTCTTCTCAAGCAATGGGCAAGCAAAAAGGCAAAAGGCTTCAGCAGCCCACAGGCTGACAGGCTTCTGCCCATTTCTGCTGAAGGGAAGATACTGGCCAACATTATCCAAACTGTGGGTGTGCCAGGATGTTCTGACGTTCTGCCCACATTCATAGCCTGACTCATCCCGCAGGAGCCTATTGGGTGGAAAGTGCCCTGTCTGCAACCTCCACGGCAGAGCTGAGGGGCAGGAGCCTCTGGGTAAGCCCTGGCAGGGACTTTATGGAAGAATCCTTGACCTTCAAAGCCTGCAGTTCCAGACAGAAAGCCTCATTCCACCCTGCCTTACTCACATCTTTGCCTTTCCCACACAGGGGAGGTCAGCTGTGCCATATAACCCTCCCTCCCTATCAGAGCTGCAGGACTTGCTTTAGGGCATGTTGGCATTGCTGTGCCAGGTTCAGATTTTCTTACACAGCTCAGATTCACCTGTCACACCTTCCCTGGGACAAATGACAGTTTCTCCAGAGCCCAGCAGTGGCACAAGCCGGCACCTCACCCACTTACAGTAGGAAAGTAGAACTGCCAGAGGACAGAGCACTGGGAAAGGCAGGACTGTCTTGAAGGGAAAAAGAAAATAAAAGCTATGTTGGGCATTTATGGCTTTTGGAAAACAAATGTCAGAGCAACAAAAGAAAATCCAGATGTGCTGCATTCACATGGTAACAGGCTAGTTGGAGGCAGCCCCACCTGATTTCTAGCAGCTTAGCATTTCTCTTGTA
The DNA here is from genome assembly GCA_003676055.1 of Chloebia gouldiae. Taxonomy (NCBI): domain Eukaryota; kingdom Metazoa; phylum Chordata; class Aves; order Passeriformes; family Passeridae; genus Chloebia; species Chloebia gouldiae. Next base: position 10,767,798 of record QUSF01000015.1, read on the forward strand.
GTTTATTGACTCAGGATTTTCTCATTATTGGCTCATATTTAGGAGAAAATACTATTCTTGCTTGGCATTTGATTTTCTTTCAGAAATACTGTTTTTATCACTATTCTTTCAGCAAGATTTCCTAAGAAGAAACTGGAGACCTTCAAGCTCGGCTGGAGTTTTGCCACAGTCTTCTACAAAGTTGTAACCTTGGTGTAACCCAAAGGGCTGAGAACGGGGCTGAAGGCAGCAGCATCTCTGCAGGTGCTCTCCTCCACTGCAGCAGCTGTGATTAGAGCAGTGCAGAGTCACTGTCCATCACACGACACAAAATAACTCATGCACGTACACTAGATGCAAAAGAGGGGAAAAATAAGTTTATTTCTGACTCTGCAATATATAGAATTCTAAAAGTGACAGTGGATTGGAGGATGAAATTGCTACCTCTCCAACCACACTGGCCAAACCAACAGTCCATTAATCCTCTCTTCTCACAAAGAAGAATGCAAAACAATCATTGTTTATAGGAACAGTGTGTGAGAAATTCTAGTAGGAATATGTAAACATCAGAAGGCATAGAAAACTCTTAGAAGAACTTTAAAACTTTCAAAAGAACAGGGCAACAACTGTCACACATCAGGCATTGGCACCTGTCATGAGAGGGCTGGAGGGGTACTGGACTTTAAAGGCAGGTACAGGATGCAGGATTAATCCAAAAATTCTCCTGGTAAAGGGCAGTGGAGAGAGAGGAGCTGCTCTGGGATGGGGAGCTCACCAAACAGGCAGATGTGCCTTTCCCTGCTGTTGCATCTCCTAAGAGAAATCTTTGGCTTCCCAGTTTGTTTTAAAGAGGCAGGCCCACCTAACAGCCAGTACACTTTGCAGCTGTCTGCCCTGCTGGGGATGCAGCCTCCTGCCAGCAGAACTCAGACGCCTACACCTGGCAGGCCAAGGGATGCTGAGCTACAGCTGCTGCTTTGTCAGCAAAAGCATTCCCACCTTCCCACCTGTGTTCCTGCTGCCCCTGGGTGGTTACACCAGGCAGGGCTTGGCCCCAGGGACGCAGCAAACTTGCTGAGCTGAGCCACAGGTAGGCACATGCATGCAGAGCCCACTGCTGTCATTCCTGAAGCCTGCTTTTCCCCCACTCAGCATAAACCCAGCCCAGCTTCCTGCCCGTGCAGCTCTGAGAAAAGCTCATATCCAGCAGGACAAACCTGGAGTGGAGTGGGTTTCAGCAGCCTCAGCACAAGCTGAGGAAATGGAATGAATTTCAGACATTTCTGGAATTCCAGCTGCTTCATCAAGCAGCTGTGCCCTGCCACAGGTGCTCAGTGCTGAAGGCTGGCAGGAGGGAAGCTGATAGCTCAGCACAGGGAGAAACAGAGGTGGAAAGGCCAAGGGCAGGCTGGTCCCACCCCAGTGCCAGCTGCAGCCCCTGCCCATCTTATTGCCACCCTGCCAGCGCCCCAGGGCTTCTGCCAGGCCCCTCCGAAACACTGGAGGGGACCAAGTAAGAAGAGACAATCTTTGTCCCTGGCTGATAACACAGCATTTCTCAGACACCTCCCCACAGCCAAGCTTTAAATTTTGCACTTGGGGCCATCTGAGCCCAAGGCAGATGTTGGCTGAGACCCCCTGGAACACTGTCCTGGCACTGGGGCCACCTGTGTGTGACAGCAGGCACAAAAGCTTGGTGGCCCATCACAGGAGATATTTCTCTAAGGGGTGGAACAGGCAGAAAGAATTTAGATCAGTCCTCTTCGAGATTTTCACTAGTGTAATAAAAGTCCCTGTGTCCTGGATGCCAGGGGGAGGGTGAAGAGAGGGGGAAAGTGAATTAAATGGGCCTTTCAGAAGCAAAGAGAGCACTTAAATCTTCTCTAGCCCATTGAGTGCAGATGCTGTTGAAGCCTCCCTGCCACGATAGCCAGCAGAACTCACCCATATTGTCTTTTGACAGTCCCAGGGGAGGGCTGAGCTGGCAGAGAGGAGCAGGGCAGGAGGGGAAGGGTGTGTGCTGGCTGGAGAAACAGGCCCCAGTTTATCCATGCAGGATGCAACCAGGGGCACGCTGTGTCCAGGAGCACTGGGACAGCATGCACCTCACCTTGGGGTGAAACACAGAGCTTATTTCAGCTTCAGCCTCCTGTGAGAGACATCAGCTACAGGGTGGGGTGCTGGGGGGAGCATGAGGGTGTGAATTGAAAGCATCTGAAAGTCACCTTCACATGTGCTCACCAATGATGCCAGAAGGGAACCAACATCTGGAAGGTGGGTCAGGGTACAACTGGGAAAAACAGGGAGATGCTTTTGTTCCATTCTCAGTTAAAAGAGCACCAGAGGCAGCTCCAGCTTCCTACAGGACAGAGGACTCAGGTGGGCAGAGCAGCCCTGACCCTGAGCCCTCACCTGAGCCTGCCCAGCACCAGGGCTCTGCAGGAACAGGCTCATCAGGTGCCCCTTCCTTCTGTGTGAAGATTTAGGTGACAGGGGAGGGAAGGGAATTTTTGTCAGGCTGCTGGTGTACAGCCAGCAGTACCTGTAGAGCCAGGGAACATTGTGCTGAAGGAGATGAGGAGGGTAAGAGGAATAACTAAAAATAAAAATCTTTGGATTCTAAGAACTTAAAAGAAAGATATTTTTTTTAAACACTTAGTAGCTGCAGCTGGGGGTCAGCGAGGCTGCCTACCTGAGGCTGTGTGAACTAAGAACATTAATTGAGCCTCCTGGGTATGTAAGCCTCTTATCTACTTACACACAGTGCTTTATCTGGGCGGGAAAAAAAATGAGATTATTAGCTGCTTTTAATGAACAGCAGTAGGATGTGCGTGTACACTACTCTTTGCTGGAAGATCCTTTCCTCTCTCTCTGTTTTTCTTTATAACTATTAGCTTTTTAGCATATGAGCCAGGACTTCAAAAGGGGTGTAGGTGTCAGAGGAAGGGAGGTGGCTCCTATTCATCTTTTCGGGGCTGAAGGTGTTCTCAAAGCTTCTGCTCTGCTCCCTAATCCTACAGGTGCTTCTCAGATCTGATAACTCAAAGGTGTGGGGCTCTCCCTGCTCTGCTCAAGTGACTCCCTGTTTACCAAGGCAGCCTTTGAAGCTGCTGGCACCTCATGGTGCCTGTGCTCTGTCTGGGGTGCACAGCGTGGGTGGGCCAGAGCTCCTGGCAGGCACAGGGACCTCAAAAATGGAAGTGGAAGGTGGAGGTTACACTTGGGGTGATTTAAATGCAACCTGGAGGCCATGGAAGAGTCTCTGTAAAACCCAAGTTTGCATGTTGGGGGATAGCAGACACTGGTCTGGGTTGTGCTCATGGCTTTGGGGTCAGGCTTGGCTGCAGGGGCCTGGCTGGGAGCTACCCACAATGTTGCTCTGTTTTTAGGAGCTTAGGAGACAAACCAGTGTGAGATCAGCACCATGCTGGTGCCACCGCCCGGCTGCCCTCTGCCTCCTGCCACCGACAGCGTGGGGGCAGATGCTGGCTCACAAGCCCCAGGGGCCTCGTGCCTGGAGAAGGAAGCTGATAGGGAAGAGGCTATCTGCAGGAGCAGGATGTTAAACCCTCAGCATGGAGTTTCCCAAGGCAGACTGACTCCAGCAAGGGGCTCCAGGGAGCCCTGCCTTCCCTCCTGTCGCCAGCCCTGCCTGTCACCCTGCCACTGCTGTGCCTCCTGACGTGATCCCTGCTCTGGGTGTCCTTCTGATCTCAGGGTGACTTCCACCAGCTGCTGCCTTTTTCTTTAATGTCTCAGAGAACTGTGTTTGCTTTTCAGATTCCCTTTCCTGATTGTTTTGAAAGACAGATGCCCTCTGCTCCTGCTCCCGTTAAAAGCCATGCTTTTCTTGCTTCTAGTGGGCTGTAAACATCTTTCCTTTAACAAATATGCCCTTTCAGTTGCTCTCTGGCCCTAAGCAGTGTTGTTTTTCTCTTTCTAAGCTGATTCTCAATTATTACCCTCTTATCCATAAGCTGCTAATGTGGCAAACAGAGATGGGGTAATTTCCCCTCTTCTAAGCTCCCTTTCCTAACTAAATTACACCTGTATCTACCAGTAACATTAAGGATGCTGTACTTGAGAGAGGATTCAGGCCAGGATGAGGGTTTGAGAGCACTGCAGGGCTTTCTCCTTGCCCTCTTGTTGTGTTTGTACCTGGAGGCTATCAGGAACTTTGGCTGTGGGGAATCCACAGTGGTCTGTGGCTTGGCCCAAATGATTTCTAAGCAAGGGCAGGGTGAGAGGGAGGAGCAAAGCAGGTCCCAAAGCAAGGGTTTATAATTCTCCCTCCTCACATCTAGACGGAATCCAAGGAACTGTTCAGTCCCTCTTCCTGCAAGAGCCAAGCATGCCATAAAGATGGAGCTTGAGGCAGGGGCAGGCACCTTGCAGCTCTGATTCCTTGCCCTCATCCTGCCCTAAAAGGCTGATTCTTCTTCAAATGCTTCCACAAACTTCCAGCTCCATTCTCAGCTTGAATTTTCAAAACTGCCTCTCCCACTGCACGTGAGAACTCATCTAACATCTTCCTTGCACATCTCACTCCTTGTCCCAGCTTAGCTGCTTCTGCCCATAGGAAGCAGGGGGGGAAAAAAACCCCTGTAATTGAGAACTTCAAAGTGGTTTGCAAAGCTCTTCTGTCCCTACTGTGATGCTGCTTGTTCTGGTGGTGGGAAAACTGACTCAGGGAGCAGTGAGGGGGTCACTGCTGTATTTCAGGCGTGGGAGCAGCAGAGCAGCAGCAGTTTGTAGGATCCCCGGTGCACAGCCCACTCTTCCCACTGCTCTGCTCACCCCCCAGCCACCCCTGCAGTACAAACCAGGCTGTGGCTGGCACTGGATGCTTTGTGCTGGACTCCAACACCGCCAACCTTGGGATGGTGACGATGGCTCAGGTGGGGGGGCCATGAAGTGGAGAGGGAGCTTTTAAAATGCTGCAAGGCTTGGCATGAGGCAAAGGAATACGGCAGGGAGAAGGCTGTCTTCCAAACTTACATATATCATTAAAAAAAAAAAAAAAAAAAAAGGAAAAAACCCCAAAAGTTGGAGCTAAAAAGGCAGCTTGAGGAACGGAGCCGCTGGAGTTTTCCGAGAAGGCTCCCAAGATGCACAATGGGAACATCTGTACCTCGGCTGGCGCCTTGGAAGGGTCTCAGGCCGCAGAGCGGGGCTGGCGTCAGCCGGCTCAGCCCTGCCTTGCTGCCTCCCTCTCCCCAGAGCTTTGCTCAGCTCCTCCCGCTGCCCCTCTTGCCTCGCAGCGAGCCGTAAATCCCTTTTCCCACCTCTCCTCCTCCTCCGCCACGGGCTCTGCGGGTTTTGGGCAGCCGAGCATCCCGCAGCAGGAGCAGGGCAGAAGGAGGTTTGGCCCTGGGAACAACTGTGCTCTGTGCTGCCCGTGAAAGGCAGCTTCATAAGGCTCTGCTCAAAACGTCCCCTTATTGGGAGCCGCCGAGCCCCGCTCCGGGACAGACACAGCCCAAGGCACACAGCGGCTTTGGCACTGCTGCTCTCCTGCTTTCGGGCTCCAGGCAGGCAGGGTTGATGCTGTTGGGGGCTGGGGGTGCAGTCAGTTCTCTCTGCCTTGTGCCTGCTCCTGGGAAGCGCCCAGAATCCTTGCTGGAGGCTGGCCGAGCACCACAGGCTCCCACTGCAGCAATTCCCATGAATTGGGAGCTTTTGGGATGTGAAAGGGGCACCCTGGGAGAGGTAACGGCGGCCTGAGAAGCAAGTCCGAGGGGAAAACTCCCTCCCCTTAAATTCCCATCTGCTGCTCCATCTTTCTCTCCCCACAGCTACTGGCCCTGTCCCCTCCTGTGGTCCCCTCAAAGCTCAGTGCTTGCCTGGTGCCAACAAAGGAGGTTTGAGAGGAGACAGAGCCCACCTGAGACTTGGTTCTCTGCAGGAAATTTTCTCTCCTGAGCAAGCAGTAAATGTGCAAAATGCATCTGTGTTCAATGTAGCATGGGATTCAAAGCACTTCCCTCACAAGGGGGTATCCTGAGCTTCCACAAAGGTAAATTATGCATATGGCAGGGGTGTGTAGCTGTGCAATGTTTCCTGACACTGGACATAACTGCAAAACGTGGGGTTTTATTTGCAGGGTTGGAGGCAGTGGGTTGTCAGGTCCCCAGGCAGAAAAGGTGAGGGTTTCTGAGGGTGGGATTTGCCAGGGAGGAAGGTGCCCTTCCTAGATGTGACATGAACCTGCATCTGTCCCAGGCAGGAGCGTCATTTTATGGGGGCAGCCCCCATGGAGGTGCCTGGGACTGAATTCCCAATTTAATGGGTTGGTTCAGACAAATTTTACTGAGGGGGCTCTAAAAGATCGAAAGGAGGCTCTGTAGGCAGTTGTTTTGTTTATGTGCTCATTCTCTACATTCATCCCCAAAACAAGAGAAGCTAAAGGGATCTCTGTTTTGCCCTGTTTTTATAGCAGTCAGTGATGCCAGAGGCCAAGAGAACCATTCCTGCCTCCTGCTGACATTAGCCCCTCAAGACTCATTGGCAAGGTGTCCCCCTCCAGGACATTTAGGCTGCTGATGCTGAAAGCAAACACAGTTTCTTCTCCATTATATCCAGCTTGATCTGCCCACTATCAAAAAACCCTTAACCCTAAAAAACAACAATATAAAAATAGTGATAAAAACTTGGCCTTTGGACCAATTCCTGGCCTTTGTTGCTCCAGTCCTGATGTCTGGATGGACAATCCTGCAGTGAGTCCCTGTGAACGGACAGCACTCAGTGTTTGCCTGGGGCAGAACAGAGATGAGCAGAGATGAGAATCCATTTTTGGAGAAAATTTTTCACCCTAAACTGCACGTTAATGCCATCTTAAAATGACAACTGCTGCTTTGTGTAGCTCTGGCTTTGATGGTTTCCATCACTCTGATGTTCTAAGAGACCAAAAGATTAAGGGGGACTCCAGCATGTCCCACAGTGCCACCACAGAGTGGCTTTGTGTGACTTGCCCCTGGAAGTTGCCACTCACAGCTGAGATCCCCATCTTATAAAGGCAGGAGTGGTTTCCAATGAAAGGGAAAAAAGGGATCTCCATCCTGGCCAGGTGAAAGCCAAATGCACCTGGAGCACCTCTGGCTGTCCCTGCCCTGGGTCCATGGGTGGTCCTGTACCCACAGGATGCCCTGCATCCCTGTCCCACCACATCCTCCTGCCCATGGCAGGGCTCTTCCCTAACAGACACAGCTAATGTTACTTTATGCCCCTGGTTTTACATTCCTAAATGAATTCCTACCCTCTGAATAACACTAATGGGTGTTAGCTCGTCTTCCTCCTGTCTGGTGCTCAGGAACTACAGCTGTACATGTTTTTTGGTGACAGTTAATGGATGGTTAGTCGCTATTTTACTCAAATGCATTCATGATGGAATTGCCTCTTTGTCCATTTTCTCCTTCTGTTTTGGGGCTGTCACCATAATAGCAGTAGAATTTTAAAATACTAATGGACCTGGGGTATGGGAGAGAGGCCAGTGCTAGCAGAACATTATCAGACCTCGAAGACCCCAAAACACACAGGGATTTAACTGAGTGATATAAGTGGCCTTCACACTGCTTTCGTGCTTGTGAGCTTCCTAAATACATCCTGGGAACTCGGGGCGGAGTAGGGCCCCCTCCCAGCCCATCCCAGCCTGTAAGGGGATAATTCAGGAACCAGCAGCCCGAGGGCACCATCTAGTGAACAGCCGGGACTGCAAAAACCTGAAATGGGCAGAAATTGAGTGAAAATTGGAACTAGGGACTCCCCGGGGGTCAGTTCATGGAATTGAGGAGTCATGCTTTGTGCTTTTCCTCTACTCCTGTTATTTTTTTCATTTTCTCCATCAGGTTCCCCCAGAGAAGAGCCTTCACCACACTGCACCCTTTGTGGCAGGGATATTGGCATGGAGCACACCACACTTGCTGCTCTGCCCTGGCCAGTGGCTTTGGAAAGGTGATGGCATTATGTTTTCTTGTTTGATGGGGAAAAAAGAAGGGTTATTTCTAATGCTTTGTGAGGGGATGCAGGTGTGCAGGAGTGGAGTGGGGGAGGCAGCTCTGTTGTGGGGCAGGTCTGAGCTGGAGGCATGGGCTCCACCCTCTAAGAGGAAAATTTAAAACGCACCACAGGTGCTCCAACATCTCCCCATCATCCCCAGAGTGAGCTGAGAGGGCAAAAGTAGAGGCTGAAAGACCACAGGTTTGGTGCACAGCTTCAAGGTCCCTGAAATGATGCAGCAAGTGGGGAGGAAGGAAACACCACACCACACTCCTGCTGTCCCCAGTGCCAGTGGGCTGAGCTGGTCCTCTCCCCACATTGCCTTACTGGGAATTACACACCTTGCCAGGAGAAAGCTGTCCTGTAACTTGCTGTTCCCCAAGGAAGATGGGTTTCTGTAGCCCAAAAGTGATTCTCTTCTTTGATATCTACTGCCATTGTTGCCAGCCTGACTCCTGCAATGTGTCCCTGCTCCCAGTGATTGCAGGGCCAGCCCCAGTCCCCTCATCCATGAGATCAGGGGTTATTTTGTGATCTGGCTTTCAGAGACGCTGTGATTAAGGCAGGGGCTTATGCTCATGCATTCAACCTCGCTGTCCTTGGAGCTGAGAGAGTCCCAGGGCAGGAACAAGGAAAGGTGACATCCCCAAGCAAGACCACAGCAGTGACCAGGCCCTCAGCTCCTCCTTTTCCTGGCAGTGCTGGGAATACCCCACATTCCCCTAGCGCTTCACCCCACAGGTCCCTCCTGATCTAAAGGTGGCACCTTCTGCAGCTCATGGTCCCCATGACCTGCTGGCATCCAGCCCCCCGTGAGTGGGGGTGCCTGTGGTGGGGTGAGCCATTCTGGGGGTGTCTGCCTGCACAGAGAACGGAGGTGGGGGCTATCCCTGGGGGTTTCTTTGTGTTTTGCTGCAGCAATCCTTGCCAGGCACCCAAAGGATTTGTGGAGCAGGCACTGAGGGGTACAGGGGTACTCAGGTCAGGCCACCCCACCTGTCCAGCTCAGCCTTTGCAGCCCCCTTTGGGGGCAGCTCCCAGGGGAGGACGGAGCTGCTGGGAATTGTGCCTTTCCCTTTCCTATGCACACAGTCACGATGGTTAGTTAAGTGGCTTGTTTTTCATTAGGAAAAGACTGTTGCTAGGCCACCCTGTTCCCCGGCGTTGGTCGGGAAGGGGTTTTGCAGCCAATCCGGGAGGCTGTGCTGGGGTTTGCACACGCACACATCACGCACACCCCTCCTGCAGCCCAGGTGCTAAGCGGCTGCCAGATGTGCCTATTCATTTCCACATCACACCTATCCGCTTCTTCCGGCCAAGCCGCTTATTAAGGCTCCTGAGATTTTCATTTAGAGTTGGCTGCGAGTTTTCTGCCTTCTAATTTACCCTCGGGGAGTAGAGGAGAGGGGTGGGTGGGGGTGCTGATGGGGTGGGGGTGCAGGGAACATGGGTCCTGCTCCTCTGTGGCTGCTTTGGTCTCTGGAGAAATGCCCGAGTGAAGCCTCTGCTCTCTGACTGCAGCCAGGGTGAATCGTCCTGTGTGTCTCCACAGCGAGGGGACAGACTGCCTCAGCTTAGGGGCTTGCTCCGGGCTGTTATTAGGTACCAGCACTGCTCCACCCCAAGACATTAATGTTGTGATTTTTAGGGATGTCCTGCCCAACACCAGGTGTCGGTGAGCTCATTGTAACTCTGTGATTCTGTGATTTGGGCTTTACGTGACATTTCAATCGTATGTCTTGTGATAAGCAGAGCCAGCAAGCAAAGCAAGCCAGGTGATTGATCAGGGGATGCTGCTCCCAGCCGTGCTCCCCGTGCAAACAGTCCCTGGCAGCTGGGAGAGGCGCTGGACCATGGTCAGGCACTGGGGATGCAGGGCAGGAAGCTCAGGCACATCCCTGCCACAGGGCTCCTGGTACAGCTGCTGCTCTGCTGTGGGGTCCAAGTGCCCTAGGGGTGTCCAGCGCCCACCCAGCAGAATCCCTGGTGCACGGACAAGGGAGGGAGCCCGCCGAGCCCAGGATGTGAGCAGGGTGGAGCCTTTCACAGCTGCAAATCTCTCACCTTGGCAGGAAAGGAAGAGACCAAAAGATGCAGGAAAAGGTGGACAATCCACTCAAGCCTCAGTTTTTGAGTGTCCCCCGTGAAAAGCCCCATGGAGCAGGAGGGAAGCTCAGTAAAAGCAAGAGAAAGCATTGAATTGTGCCTGCTGCTCAAGGAGAAGCTGTTGCTAGACAGAAGTAAAAGCTGTCGCCATCAGCTCCCATTGGCTCAGCCCCACTCCAATGATGGCCTTATCGGTTACCTGCACTCGCAGCTGGCTGGAAAAAACTCATTTGACAATGTTTTCCCTCTGATAAAAAAGCCCAGTGCTGGATTCATGGGTTTGGGTTAATCATTGTTCAGGGGTTGTTGAGATAACAGCTGAGTTTTCTGCAGATTCTTCAATTATCACAAATTTTAGCGTAAATGGTGAGCCAGCCCAGCTCTCCTTCTCCCACCTAAAGATGCTCAGCCTCCCAACACGAGCTCCAGCAGGCTGCTCGTGAGATGAGCCGGAGCGTGTGATGAGCTGGAGTTTGTTCAGCCATGGCAACTCTGAGCTGGCATGGAGGTGAATATTCACAAACACCTGTGAAAATCCCAATTAGCTCTCAGAGGCTGGAAATGGGGCGAATGTTGCCACTTAGGTTATCCAGAGAAAATATTGTTGGCAGGGAGCAGATTGCCACCACCTCTAATCATCCATGTGAGATCTGCACAGCAGCAGCCCTATTTTGGGGGGCTGTAGTACACAGTGTTGGGGTTTTCCAAGCCCTTAATATCTGATGCAAATAGGGATTAACCCACAAATTTGTTTCTCACCTTCCTCAAGAGTTGGAGATCATGGCATAGCAGCAAAGCCTGCAGGGAATGACAGCACCAAAGGGCCGCTGGCCTTTGGCTGCCTGGCTGCCTCCAAATTTGCCTCCAAAGTAGGGAGGGTACAATCAGGTTTAAATCAGTGGATGGTCAAGATTTTGGGATTTTTTTTTTCCCTTAATTATGCTTTAGGTTGATAGCAAGGCAGCCTGAGTCACAAGCTGGTAAAGCCTTCTCCAGGTTCACTCCACCACACCCATCTCACATTGACCATCACAGGGCTTAGTGCAAGGCACTGAGATGGGGGCTGGAGAGGCAACAGGCTTGGGCTTAGGTGGACAAATAATTTGGGAGCCATGGAGTGCCCCATATAAGTTCTCCACAAACTCATGTACACCACGAAGGGATGTGGTTACATAGCCAGGTTATATGGCCATGAGCAAAGCTCTGCTCTGTCCTTCCTCCAGATCTGTTTTCCCAGGAGCAAAGACAGCACTGCTGCATCACTTCTGGAATGCCACCATCTTCTGACAGTGGGATGCAGAGCTTTCACCTTTCCTTCAGCTTTGCCTCCCTCCTGCTGTCCCGGGGGAGGTGGAGGTGGCAGAGAGGAGGAAACAGACCTGCACCCACCATGCTCCTCCTGCACCCCTCTGTGTGCCCTGTGGGGTCCAGGTCCTGCTGACATTGCACAGCTCAGCTGAGCTGGCACAGGCCAGGTGCTGCTGGCCCTGTTTTACACCCTGCTGCATCAGGAGCACACCTGGGACAAACTGGAACAAGCAGGATTTAAAGGTCTACCATGGGGCCACATTTCCTTTCCTATCTGAACCACAAGCTCACGGCAGAACCCAGGTTGTATCTTTTGAAGGATGGTTGTTTGGGCCACTGTGAGGACAAAGATTTTTAGATGTGTCTGACATGTTTCAAAGCATTTCTGAGCTGTTCCTGGCTTCCTCTGCCAGGCAGGGAGGAGTTAAGGTGGGAAGTGCAAGATGTGTCTGGTAATGGCACTGATGTGTGCGTCAGGTGTGGCTGCGTCACCCGGCTGCCTTGGCTGCTTCCCAGGGCTGGGGCTGAGCTCTCCTTACCTTCCACTGGCTGCTGGTCTAGCCTGGCTGATGGGGTCATGGACTCCGTTCCAGGGCTGGCTGTTGAACCCTCTGTGCTGCACCAGGTCCCCCAAAGTCCCCAGGGTGCTGGCAGCCCTCCAGCCTGCTCTGCCACCTCCCGTCTCACAGCCCAGGCAGCAGGACTGTGCTCAGGGGATGCCCCCAAGGGCTGTTGTTAAGGCACATTGTGAAAAAATCAATTTTCTATAACCATGGCAGTTCAGCTCCCTGGTGAATCAGGTCACTCCCTGTGTCCACCCCCCAAACCCATCTTTGGTGCTCACACACCCAGCTGGGTCACATTTCTGCAGCCAGAGATCACCTACATGTCACCTAGAGGCAGTCACTGCAGATGAGCATTACCCTGTCCCCTCACTGTGACAGCAGCCCATGCCACAGCTCAAAACATTCCCACAGTGACCTTGCCCCCAGACCCTGGGCTCTGGCTGAGCCCACCCCCTGCTCCTCCTGCCTTCACAGGGGTGTCCCCAGAGCAGAGGGGACAAGCCTGTACCCCAAGGAACTGCCTACTCCAGCCACTCAAAGCACCTCTTCCAGTTCCAGGTGGGTTTGAAGCCCTAGAACGTGGCATGCTACTTGGGCACTCGTTTGCCAACCTCATCCCTCAGTCCTGGAAAACTGCCAGATCAAATCATGCAGAATATACACAAGGGGTTTAGCCAGAACAGTTTTTAATTCAGAATTGGACAATTATATGAATAATTTATTTTAAATTAAGTGCATTCTACGCTCTTGTCCAGGCTGGACATTGATTAGACCCAGACTTTCCTCTTGAACTTCTTTGTGCAGTTGGATCCCTATAAATCTATAGGGCCTGATGGGATTCATCCAAGAATCCTCAAAGAGCTGCTGATGTCATTACAGAGCTGTTCAACTATTTTTGAGCAGTCTTAGGAATCCAGAATGGTCCCAGCTGACTGAAAGCTGGCAAATGTTGCCCTAGTTTTGAAGGGCAAGAAGGACACTGGAAACTACATCCTGTCAGTCTCACTTCTCTGACAGGTAAAATGATGGGAAATATTTTCTGGGAGGTAGTGAAAACCACCTGGGGCACAATGCAGTCAGTAGTCACAGCCAGCACGGCTTCATCAGGGCAGAGTCCTGCTCGCTGAACCTGATTTCCTTCTACAACAGGGCTCCCACCTAGCTAATCAAGGGACACCAGGTGATGAAATCTTTTTGGACTTAAGCAAAGCTTTTGATACAGTACCAGAGTATCCTTCTGGACAAAATATTCAGCACACAGCTGGAGCTGAGCACTGGAACAGGCTCCCCAGGGAAGTGATCTCAGCACCAAGCATGTCTGAGTTCAAGGAGTGTTTGGACAAAGCTCTCAGGCACATGATGGGATTCTTTGGGTGTCCTGTGCAGGGCCAGGTGTTGGACTCAACAATCCTGATGGATCCCTTCTAACTCAGCATATTTCTATGAAAGAAAGTGAGCAGCAAACTGGTTGTTTACTGGCCCACATGGTTTTCAGCCCTTGGACATCAGCAAAACACCTCAGTCCCTGCACAGGAAAACTTGCTCCTTACTGCCTGGGAGGAGGACAACCCCACAGAAGGCATGGAGGGTGTTGGTAGCCCCCATTACATGCCCAGAGGCTCCTCCAGGCTGACACAGGACCCTGCTCATCCCCAAGTGACAGATGAACACAGCACAGTACGGCCCTTATTTCTGTGTGACAGCTCAAGGCTGCAGACAGCATTTCTGGGAGACTGCTTGTGTCCAGGTGTCACCATGTCTCCACCCCTGAGCAGAGCAGTGCTGGGCACAAGCCCCAGAGGAGGAGGAGGCCAGCAGTCACCTCCACCTTTAACAGCTGAAGGCACCAGGATGGCCCAAAACGCGCAGAGGAGACGCTGTCCCCCATCACAGGCTGCTGGCCATCAGGTCTGTAGGCCAGTACTGGTCATCCAGGTAGTGGCTGCTGTCTGCAGCGGGGTCTGTGATGGGGCTGGGGGGCCGGGGGGGCAGGCTGTGGGCCAGCTCCTTCTCCCACTGCACCTCCACCAGTCTGTACAGCTCCATGGCTGTCTGGGCGTCCTCCACCGATGAGTGTCCTCTGCGGCCCACCTGAGTAAAGGGGAAAAAGCCTTGTTGGATAAAAGGGGCAGCAAAAAATCTCACAGGTCATGTCATCTGCTTGCTTGGAAAGACACGAGTGCTGTGGGTTTTGGAGACAGAAAAGGTTTGATGTAGCCAACGCCATACAGGTATCTCTTCCACCCTTTTTGGAGGGCACAGATGCTGTTCCTGTTTTACTGAGATACTTAATGGTCATCTTGGGGGGTCCTTGGCTCTCCCAGATTATTTATAGCCAGGAGCACGGGGTGAACAAGGTTCATCTCCACCTCACACAGAACACACATGGAGGTGGGATGACCAAACTGACCACAGAGGTTCACAGCTAACCCAAGGCTGTTTCTCACCATCTCAAAGCTTCTGGTGCTTACCTGGATATTTTTATGGAGCAGGTGCCTGGCCAAGTTCTTGAGGGAGACATTGGTTCTGATGGGCAGCCCTGCCCTCTTCTTCAGTGCAGGGCTCTGGCTGGTGTCTCGAGTCCTGTCTTTTGGGTGGAAGTACTTCAGGGCTTGGAAGTCATTGTGGATGGCGTGCCCTACCACAATCTTGTCTTTCAAGATCTTCAAGATCTGGAAGAGTCACAGAAGGTTATACAGACACTGCAGTGAAAGAAATACCAAGCAAAAAAGAAGCCATTTTGTATTAAATTCAGCTCCTTGCCTTCCAGTTTTTAGGCTCCCAGAAGGAATAACAAGCAAGCAAACCAACCCACTACACAGCTTGAGGCTCCCATTCCCGTGTTGTGTCTCTGCCTCAGAGCAGTCTAGCATAGGCCACCAAGAATCCCAATTTGTGTCTGACAGATAACACAGAGGTGTTTTTTGTAAAAAAAAATTATTTTCCTCTGACCTCAGCCTGGGCAGCCTTGAAGGGAATTGCATTCTTCATGTGCTGCTTGGTGATGCCACTCCAGCGTGTCCGGTAGTCCATGATGGGGAGCTCGGGCCGGATGTACTTGTCATAGATGACGTCCCCCTCGTAGTTCACCACGGAGCACCGTGCCAGCTCGCTCAGCTTACCCTGAGGACCGGTGCCCACCATCTCACAGTCGATGGCCACGTACTTGCCTGGCCGCAGGACCAGGGAGGATGTCTGCACCTGCTTGGAGCCGCCATTCCCCTGGGCCAGCAGCACGGAGTGGTGCCTGGCTATGCTGTCTGGAGAGGCAGATGGAGGCAGCGATGAGGACACGGCCTGCTGGGGCTTGGGGACCTTGTCACAGCGCGGTGCCGTGGTGCCATGTGCCTTGGTGAGCTCCGTGTGTGCCTCCAGCCCCGCCTCGGGGGTCTCGCTGCCCGGCTGCCTGTGGGGGCTCAGCAGCCCCCTCTGCTCCAGCACTGCCCGGCGCGCCATGAACCGCTGGTGCTTACGGCTCCTCTTCTTGCTGCGACCCTGCGGCGAGCCGGGAGCCTTGGGGGCCGGAGCGCAGCCCCCATGGGAGCCCTGCAGGGTGGGCGCGGAGCCCTTGGGGGCGGCCAGCAGCGGGGTCATCTGTCCTTTTCCTGGTGGCATTCCTGCTGGAGGGTGCACAAGGGGCCATGAGTGCCGTGCGGACCCCATGCTCCCCTGCCAGAAAGGGATGCACAGAGCCCACGCCAACCCGCCCCTCCCTGCGGGCTGGCACCGGCAGGAGCCACGGGGCAAGGGAAGCGGGGGAGGGGACACGGACACACTAGCGCACCCTTTGACACACCACGCCTTTGCCCCTTCATTGCCTGGTCCCACACCGCCCCATTCCCGGCCGCAGAGCCCTGCCCACCCTTCGCCGATGCGCAGCCCCCTGCCCACCGCACTACGCGCTCTGTGCCCCGCACTCCGCACTCCCTAGGGCCCTGTCTGCCCATTACCCGGCCCTCTCTAGCTCGCTCCAGGCCCCAGCTCCCCGCCAGCCGCGTTGCCCACCCCCAGGCCCCTGCCAGCCCCGCCGGGCCCTGTGCCAGCCCTGTGCCAGCCCTGTGCCCGGTATCCCCGGCGCTGACCGCTCCCGGTGTCCCACACGTGTCCGGCCCGGAAGCCGCCGCGGCACATGCCCAGGCAAGTCCCGCCGCGGCCACGCCCCCGCTGCCCCATTGGTTGCGCCGAGCTCTAATTTGCATATAGAGGCGGGGCCCCGCCTGTCCCCGGGGGCGGGTTCGGCGCGGTTTTGTGGATTTTTATTTTTGTGTTTTTTTTTTTTTTTTTTTTTTTTTTATTTTTTTTGCGGGAGTCCCGCAGCTCCGCACCCGGAGCTTCCAGCGCACCCTGGGTGATGCTCAGGGCTTCAAGCCTGTCCCACGTCTCCCCCTCGGTGCGGTGGGTTGGGGATGGGATGCGCGCTGCGGTGCCCGCGCCCCGGAGCGCAGCCCCGCACGGATGCGCTGCGCTTTTCCTGCCTCTTCCCTTCGTCCTGCGGGTGGGGTGGGCTGGAGCACGGCAGGTTGGGGTTTGCATCCTCCAGGCTCTCCCAAGATGCTGCCCGGGGTTGTGGAGGGCAGCTCCGGCTGGGGCATGGTTGAAGGGGGGGTTTCAGACCGGCCTCTCGTTGCTTCACTCTCAAGGCTCACAAAAGCAATGTCCGAGGTGGTCAGAAGAGGAGAAGGGCTGCAGGTAGCCCCAGCCACCGGCTTGTCCCCATGCGTTCAGCATCGCTGCAGAGGCCGTGTGCCCTAGGGCAGACTGTGACTTGTTGTGGTGGGATGAGCCATACAACAACAAAATCACTAGTCTTCCACAGGGAACCAGGCACTGTGTCCATCCTCATCCCTCTGGGCCTTGCTGGGAGTGTCCCCTCTCCCTGCTACCGATGGGGCTCGCAGGGATGCAGGACAAGTGTTTTCACACTCCACCGTTCTCCCTTTCCACCACCCATTAGCTTCTCTAGCCTGGTAAGAAAGGAAAGATTTTGATTGCCCTGTGACTTATTTTTTTCATATTTATTTTCTGTTTTTGTTTTGGTCAGTAAACCTCTTCCTTAAATCAGTTGCTCCATGTTTTGCATTTCTTGCTTCCATCCCTGCTGTTCAGCTAATTAATTTCCCTTTAATGAGAATCATTCAAGTGTCTCACAATATCTTGCTAGGGAGTCCTGTCAGGTCTCTGTGTAGAAATTTATACTCATTTCTGGTGCTTTTGGTGAAAGTGGGCATTACAGCTCTTGGAGATGGTTCATTTTATATTCCTGGGCCTCTCCACCCCGTTTTTGCCCCTATAAATGAGGTGAGAGTTCACTATCACCACACAAATGAGAGCAAACTTGAGCCTTGGTGTGAGGGACATGGGCTTGCATTTCTCCTCCAGCTCTGGGTGGATAAGGAGGTGGTGTCACTGCCTGCTCTTCTCCCTCACACCCTGCATTATATGATGAAAGACTCAAGTGCCTGGCTCAGAGCTTCTCCATGGTCACATTGCTGTTCCACTCGTGGGTCTGATCACTCTTGGCCTGTCCACAACAAACCCACCCGTGTTCCTCCTGTTCTTCCCAGGATTTATAGTTTGCATTCTCTTTGAGAGTGCAAAGTTTTAGCTGTACCCTCACGACTACAAAGAAACCTCAACAGAAGAAATTATGGCATGTGCAGAGGAAGGGAAAAGCTTTTCCTTGTTTTCCAAAGTGACCAGGCTTGGGAAACCAGATAGTCCAAGATGCAAGGGAACAGTGCTATAATTTTTTCTCCTTGCCCCACATACAAAGATGGAAGTGAAAAAAAAAGTCAAAATATCTTTGAAAGATAAGTCAAAATAACTCTGAATGTGTGCTGTGACCTCATGTGAGCCCACTGACCCCATGATCCTCAGTAGATGGTTCTCCCATCGTAGGTATTTCTCCCTTTGGTAAAACCCTTGTGTTGAACAGGGATGCTACTCACCTACCCAAGGTCCTGAGGCCATGCTGGGGGTGGAGGATTGGGCACCAGATGGTAGAAATCACATTTCAGATGTGGCAGATGAGCTGAGATGAAGGCAGAGCGCGCCAGAGCCCGGAGAGGTTTCTGCGGTGTTTGCACAATTTGAAATAATAACGAAATCTGTAAAACTCTGGGTAGAGCACGACTAGAATAACAGGCTAAATTTGTCAGATGAATAATTTACTAGAAGTGATTGGCCGTGCTCCAAGTGAGATGAGCACCAGCCTGGTTCCAGGCTGAGCAGCCTGGTTGTCTCTGTCCTCAGCTGGGAGCTGGTCCCTCTCCTGCTGCCTGGTCATTGCTCTGCCACTAAAGCTGGTCTCTAGACAGGATGCCTTTCCCCCAGTCATCACTGCCCAAGGCTGCAGGGATTCCTGCAGAGCTCCTGGTGCCCTCCAGAAGGTGTCTGCTCTTTACTTTCAAGGCGCTGCTTTGCAGAGCGGAGGTGGTGGAAGTGGGTTCAGGCTCCTGGACTCACCCATCCTCTGCCTCTTTCCTTCCTCCAGGCCATGGTGCAGAGCAGAGGGAGGAACAGACACATCTTGACATTTGGGGTGGGAAGGGAGATGAAGTCCCAGCGCTGAGAGGAGATGGCGACTGCAGCCTCAGTAAGCAATTAATGTGATCATGTTTATGAATGTGGATCAGTAATTCCAGGTAAACTCCCCAAGAGCAGTGCTGCAGGCGAACAAAGCCTCCTGCCCACCCAGGAGCCTGCCAGCAGGTCCTGCCTGTGCCAGCACATTCCCGCTGTGACTCTAAACTGCTTCATTTCCTTGTGCCAGCCTGAGCATGCATTGTTTTGTCTCCTATTGCTGCGGTGCCAGAGCTCCTCTTTGCAGTCTTGGTTGCACCATGTCCTCCTGGACCTCTCTGTTCCCTCCCTGCCAAGGGAGCTGGTTGCTGGGAATGGAATAGGTTAACTCAGAGAAGGCAGCAAGGACCCAGCTTTGCCTCCAGGGGTGATGAGGGATCACTTCATCATCCTGGGCTCTGCAGGCTTCCTGGTGCTTCCCCATCACCCACCTGTGGTTGGGGAACCTCACCAGGGCTCCCTGAGCTGCTCCCATCACTCTGAGGAGGCTTGTGGCAGGGCTGGTTTGTGCCCACCAGCATCCAGAAGATCAAACAGAAGCTTGATCCTGAAATAGGTTGGGGTAGTGACCAATTGCTGGACCTGATTTCCTTTAGAGGAAGAAACTCTCATCATGATGGAGCACCTGGAAATACCAGCACCATTCTTTGGTGCAAGGGCCCAGCTGGGGCAGCCAGTGCCGTGTGGCTGAGGTGTCACCAGCCAGCGGTCTGAGGCCAGCAGCACGAGGATGTCAGAACAGACAGCACCGTGTCACTCCCTGACCTTTGCTGTGATGGGACTCGGAGCACTGCAGCCCTCTTGGTCCATAGCAGAGGCCCAGCACAGTTCTCCTGCAGGACCCCTCCATTGCCATGCTGAGATACCCATCCTGAGCCCACCTGTGCAAAACCTCCAGGAGACTGTGTCCTTCCTGGCTAAGGACAGCGATGGACTGTGTGTGAGAGCACCTGAAGACTGCTCAGAGCTGGAAAGCTGTGCTTGGAAGGCAGAAAACCTTTTCCTTTCCCTCAGAGCACCAAGAACCTCCCTATTCCTCTGACATCTCCTCCAACACTCCATGGGAATTGCCTGTATCCCTCCAGCACGGACAGATCTCCTCTCCAGTCATGTCCTGGGGGCTGTCAGTGCTTCGGGGGTGCTGCCGGGGATAAGGAGGGATGGATGCTCCCAGAGAAGGAGGTGAGGGAGGATGATGCTGCCATCCATCTCCCCCCTCGCTCCCCATTTTCTGGCTCGCCCCCAGGAGAGCAGTGAGCAATTATGGTCCACACGGAAGCTTCATTATTGCCCTGTCGTGGCCTCGTTTGATGAGATGCTTTATTGCCAAACTTATTAAAAGTGAAACGTGCGGTTTCTGCGCAGCAATTTCCTGTCTGCAGCGATAAGCCGGGCTCTGCCCGCTGTGTAATAAACAGTTATTTTTATGTACAGCTCTGGCTGGGGTGGCAAGGAAGGGAGAGGGCCTGGCTCGTGTTAATTGCGATGGTTAATGGGATCTACACTGGGAGCTACGCGTGAGGAGGTGCGTGCCCTTCCCCTGCTCTGTGGCAGAGGTGGTCTCCAGCGGTTTTGTGCTCTGGGTGTTGGCATTGGGGACTGTGCAGGGTCTCCTCCCCACAGTGCATGGGAACCAGAAGGCTTAGTCTTGAAAGCTCCTCACCTTCCTCCTCTCAGTCCTCAGTCACAGCCTGAGCCCATGAGGGACCTGCTGTGCACCCCACTAGTGTGAGACGCCATCCCCTGCAAGGGCTGCCCCTCAGCTCCATTGATTGCACCCCTGCGGGAGGCTGGAGGGAGCTCCAAAACCCTGGGAGCTTCACTTCATCTTCCCCAGATCCTCCCATCTGCCCAAGAGCCTCTCTGTCTGCAGTGGCATTTGCAGGTGATGCTGGTGGCCAAAGCCGCCACCTCCCACTGTCCCTCCTTGGCAGCAGACAGGCGCTGGAGAGGAGACAGTAAATTCAACAGGCACACTAATGCCACAGAAAACATGTGTCACTGCTGAGCTTGGAGCAGCAAAACTCTGATAAATATCAGCAAAGCTGATGAATATCGTTTCATTTTGTCAGAAACAAAGTGTCCTCATTAGGTGTGCGGTCTGTTTTTTGGTTTAATTACATCTTTTAAATACATTTTGAAAGGAAGCAGCTTTTTAAAATGCAAGGTGTCAGAATTGCATTTACAAAAATCCTGATTGCCTTTTTTTTTTTATTTTCCAGACCTGGCCAAAGCTATTAGTTCAACTCAAGCTGAAAGTGCATAACTTTCCCCAATAAACAATTTGTCAGAAAAATTCCTCCTGGCTCTGGGAGATCTGTTTGTTATTTGTCAGCAGTCAAAACCCTGTTGGGCATTTCCCATCTGACTTCTTTTCTTAACAGCATCTTTATTGGTCTGGGAATTAACAGCTGAAGATGTGATACTTGCTATTCATTGCAGTCATCCCAAATGCCACTCATCTCATCAGGCCACGGCTTCACAAAGCAAAAGCCCCTCTCCTTTTCATCAAGGCACCATTTTTGGGTAACCATAGGGCTTTTTATCCCAAATTTCTTCCCTTCATCCTCCTGATCCTGCAGTGTGCAATGGTGTCCCCAGGCTTGGAGTCAACTCCCTATCTCCCGCATCCATCCCCATCCCTGCTGCCCATCTCAGCCTCTTGCTGGGCAAACTCCCTCCACTGCCAGCTCAGACCCTCATTAATTTGTATTGCAGCGTGTGTTGCGGGCTGACGTGTAATTAGAGCTCCTGAAGCCTGTCTCATGCTGTAATTGCCATGACAGGGGCCACAGCATATCCGCTTGTTAATTAGTAAACCACAATATCCCGGGGGCTCGTTGAGAGCCGCCTTAATTGTATTTCAGCTGGAACAGAGGGATAATTACCCTTTGCTAGCACTGCCACTTTTAAATTCTTTTAAAAAAAGAAAAAAAAAAAGAATGAAAAGAAAGGAAAACCCAAATCAAGCTCCTCTGCTGCTTCCCCCTTTGGCTGCCCAGGGACCTGGTTTCATCCTCAGGCTGAAGGGGAAGGGCAGTGGAGCTCAGCAGTGTGGGAACAGGATGCCAAGAGATTTGCTCAGGGACACACTCAAACTGGTGGTGACTGAGCTGCCCTGGCTCCGAGGGCGCTTCTGTGTCCCTGCACATGGGACTCAGCTGGGAACCCCGTTTGTGGATGCTGGCTGGCTGGGCATACTGTTTGATGGGAATCCCATCCTGGACAGTGAGCAATTGCCCTGGCATTGCCACCAGGCATCTCCACTGGCTTGGAGGAACAGCCTGTGTCCAGGCAGGAGTGAGCTGAGGTCTCCCTCCTAAGCTCCCATCAGACAGAGGGGCTGAATTCCCATTGGAATGGGAGTGGGAGCTGCTGCAGGGGAGGCTGTGGACCTTGGAGGGCTCAGTGTAACAAGAGTACCTTGCTGCCAAGCGTGTGCTTGTATTCCACACCCCAACACTCTTAGAGTAACAGCAGGACCTCAGCATGCTCAGTGCTGGAAATCTCTTCTCCTGCAAACCCTGCAGCGGTGTGGGATCAGTCTGCTCGGCTTTACTGGACCCCAGAGGTGAATCATCTCCCTTCTTGATTCTTTTCTTGTCAAACTTCACCTCACTGGGCAACTGGAAGTCTTCTGGGAGCTGGGTAGAGCTTTTTGCTCCCCAGGAAGGATGGCCCTGCAAGGTACGTGTGTGTCTGTGTCTCTTGTAGTGGTCATGGGGGGACCATGGAGCTTTGGTGAGAGATGGAGGTGCTGAGGTGCAGCATCACCCTTCTGTGGGCACCACAGGCTCCAGAGCACCTCTTCAGAGGAGCTGTTGTCTGGTCAAAGATCTTTGGGGGAGGTTAACCTGGGAAGAGAACCTGACCTGCGACATCCATCCCTTTTCCTGTGCTTCTCCCTGAACCAACACAAAGAGCTCAGTCACCATCAGCCCTGCTGATGTTTCAAAAAATCGTATAATGGACAACTGGCCTTTGGTTTGTGAATTGGCATAAATAATCTTGGCTCTCTCCTGGGAAGCTGCATGGAGGTCAGCCTTGAAGAAAAGATCAGTACAGTGGCTCCAAGCATTAGTAAAAAGACATAACCGAGGCAAAAAGCCTTGAACATAATTACAGCTTAAGAGCTGTGATGGGAACTCAATGACCTGAAGCCATCTCCTGGACTTGAGTGCAATCAACAGATTGACACTGCTGGGTCCTGAAGGCTGGTTTTTGGAAGCCATGCAGTAGGGTTGAATGCCAGAGCAGGCAGCGAAGCAGCACAGGTGCCCGTTCCAAAGAGCAGAGCTAGAAAAGGGTCTCAAATGCCATGGAAGAACCAGATGGAGGCAACCACTGGAACACTCTGCACGTAATTGAGGGCACCTTCAAGGGTGAGCACGGGGTGGCTGCCACCTCCAGGATGCTCTCCACTGCTGCCATGCAAGTGACTGTCATTAAAGCTGGGGATGGAGTTTATAGTTGAGTAACCACAACAACTTTGCACAAATTAAACAACATACTGTGGGTTAATTAGATTTCTTACCGCTGCCTCCATTAACTTAACCCTGTCATCTGCTGTCAGAGCCCCTTCAAAATTCATATTCAAGGCATTATGTCTGGGAGATGTGGATGGCTACATCTCTCCCTGGGCAGCCTTACCGGTGTGGACGTGGGTGGCACATGCCACCTTCTCTTCTTGGAAACCCCTTGGTGCAACAGTTTGGACCAAGTAGAGAGGTAGTTGTCCTCCAGGAGTGCAGATGCTGGGCTGGATATCCCAGCTGGTATCTCCCACCTCAGATGATCCTTAAGAAAAATAGGTGTTTTTGCAGCAGTCTGTGTCTCATTATCCACAGGGTGCCGTGTGAATGCAAATAAACAAATGAGACCCCTTCAACAACATCTGAGAATGTGGCTCCATATTTTTAAGCCAATTTCCTTAGACTGTGTCAGGGCCTGTTTTGTGTTTGCCAGACAATTATGTGGCTAATGAGGACAGGCATGGTTACATCAGGCGGGATTAGGAGGAATAAGGCATCAAATATTGCAGTGCTTAAGACAACTGCTAACTAATGGGGGCTTGGAGGGCACGTCCTGTGGGCAGGTGGTTCCTCTCAGGAATTCTGGTTCTGTGTGGAAGGAGATGGAGCAGAGAGTGGGCAGGCGGGCCAGAAGGTGAGGGAGCCGCATGGTCCCTGCCTGGTGGCTGTGCCCATGGGAAATGAGAAAGTTGGAATATTTAGGGAAAGTAGCATCATGCAGCTGACCCTCAGTTCGTCCCAAGAAGGCAGAGACAGACATGAGTGCTCTGATGGAGAAAGAGGCACCAGCCAAGACCATCCCACAAATGCAGCAAAAGGGGATCAAAAGCAATGTGGAAGCTGAACCTCACCACTGAGATCACCAAGAAATTGGTATTTTAACTGAAACCTTCCCATCCTGACTCACTGACAATCAGCACAGGCTCTGTGCAGTATTTCTGCAGGGCTGTGGATGTCTCCCATCCCCCTGAAGAGGGTGAGGAAGGACAGCAGGGGTGATGCCTGCACATGGGGACATGTGCACAGCCAGCTGTGACTTTCAGATGCCTCCTCCCAGCCATCTCCTCTTCCACCTGTCTGCCACCACAATCTCCCATCAATCAATGAACCAGATTCTCCCCTGAGTGCTGGATGGCTGTGCCACTGTTCCCAGCAGGTGCCCTTGGTCTTGTTCAGTGGATTCCTACAAATGCAGCACCCTGGGAGAGCAGCCACTGTGACTGTAATGCTGCCCAGAGGGGCTTTGTTTATTCCTCTTTGGACTCTTCTCCTCCTGAACTCTCATCCCACATTTCAGCTGTGTCTTCTACAAAAACCTCTCAGCTAAAGTGAACAAGGACAGGTTCACCTGCAGATGGATGGATGCACAGCCACAGCTGTGGCAGAGATGCCTCCACATGTCCATCTGAAGACCTGTGCAGACCCAAGAACCTCAAGATGTCAACCACTCTTGAACCACATTTCTGTGCCAACCCTCTGATGCACCCTCTGTTGGATCCCATCACAGCAAGGCACAGACCAGGTCATGCCCAGAATGATCTCCCTCTCTTGTCAGTGCCAACAGGGAGCTTAATCTCAGAGCCCAGTGGTTCACCAAGTCCTCCTGAAATCCAGGGGCCTAGGAGAAGCACACACAGCACACACAACAAACACAGAGACGCCCTAATCCCTCTTGCTGACTCTTCTCCATGCCCAGTCCTGGAGTCTCAGTCCAGTCCCAAGCTGTTACCCAAAAATGCAGGCCCCAGCACCCCAAGGACCCCTTCCCTGTCCCTGCAGTGGCCATCCCACCTGTGCCTGCCACCTGCCTTCCTGGAAGAAGATGACACATGTGCTGAAGAGCTTCCCTTGAGCACAGCCACTGGATTGCTCTCCAGGTAACTAATTTACACCCTAATTGGTGTGGAAACAAATGCCAGAAAGCACTGGAATACTGAGAAGTGAAGCTCTCCATCTTGGTTTCCTTCAGGGAAATAGTCTTAATTAAGTGTCTTGCAAACAGAGATAATTCCCAGCTATGTGTTGAAACAGGAGCCAAGGTGCAGATGAGACCGGCATCTTCTCCTTTCTAGGTCTGCTTGGCCATTGCAAAGCTGTGGATCCCTCAGACCTCTGTGTCTCCAGGGCTCAGCCAACCCTGCCTGGACCTGCAGGACATCCCCATGGCTTGTGCACCTCCACCTCCTTGTTACTTAGCCCCAAGAGCATCTTCCCATTTTACCAGCCCATCCTGTACTGACTCTAGGGGAGTCGATACCATCCCTATGATTTCCACCAGTATTTATATTATGATTGTTCAAGCTTCATATCACTCATTAATCAACCTTGAGCTTTCTGCTGGGGCTCTTTCCATGTGAATTTACTCTGGATAAGCAATTCCATATCCACTCCCCATGGTGGGTGGTCCCAACCATCCCACACATCTGGCAGCCCTTCAAGCCCTGCTGATGGGAACATGCCAAGAGGGGTTGCACATGCCAAGCAAACTGGAGTGGCCTCATGTTGCTTGCTGGGCATGCTGGAGCCCACGGCAATGTGCCAGCACCATGGGAGACACCCAGCAAGCCCTGGCACAGGTGGGAAGGAGACTCTGGGGATGCAGGCTGCAATGGAGAGCTGCTGGACCTGGCACTGCTGCCTTCAGAGCATGGCTGGCATTGAGATGCCCCAGCCCCTTCCCCATGGCCTCGCTGTGCACAGCTGTTCCCTTAGAAATAGCTGTTGCCATGGTTTTCCCAAAGAAAACACATCTCTCCCCCCCTTCCCCACCACCACTCCCCACCGCCTTAACCTTGTGACAGCAGTGATGACGCGGCTCCCTAAGAAAGGCCACTTCACGTAACTATGGTAACAATTAGCTTTCTCTTGGTTTTACCTCGGGGGTGATGCTGGGGAGAAGGCCCCAGAGCTGCTCTCCTGGAGCAGGTGCTTCCCCTGGCCTTGCAGCCAGAGCCAGGGCTGGCAAGTGCCCGCTCGCTGCCGCAGCATCCCAGGCAGGTGCGTCACTTGGACATAGGGATGTCTGCAGCCTGCCTTTCTCTCAGGTGCTCAGGACAATCCCCTGTGTAGCTGGATGCACCCTGGGACCCTACAGAAGCCCTAAAAATCTCAGTAAGGCTCTGCTGGCCTCCAGCAGCGGCTGGTGCAGGGAGATGGTAGGGAGCATCTCCCAAGGCACGGGAATGGTGGGAGCATCTGCATCGCCTGGGCTCACTCTAAAAGCGTGGGGGAAACAAGGGTGGGAGGCAGCCGGTTGTGCTGGAGAAGGATTGGGAGCCAGCCGGGACTTTGGGGCTGAGAGCATGGCAGGGGCATCCACAGCTCGAATGAGAGGTCTGCAATGGTGCCTCTGCTCCCGGCAGCGGGAGGGTAAACACGGTGCAAAGCCGCTCCTTAGGTACATACAGTCACAGCTGTCGACTGCAGCAACTAAAATAAGCATTTTCCTGCTTTTTATTCCTCTGAGCCCAGCAGAGCCCACTCAGCACTAGGAGAGGAGCTGGAGTCTATTCTTAGCTCTGCAGGGAAGGGAGCGGGAGTCCCTGCGCTGCTGTCGTGCAGGCTTGGGGGCTGCCACGTCCCATCCCCTCATGGTCCTCAGGTGGGACCCCTGGCCTGACCCCAGTGTGGCATCGAGGCAGGAAGGACTGCACCCCAACAGGGACAAAGTCCTACTTTTTAGCCAAAGAGGAGTAGGGGAGACAGTGGGAGGGAGGGAAGCCCCAGCACCTCCCTCAGCATCACTGCAGGATTTGGCATCCCTGAAGGAGAGGCTGCAATGCAGGCTCTGGAAGGAGTCCCTGCTCTTGCAAACTGCTTTTCTGCCTGGGCATGGGGAGAGTGGGGGACCTCAAGTCACAGCTCCTGCTGCCTCCAGGGATGGGAGTTTTAAGGGGAGTTGAGGAGTCTGGGCTGAGAGTCACCCATTGGCCCATGCTGTGCCAGGGTCAGACTTGCTTTGCCCAGCCCTAGCCATGAGATTCTGGTGCTGCCCACCCCAACACTTCCCACCCCAATATTTCCCACTGTTTTCTAGCTGCAGATCATGGTGGCCAGGGGTTCAGGGAGCCAGTGGCTACCAGCACCACACCATCCCCACATGGCACTGCGGGTCCTGCTTCAAAATGTGGGAGGATTTGGGGTGACCTCCAAACCAGCCTGCAGGAGCAGCAGGCACAGTGCAGGGAGGAAAGCCCCATGCTGGTCACCCTGTGGCCAGTCCAGCACTCGGCTCTGCTCTCCATCCCGCTCCATGAGGATCAGGGTAGGATGGGGGGCAGGCAGGGATACAGCTGTGCATGGGGGGCCATGGGGAAGAAGCCCCAGCTCCATAGCAACAGGTACTCTGCACGTAATGGAGTCCTTTCCGCTCGGCCTCCGCAGCCGCCAGCCTTATTCACATGGCCATAAATAATTCAATTTTCTCATTCACACACATGAATGCTGCGGGCCGGGACTCCGGGTGCGCTCAGCCTCCATCTGTCTGGGGGGGAAGGGGGAGCCAGGGCCTGATAATAGACTCCAGCATTTGTTTAACATGGATGAGTGTGGCCAGATGGCCTGGGGACAGGAGGAGGGGTTGGGGAGGTGGGAGGTGCTGCTGGCACCCTGAGCCTCCCCTGGATGAGAAGGGGAGGAGAGCAGGGGACTGTTGTGGGGATGAGCTTGAAATTAACTCTGGGACCTCAAACAAGCCTTGGAGTTGTGGACTTTTGGGCTGAGAGTGGGTTAGGTAAGCTCAGGCGGACCTTCCTCTCATTGAGCCTTTGTTGCATTTCCAGCAGGGAAGAAGGACTGGGAGAAGCATTGTGCTGTGCTGAGGGTTGCCCTGATCCCTGGTGAGACTGGGAGTAGGGGCATCAATCCATGACTGAGATCATTTAGCAGGCGATGGTGAAGGGCAAGGGACGCTGTCAGCCGCCATCATGTCCCACACTGCTGGACAAGGGCTAGCAGTCCCCCAAATAACACCAGAGAATAACAACCCCAGTGATGGAGACACGTGGCAGCGTGCTGGTGCAATTAGCAGGCTCCGGGCCATCCCCTGGCAGAGGGACAGCGGGCCTGGCAGGAGAACACGAGGGAATTAGCAGGGTTAAGAGGCTGTGCTGGAAAAGCCTCTCTGCCAAGGAGCTGGTGTCTGCTGCTTGCACAAGCTGCGCCAGGTTGGGAGGTGAGGGATGTTGGCTACTGCCTTGTGGCAACAGTTCCTCACCTTTCCTCCCTGTGGCTTGAGCAGAGTTCATCCTAAAGCCTGCCAAGGGTTTGATCAAAGCTGGCACCTTCATCCCCTCTCTGTATTGGACCAGAGGGAGCCGTCGCTCCGGCACACAGCGACATGCTGAGCCTTGGGTGGGCTCAGACCCTGACAGGGAAACACAGACCGGCGAGAAGCCTCGAAGGTGGAATTGCTCACTTCATCTTAACTCTCTCTCCCATACCCAAAGGTTAGGGCTCCTCATCACGAGAGCAAGGTCCCACCTTCATTCCCCACCCAGAGAAATCCCTGTTGGAGATCCCATCCTTGTGTAAGACCCTGGCAAACAGACATTTATCTTCAAGCTCCTGCACCATCTCCAGCTGAAGCTTACAAAGCTGGCAGAGGGAATTTAGGTGATGCCAGAAGGAGGGTCAAGAAAGAAGCCCTCGCTCCGGCAGCGATATCCATCAGCAGCAGCGTTGGAAGAGTTTTCCCTGAGGGAATGGGGGAGGTGGAAGCGCTTGCCGGGGGGAGCTGGGAGCGTAACCAGCTCATGTGCTGGCATTCCCCGGTTCCACGACGTACTGGGGTGGGACACGTGTGTGTATGTGTATATTTGGGTGCCCTCGCACACAGGCAAGAGTTCCCTCCTGGTTACATGCTGCTCTCGCAGGATTTCGGAGCGGTAAAATACACTGGCTGCATGGTACATCCCTGGATCATCGGGCACAGCCGGCAGCTACTCCACAATTCCTCCCGTGCGGCGTGCAACCCCCGCCTGCTCCGTGTGTTCATCTGCACGAACCAGACCCCCCACCCGTGCCTGCTCAGCTCTGCTTGCACCTTTTAGAGACACTGGAAAAACAGGCAGCCCTCACCGTACCCATCTAATATTAAATTAGCGCCTGCTTTCCGTGGCTGCTGCTCCAGCAGCTCCTGCCCACACAGCCTGCAGGAAGGGGGTGAGCCCGACCTTGGGAGCCAGCCCCCAGCAGCTCTCTGCTACAGACGCTGCACCCTGCTCTGAGCATCTTCCAGGGAGCTGCTCACAGAGCAGCAGCCTCAGCTTCCCCAAAGCTCTCCAAAGGCAGGCGGGTGCACCCAGGGCTGCCCTGTGTCACGCTGGGATGCTGAGCACAGCCACAGCTCCCCAGTTCACTGGCTGCACCCACAGCAGCAGGGGGGGCAGAAGTGACAGTGCATCACAGGGGGCTGTGGGTGTCCCCCCCAAATCTCCCAGGCCATGTGCCAAGAGATCCAGGCTCTGTCCCTGCACTTCTGCTGCTGCCAGGTGGGCAAAAGCCAAGACCTCCCAGACAGAAATTTCCACCTGTCAGACAATACATATTTTGCTTCTTCCACCCAAAAACCAGGCCCAGCCCGAGCTCTCTGCATCTTTTGAGGGATGGATGGCAGAAACATGCTGCTGCTTATTCCCTCAGCTGGGAGCAGCAGGACGTGGACAACCCAACTCCAGCGGGATCCCAGGGGCAGCTGCATTACTGGGTTTGCTTGGGTCCTCAAGGATGGACCACAGAGCCACTGCAGCATAGACCACTCCCCACCTGCCCCATGTGCCTGGAAGGCTGCAGAGGCAGCTTGCCGTGGGGTTTGTCCTGGTTGTTTTGCTCCCATGGCAGCCACCCCTGTGTTACCAGTGGCTCTGTAGCTGTGGGGATCCATGCAGGCTCCAGTGGATCTGGATCTGCAGGCAGCTCTGGGCTCGGAAGGACCTTCCAGGACTGCTTGCTGGGAGCTACTGAGGAGTTTGGTGACTTGCAGGGTCACCACTGGAGTATGTCCGGTGGGAAGGGACACAGCCTTCCTCTGACTGGGAATACACACACCAATCCCTGCATGCACATCTCCACCCTGCTCTTCTCCAAGCCTCTCACAGGTCCCAGACACTTTTTATACCTGTTCACTGCCTGCATATCTAAGTGACACCAAACAGAGGCACTTACCTGCTGCTTGCCCCATGGGAACTGAAAGGACAGTGGGACAAAGCCCTTAGGACAGGGCAGAGTTGGTCCTTCTTCCCCCACAAGGTGAGGAGGACAGCTCCTCTCCTTCTCCTCCCTGCTCCCTCAGCATGCACCGTGGATCCTGGCATCACCCAGGGCCCCTCAGGGCTTGGCCACGGTGGGTTTCGGGTGCACAGCACAGCACCAGCTCTCAGGGTCCCCTTGATGAAGACCACAGCAGCAACAAGGTTTTTTCCAGGGAGCTGGCATAGAAGGAAGGCAGATGCCCAGCGGTGGGCATCTTCTGAGGTGGTCTGGGAATGCCGGCTGGCAAGGGATGAAGATGCTGCAGACCCCCACACCTCCCAGGCAGGAGCATCCCTGCCCCTTCACCTAGGGAGGGACCTGCCACCACAGGGGGTTGGTTGTCCCAGGGGTGGTTCTCTTGTTCTGCCCAAGCTGGGGACACCCATCCAGGCTTTGGATTCCCAGGGGTCCCTTCAGGCTGCAGCCCTGAATACTGCCAGCGGCACAGGGGGCTGCAGCCCGCCGGGGTCCCCAGTGGGACGGGGGGGGGCACGGAGCGCAGCCTTACCTTGGAGGAGCCGCTACAGGGAAGGGATACGGGACCCAGCTTGGGACTCCCCGGTCCCGGGAGAGCTGCAGTGGTGGAGGCAGGGGATGCAGGGACGAGGTGACACGGACGGGATGGGATGCGGCGGGCGGGTGGGTGGATGGATGGATGGTTTGGGGTCTGCAGGTTTCCCCGCTCTCAGGTGCGGAGACAATAGCCAGGGCTCCTGTTGCAGCTGCAGACTGTCTCTTTAAACCCCTCATCAGCCCACAGGTGGCCCTGTCACCACCGTGGTCATCCATGACGTCATCGGGAGGGAGGGAAGGGGAGGAGGAGGAGGAGGAGGAGGAGGGGGGGGAGAAACGCGATCCCCCTCCACAGCAAAAGTCCCCGAGCGCCCATGGCAACAGATTGCAAATGTCACTGCGCATCAGCCGGGAGGAGGCTGCCGGGCTGCCCCCCACGGCTGCCGCGGCGGGGGGACGGGGCTGTCACGCCACGGGTGGCACGGGGGACACGGCGCTGTCACCAGCGCGGATGGCACGGGGTGGGCAGAGCTGTCACCCTGTGACGGGGGTGTTGCAGGGGACAGGGTTGTCACCCCGGGTGGCACGGCGGGGATAGGATGGTGGATGCGTGGGGACAGGGCTGTCACCCGCACGGGGACCTGGAGGTGGGCAGCTCCAGCTGTCAGCACGGGATGTGGAGCCCTCGGGGGCCTCCCCAGCCCGGACACTGCAGCAGGGGTCGGTGCTGCTGCGCTGGTCACGGCTCGTCCCCTGTGATCCCGATCCCTGATCCCCAGCAGTGACACCCACCCACAGCCATCCCGTGGGCACCCCGAGAGGAGCAGGCACCCCAGGGAGCCCCATCTCCTGCCTCTCTGCTCCTGCCTGTGCTCTACCCCTACAAGGGGCTCTTTTGCAAAAGCCAGGACAAATTTGGAGGGTGTTTAAAGCAGATTTTGACTTCAAGCAGAGACAACTGGTGTTGTGGAACAAGAAAAGGGGACCCAGCCCTGAACCCACAGACCCCAGACTCGTGGACCACATCCCAGTGGTGGTGATTCCATTAACAGCCTCTAAAATTTGTCCAGTTCCATTCCAAAATGAGCCTCTGATACCAGTTAAAACCAGAGCAAGGTGACAAAGAAAGATTTCCCTAGAGCTGTGAAGGTCCACCAGTGCTGCATCCTGCAAACTTGGCTTTGATGGAGCCTCATCCCAGTGAGACCTGCCCAGCATGGGGAGAGCGGGGGCCCCGAGTCCTGGCTGTGCTGGATAGGACCTGTTCCCTGCTCTATGAAAATGTGTGAATGAACATGAATCACCCTGCAATGGGAGCCCCAAATTCTGCAAATGTGAATGAAGTCACTCCTCAGGTGTGGGGAAGAATCAAATATTTAATTACATCCTTGTGGTTTTTTTTGAGAGATGAGATACACCCAAGGACTCCTTCTGTTTCCTTTGGTCTTTTCTAACAGCAACAAGAGTTTCCCCCCAGCTGGTTTCTGTAATGATCTTTAGGATGCTTCACCCTAAAAAGGACCCCATGGGGGTAGCCAGTTCCCACAGAACAGACTCACTTATCCCTGCAGACCATGGGGTTTGGGGAGCACCTCAGGGCTGCAGCATTCCTTCCCCACACGAGGATCCTGTGCAAACTTCACCATCTTATTTTACATATTAAGAAAAAAAAATAGGGGTAATTTTCTTTCCCCTGCCCTCAGCTTGATGAAGAAGTCAGCAGCCACCAAGCCCAGTGGTCGTGAGAGGGGGTTGGCTCAGCACCTGGAGGGTTTTCTTCCTCCAAAGCATCCCTGTGAGGAGATGATCCAAATTTTCCCACAGGGATTTCATGCTGGGGGTTGTATCTGGCTGGGGGCAGCCAGGGTGGGAGCAGCCCACCCACCCCTGTGACCTTCCCAGTGTTGTTCTGCTCACACACCCTCTCCAATCCTGGGAAAGCAGCCACAGGATCCAGGGATGGGAAGCTCTTGAGAAACAGCCAAAACAACAACAGCAGAAGGGTCCTTGCTTCAGCAACAGGAAAAAAAACATCCAAACCAGCCCAAATGAGCTGCATTATATTATTTTCTCTTTTTAAAAATTTTTTTAACCCATCTGTTGGCTCTGGAGAAATCAGCTGGAGTTGAATGTGGCACTGGCAGGGCACTGCTGGGGCTGGTGATGCCACAAAGGCACAGAGCATCTCTTTCCTTGGCACACTGCTGAAGGGACTTCCACCAAAAGCAGCCCAGTGACATCCAAAGCCACGGACCCACAGTGGCCCTGCAAGGCTGGAGGAGCCCTGCAGCCCCCAGCAACACGAGTAGCCAGTGACCCTCAGTCCCCCAGCAGCATCCACACCAGCCCCAGTGTCAGAGCTCTGGGCGTCAGGCTGGGGCTCACCCTGTTCCTCTGGCTGGGACATGCAGAGGGACACCCCACCTGTGTCCCAGCCCATGAGGATGGGGACAGCCGTGTCACCCCTGCCGCTGGACCCCAAAGGGGCAGCACAAAATGCTGTGGGAGGTGGGAAATGTCCTAAGAGTCCTGAGCCCTCAGCCACCCCCTGGCTGGGGGTCTGGCACTGTGACCCCACATCTCCTGCCTGCCCCCAGGCCGCGATAAACCAGGACTAACTTCGTCCCCAGCCTAGTGCCTGCACTGAGATGTATTGCACAAGATTCAGATCCCTGCCACTGGCTGGAACCGGCCCAGCGTGGTTCTTCCGATGGGGGTGAGCAGTTGTGGGATGTTCTCAGCCCTGGCAGCACCAATTGCTGCTGCATTAGCGGGGCTGAGGAGCTGCCTTTCGCTGTGCCGCTTGTTTTGCTGCCAGCTGCTGTGTGGTTGGATGTTCCCCGGTATTTGGCT
This sequence comes from Chloebia gouldiae, assembly GCA_003676055.1. NCBI lineage: Eukaryota > Metazoa > Chordata > Aves > Passeriformes > Passeridae > Chloebia > Chloebia gouldiae. The sequence continues at coordinate 10,801,483 of QUSF01000015.1, forward strand.
TGATCCTATTAAGGTGGATCTCAATTAATTAGGCAGGAGGCAGGGAGACAAAGAGGGACGCCGGGGCCATTCGTTTTAGCCTTGTCATCGCGCCCTCTGCCACCGGCAGGCAGGGAAGAGCGGCCAGGGACAGGATGAGGCTGCTGGGCACCAAACCGCTGCGAGAGGGGAACGGGACACGCAGCTGGGGCGGCAGCAGGGTCACCCCGAGGGTCCCCCAGCACCAGGGATGCCAGGCAGGCTGGCATCCCCCATCCCCACAGGAAGGCGGCTGGAGCCGCTCGGGCCTTATCCCCTGGGGCAGTGGGGTCCTGCTCTGCCCCACTGCTGGTGAGACCCCACAGCATCCCACAAGACCCACGGGCCCAGCGGTGTGAGCTTTGCTGCAGCAGGAGCATCCCCCTCGCTTCCAGGTGACGCTGGCCGGGTCCAGCCGCCCCACAGCGGAGGGAACACCGTGGGCTCCCCGGTTTGTTGGGGTGGCTCCAGCGGGTGCTCAGCCTGCCCAGCCTTGGCAAGTGCATCCCAAGGGCCCCCCAGCATTCCTCCTTCCCTCCCTGCAGGAGAGGAGCCCTCAGAGCTGATGCCCAGGGCCGAGGCTGTGCTGCCTAAAGCCAAGGCAAGCAAAAGGCGTTCACACCCTTGGAAAGGCCAAAGGGTGCCCCCAGCCTTTGCTGCCGGGGCTGGGATGTACCCCAGAATGGTGGAGGGAGGTGTGGTGTCCCCTGAGGGGTCACCATGCTGAGATTCGGGGTACAGAGGTCGTGCCAGACCCTCCCTGGGGATGGAGGAACCTGGGGTGCTCCAGGCATGGAGGGTTCAGGGGCGTTCGGGGGCACGGAGGGGGTGAAGGTTCCTGTAGGGGACTCGGGGATGGTTGGATGGGGTTTGCAGAGATGGGATGAAGTGGCTGAGGAGGGGTGCGGGATGGGTCTAGGGTGGGTCCAGGATGGAAGCAAAGGTGCAGGGTGCAGGGTGGGGGCAGGATGGGTGCTGGGGTGCAGGGTCAGGATGGGTGCAGGGAGTTGTAGGCTGGGTTCTGGGGGTCAGGATGGGTGCAGGGGAGTCAGGAGGGGTGCAGGGTGTGTGCAGGCTGTTGTAGGGCGGGTTCTGGGGGTCGGGATGGGTGCAGGGAGTTGTATGCTGGGTTCTGGGGGTCGGGATGGGCGCAGGGTGTGTGCAGGCTGTTGCAGGGCGGGTTCTGGGGGTCGGGATGGGTGCGGGGTGTGTGCAGGCTGTTGCAGGGCGGGTTCTGGGGGTCGGGATGGGCGCGGTGGGGCGCGGCGCACGGGTCCGTCCCGCCGCCAGGGGGCGCGCCGGGCCGCTGGCGGCGCTCTGGCCCGGCAGGCCCATCTCGCTGGTCCGGAGGCCGGAAGCGGAAGTGCTGGCGCCCCCCGCCGCTGTGCCGTGGCGGAAAGATGGCGGCGGCCATGGCCTGAACGGGACCCGGCGCGGCCCCAGCGGTGAGCGCGGCCGCGACCTCTCCCCGGTCCTAAACCGGCGCGGTAGCACCCGGTCCCCCGTGTCCCTTTAACCCTCGGGCCAGCGGGTGATCCCAAATACCTTTGGCAGGCGGGCCCTCAGCTCCCTCCGGGCTTCCCTGGAGCTCCGTCCCTCCTCATCCCGTGGGACTGGAGCTTCTCGCTTCCCTCTCGGCAGGTGGGCCTGAACACACGGCGGGTGATCCCTCCTGTGCCCCCTTGCTCCCAGCTCCCTCCGTTCTTTCCGAGCTGTACCCTGTGCCTGCTGCTTGTCATGTCTGCATTTACTGGTGGCTACCCGGGAGTATGGGTAGCTCCCTTTATTCCCTTGGTGTCCAGCTGTGCCTGCGTCCTTCCCTGGCTCCCTCCTTCCCCTCCTGGTTCTCTGCTGTGTCTCTGTGTGCAGCAGGCAGGACTGCCCTTGTTTTCCTGGTGCCTGCCATGAGATCCTTCTCTCATTCCCCCCCTGTTCCCGGTGTCCTCCCGTGTTATTCCCCCCTCCCTCTGTACCTTGTAGCCGACCTCCTCGCTGCTCTGGCTCCACGTGAGCAGTTTCCTGTGCCCTGGCTCCCACGCTGGTGCCAGGGTGCGTGTGCTGTCCCCGCAGGATGAAGATGAAGTAGAGCTCTGGCCATGGACCATGAGGCCCCCACCATCAGGCCCCGGCGCATCCAGAACCAGAACGTCATCCACCGCCTGGAGCGCCGCCGGATCAGCTCGGGCAAGGCCGGCACCCACTGGCACCAGGTCCGCGTCTTCCACCAGAACGTCTTCCCCAACTTCACCGTGGTCAACGTGGAGAAGCCGCCCTGCTTCCTGCGCAAGTTCTCCCCCGACGGCCGCTACTTCATCGCCTTCTCCTCCGACCAGACCTCGCTGGAGATCTACGAGTACCAGGGCTGCCAGGCGGCCGAGGACCTGCTGCAGGGCTACGAGGGGGAGATCCTGGCCAACGGCAACGACCAGAGGTCCGTCAACATCCGGGGGCGGCTCTTCGAGCGCTTCTTCGTGCTGCTGCACATCACCAACGTGGCCTCCAACGGGGAGCACCTGAACCGCGAGTGCAGCCTGTTCACGGACGACTGCCGCTACGTGATCGTGGGCTCGGCCGCCTACCTGCCCGAGGAGCCGCACCCGCCCTTCTTCGAGGTGTACCGCAACAGCGAGTCCGTGACCCCCAACCCCCGCTCCCCGCTGGAGGACTACTCCCTGCACATCATAGACCTGCACACGGGCCGGCTGTGCGACACGCGCACCTTCAAGTGTGACAAAGTCATCCTGTCTCACAACCAGGGGCTGTACCTGTACAAGAACATCCTGGCCATTCTCTCCGTGCAGCAGCAGACCATTCACGTCTTTCAGGTGACGCCCGAGGGGACGTTCATCGACGTGAGGACCATCGGCCGCTTCTGCTACGAGGACGATCTCCTGACCCTGTCCGCCGTGTACCCCGAGGTGCAGCGGGACACGCAGACGGGAATGGCCAACCCTTACAAGGAGCCCTTCATCAACTCCCTGAAGCACAGGCTGCTGGTGTACCTGTGGAGGAGGGCCGAGCAGGACGGGAGTGCTATAGCAAAAAGAAGGTTCTTCCAGTACTTTGACCAGCTGAGGCAGCTCCGCATGTGGAAGATGCAGCTGTTGGATGAGAACCATCTGTTTATCAAATACACCAGTGAGGACGTGGTCACGCTGCGGGTGACAGATCCTTCCCAGGTATAGAGTCACGGCATGGTTTGGGTTGGAACGGGCCTTGAACATCATCTAATTCCAGCTGCCCTGCTAGGGGTCCACTGGAGCAGGTGGCTCAGGTACTGCCTCCCTCTTCAGGCTGCTCCTTGCTTTGGGACAAGTGCTCGAGCATTACCATGCTGTGAGCTGTTCCTTAATGAGCCCATAAAGGTTATTTAGGATCCCTAGTACCTGAGTCTTTTTGATGCCTCTGATACTGAATAACTTCTGTATCTTTTTTCTTCATTTCATTGCTATCTTCCTTCTCACCTGAAAAATGAGAAAGATCTGATTGTTAGCAAGTCCCTTTCTCCAAGGATTGTTCCCCATGCTCATAGATTCTGTTCAATCCTCTTTCCCGCCCCAAATCCCCAACTGAATTTAATTTTAGCTGATATTTTATATAGTCCATTTAAATTGTAGAGGTAGTCTCTCCCTTTCCTCATATATCTTCAAGCATGTTTTTCAAATATAATAGTCTTCATTTTCCCTGGTACAATTACCATTTCTGTTCTGCCTACGTACTCAGTCTTTCAAGCTTCAGTAAGAGGTAGTATTTATGATCTCTCCAAATTGGAGTAGCAGCTTTTAGATCGGGCTAATGGGCCAATTGCTTCTCTTTTCAATTTAGTACTAAAGAAGTGGAATTAGAGCAAATGTAGCTCAGTCAGTGCTGGGTCCCTCCAGATATGTTTCACAACCCTGCATGCTGATCATCTCTTTTTACTGCTTTTAGAGTGGTTGGTCACGTTTTGAGCCCTGTGAAATGAAGATATTTATTTTAGTTAATTTTTATTCTTTTAATCAGCTTGGTTTTATTCTGTTGAAAGTATTTAGCAAAAATTTTTAAATATCCAATGTAGCATGTAGGTCTGATTGTTCCCCAGAGGTTTGTTTTCTCACATGCACTTCTCTTCCCCACATCTTTGCCAGAACTTAGGTCCTAGAAGAAATGAACAGTAGCTCTTTGTGTGTTGCCTTTGTCCAGTTCTTCCTGGGAGATGACTCTGGTTTGTTTTGTTTTATTTTCCTCTTCTGTGGTGTTTGTTTGGGGGAGTTGCTTTGGGAGGAAGTAGGTAAGGCTTTATCTAATCCATTTTGCCCATTGGTGTAAAGCCGAGTGTCTGTCTCAGAAATAGGAAGGCTCTGTGGAAATGGCCTTCAGGGTTCTGCTCGTTGCTGGTGTCTGGAATGAGCTCCTGGCCCTGATGTAAATGTTTGTGGCTGGCTCAGCTCTGCACTCTGCTGTGGTTACTAGGGTGTAGTGCCTGGTTTGCTGCAGGGAGCTCTCGGCTCTTTTCACCTCAGGGTTACTTTAAGATGCAGTTTGTGGTTTGTTTGCAGTGTGCCTCAGGCACTGGGTTTTGTGCTGGGGGAAAAGTATCTCGTTTCTCAGTTCCTCCAGGAGATAATTCAAGCTGTGGAACAGTCTCCCCAGACCTGTCTGAAGGTAGGCGTTGTGTTAGGGCTTCCTGAATAAAACTTGGCTCACAAAATAACTACAACTGCCATTTTTCTTCAGTCTGTCAGACAAGGAACACGAAGTTTCATCCAGTTTCAGGCTCCTTTCTCCCCTCTGGCTTCTCTGCCAAGAAGATTGAGGAGTTGCTGTTCATGGTTGTGAGTTGTGTGGTTTTTGTCTTGGTCTGTACTGTATCCTTCGAGATTTTTGAGCGTATGCTCTGCATAGATAACTTGGGGGGTTGTTGCTGTTGTAGGCTTGTGTTGATAGGCTTGACAGCATTGCTGTGTGATTTTTGTGCCACTTAGCTACTGCCTCCCATGCTCAGATGATCTTTTGGTGGTGTTACAGGTGCTGCAAAAGCAGTGAGGGTTTCCCCACTCGGGGACGTCCTGTAGATGTGTCTCTGTGTTAACCTGGCAAAGGAAATTATTTTCTTTAAAGTTGGAGGATACTTCCTACAGTCTTCAGTGATTTAAATAGTTTTTTCTTCTGCTGTCTTCTCTTATTTTCTCTCTGCTCCCACCCTTTATTTCAGAAGGGCTTCCCTTTCCTCAGGCAGTAGTCTAGTGAGTAACCTCATCTTGTGTGCTTCGTTTGGACATGTAGGGGCTGGATTGTATTATCATAGTTTATTTTGGGGCTGTAAAACAAACAAACCTTGTGATATTTGCAGGTGGGTGGGGTGGGCAGAGTGCCTGCCACCATCCCTAAGCATTGTTTGGGAGCAGGAGGTGAAGCATTTAGGAATTGCCTCTATTGACAGAAGATTTAATCAGATACCAGGGGAATTAGTTCCCTTTGAATTGGGGACAGGTTCTTACTTTGGGGTGCCAGCACTCTTGTCTCTAATGAAAACTACTTTTAATGACCAAGAATTAAATATGCCCTTTCCCAATGGGATGGGAATGTCATCTCCCTTTGATTTAGCTGCGCTGACACAATGTCACCTTTTTTCCTAATTTCTTGCTCATTCGTGCCAGGATTCATTGCCATTGCCAGTCCACAGCATGGTACTAGGGCCATTTTGCACAAGAATGTCAGCATTAAGGAGTCATTAATGTCTTTCAGATTTTCATTTCTGTGTTGGCAGGGTACCTGGAGGGCATAGCTTTTTGTGGGCTGTGATGTAGTGCACAGTACATTAAAAAGGCTCATCTCTGTGTGATGCAGATATTAAGAAGAGGAAGAAAATAAATCTATGCAGAGGTAAAAATAATTTAAGGTCAGCTACCATTGGATTTGAAGTAATTTTTTTCAGCAGGAATCAAAATTAAATTTGGCACTTGAGTAAGTGTTTTGGGTTTGGTGAAGGACAGAGAAGCAGAGAAAATAGTACGGTTGCATCTAGTTCAAGTTGAAAAATTGGAAGGCCATTAAGTTTTCTTGAATAATCACAGCTGAGAGGTGGATAATGGGGTATGTGTTGAGGCATTCCAGCAGGAGAGTGGATTAGTGTGAGGATGTAGGATTGTCCTGTGCTGTGGAGAAATTTGGATGAGGTCTGTGGTGTGATGTGGGGAGAAGGAAGGGACAGCTTCCCCACCTGTGCTCTCCTGGGTAACCTCTGCCTCTCTCCCCAGCCCTCCTTCTTCGTCGTGTACAACATGGTCACCACGGAGGTCATTGCTGTGTTTGAGAACACATCTGATGAGCTGCTGGAGCTGTTTGAGAACTTCTGTGACCTCTTCAGGAATGCCACCCTGCACAGTGAGGCTGTCCAGTTCCCCTGCTCGGCTTCCAGCAACAACTTTGCGAGGCAGATCCAGCGCCGGTGAGCCATTCGGAGCATGCTTTATTCCGTATAGACACACGCTCACCCCCGTCTGCTGAAGGCCAGTATCAAATACCAACCCTGAGAAAACCCGTTCCTTTGGTCCCCTCTGCCAGGAGGTGCAAGGGTCAGGACTATACATGGTTCATCTTGCAGCCTGATGTATCTGATTTTATATTCTGCAGCATTTACCTTGTTAGAGGAAGGAACAAAGCAGTTGCAAACTGCTGCTTAGAAGAAAGGAAAGGAATTTTGAGGGAGAGATGTTTCTATCTCTCCTTGAGCAGTAACTCTTTTGGAGGTTATTGAAGTATTGCTGCCCAGTAACTTTGGTCCCCGAAGATAGGATTTGTATCCAGTTGAGTGTATTTTGCCAAGTGACAATCTCTGAATTTAATGTGTACCAAACTGTGTTCTGTAGCATTTCCTCAACATCAGTTACCAGCTCGTGGTTCTCATCAGTGTACTAGGAAAAGGGAAACTCATCTGCTTAGATCTGTTGTGAAAGCTGAACAAAATACCAAAATAACCAGTGTTTCTAGAATATGCTTTTAACAATCAGATGTGGTTTTAATGAGGCAGAGTGTGTTATTTCTCTAGGAAAATTTTGTTGTGACTCAGGATGTTTTGTTCTTCCAGTGACTTGTTTCTCATCATCCAAAGTACTTGCCATCCACTTACAGGCATCAAGCTTCTGTTGACTTTAAGCTGATGTCACATAAGTCTGACGAAACTGACTCTGTCTGTAACTTTCTAGAGCAGTCTGTCAGGAAATCCATAATGCTTAATGGGAGAGAGAATGAGAGAACTTGCCAAAGACTCATGAAGAACAACTTCTGCCTTTTGTTAAAGTAGAAAGGAGAGTCTTTTCCTCCCCTTGCTACAAGGGCCTGTAACAGGAGTGTTGTAACTTTCACAGCAAAGCCATAGTCCATGGTGAGCTGGCTTCTGGCTGAGTGTTTACCCTCCTTATTGCCCCTGCAGCTGATCTGACTGTTCTTGCACAGTCAGTCAGTCTTGCACATGTAAAATTTCAAATGCTACTTAGAAAGAGAAATCCAGCCTGTGTTAATCTCTCCTCAAGGAAGAACTTTCAGCTCTCTGTAGTTTCTGGAGAGCTTTATGCTTTTCGTCAAGATTGTTCTTCATGTAAGGTTTCTCCCTTTATGCATTTAAAACAATGGGTGGAGAGAGGAGGATTGTCAAGTCAACGTTAAGAGCTCAACTGTTACTGTGAAAGCCCCCTGGCTTTTGCTCATGCTGTTTCCAGGCTTTGTGGTAAAACTTGGATTGATTGATAAGCTGCTAATTCATCTCTCCCTGTTTTGATCCTGTTCATTTCCTGTACTGCAGAGCAGCTGGGTCCAGATGTTGTGGGTAGGGACATTCTTCTTCTTCTGTCACTCTGACATTCTGAGTGAGCCAGTAATGATAAGGGAGGATGAAAAGGTTAGCAGAACTTGTTGATGTTTGAATCACTGTGATGCATCTTTGGAAATGAGCTGTTTTACTTCTTACACTGCAGCTGTTTTCTTTCCCTGTTAGTTTTCCTGCTGAGTTTATTTAAGATGTGCTGTTCGCCCGTGGCCTTTGTGAACAAAAGGTGTCTCTTGGTTTGCTGCAGGTTCAAAGACACGATTGTGAACGCCAAGTACGGAGGGCACACGGAGGCCGTGCGGAGGCTGCTGGGGCAGCTCCCCATCAGTGCCCAGTCCTACAGTGGCAGCCCCTACCTCGACCTGTCCCTTTTCAGCTACGATGACAAGTGGGTGTCAGTCATGGAGCGGCCCAAGACCTGTGGTGATCACCCCATAAGGTATGGGGAGCTGTATGTGAGGGGAGAGTGCAAGGAGTCCCTGTAAATCACCTCTGCCATGTGGCATCAAGTGTGCAGAATAGGGAGTAGAGGGAAGCCTTTCTCTTAGGAAATCCTTTCACCAAGGGATTTATTTCAGCAGTCCCACAAAACCTGGCCTCTCTTCTTTACAATAATGTGGATGTGTGGGAGGGCTCTTCATGTTTCCTTGCTGAGCTGCTCTGCTCTGGGGAAGGTTTGGGTGGTGAAGTCTCAGCCTTTTCCATATGAATGGTCTTGTTCCTCCTCCTCTTCTTCCAGTGCTGCCGTTGTGTTTGGGTTGCAGCGTGATACAGCTCTGATGTCTGCTTTCCTATGCTGGAAGGATCCTCTCTGAGCATGTGGGTTTAGTTGGCAAGGATTGTCTGGTTTGTCCTGTGAATAAAATAGTATCTGGGCTAGGTGTTACTCAGAAAGCTTGTGGTATTGATTGAGCTGTTTTCAGACTTTCCTTGTTTACTGTTCTCACCCTGGGAGCTGTACTCCTTGTCATACTCCCTTCTCTCTGTGATCTGTAGGAAATTTCTGTCTGTAGTAGGAATTTTAGCCAAGTGTCAGGGCCATTCTGTACCCCTTCTGTCTGAGCCTACAATGCTAGCAGAGGGAGTAAGTCTGAGCTTGAGAATAAGGAGGTTTGCAATGCTTCTTAAAGAAACATCAGGGCTATTTATTTCTTTTTGTTGACTGCAACCATGGCTGCAAGAGGTAGTGGTTAAAAATCCAACATCTCCAGCTTGACAGGCTCAAAGGGCCTGGGTTATCGAGGCAGAATAGTCTTTCTGCTCCTAGTACTGCAGAAGCAAACCTATGCTCTGAAAACAAAGAGAGCCTTCAGTGCCTGAGTGCTTTGTTTAGTGACTGCACACATGTTGGGGGCTCAGGCAGCCTAGGGAGATCATTCTGGACCGCTTCCCTACTTTATTTTCATCAATGCATTTTCAAAAAGTGGTTTCATATCTCCCCTGGCTCTGACTCAGGTGGCGGGGAACTTCTGATTATTCCTGCGCTCTCAATTCCCAAATTATGTATATTTAATTGATTCTTCTGCCTGTATGATTTGGTTTGATCTCCAGCTTCCATGTTATCTGCAAAGAAAGCCTGCCCTTTTCCCCCTTGTCATGCTTGACGTTGGGAAAACTTGCAGGGTGGCAGTTGTCTGCCAGCGCCAACCTGCGCCCGGCTCCCGCGGACAAAAGGCAGCAGAACCGCAGTCATGTGCTGCGGTGGAGTCTTTGTAGTAAACAAAGCCAAGTGCCACCTTCCCTCCCTCCCCTGAGCAAACCAGCGTTTCAGAGCCAGAGCTTTTAAAGCTCAAAGCTGTGCAGAGTCAATTAGGACTTGAATAGAGCTTCGGAGCAGTGGGGCTCCTGGTTTTTGGAAAGTAAGCAGAAGATGAGGCGCTAACCTTAACCATTCAGTAGCTGAAATAGTGCTGCTGTGGTTCTCACATGCAAAACAAAGGGATTAATAAAATAATGCCAGCTGCCTGTTGGGGTTAGAGGGCTTGGAAATGAGGGACCACAGGATTTGTAATGTAAGTCCTGTAATTGTCTGGAATGGAAAACCCTTTGGTAGCTAAGGTTGTTATAATCTGCGTGCAGTGCAGTTTCCTGGCACGATGTGAGAACTAGGAAGGCTTCCAGACCTTTTCCACATCAATTCAATATTTCTGTGCACTGTGTTCTTTTAACCCTTAGGGCTTTTCTGCATCCCAGAGGGTTCAATTCTACCTACTTAAGAGACCAGTGGTTGTTTGCTGTCAGATGGGAAGGACTATAGGTTCCCCATCACCACTGTCTTCCAGTCTCTTTTCAGTAGACTTGAAGAGATATTCAATGGGTGAAATGATGGCACTTGAGGGAAGAGGCTCTAACGCAGCTCTACCTATAGCAGGGGGTCTCTAAAATCCATCTAGATGGCTAATAAGGAGCCATTTAACCAAAGAATTGGTCTGCAGATAAATCTTCCATTTTCCTACGGTTTGAAAAGGCTGGTCTTGCTGTTTCTGTTGACATACAATTTTATATTGCAGTGCCTAATTTATCCCCAGAATGAGAGCCCATGGAAATGGCCTCTGATTGCAGAGCACTTTTTAAAATACATTTAAAAATACCAAACTGAGCACATCTTTAAGATTACAGGGAGCTTCATCCTGAGTAGTAAATTGTTGTGAATTGGGGGAGAGCGGAACAGATGGGGGACTGTGCTTTATTTAAAGAATGACCCTCTGCATACCCAGCCTTGTGTAGGAGGGAAAGGGCTTTTTGAAAAGCCAAATACCAAGATTGTGACTCTCTTGCTGGGTTCTTGTATGCAATTTTCAGGCAGGTCTGGCTAGCACTTTGATTCAGAGGAAGGGAGAGGAGAGTGGCCCTCCAGGAAGAACATGAGGTTCTCAATAGGCTGTGTTGTTAAAATGTGGAGTATGTCTGCTCCTGAAGCAGCATCGCTGGTATCTGTCATCATCCGTTCTTCCAGGCTGAGAGCTGAGTGCATCGTATTGCTGGCAGGGGGGAGATGTGCTCCGACATTAAAAGCATTCTTGGAGATAAAATCAGAGGAAAATGCAAAATACCCACATGCACTAAGTGTTGGTGGAAAAGAAAACAGCTGGGAGGCATAATGGCAATTCTGTGCCTGAAGCTGGAAGAGGTCTAATGAAAATGGTCTAACAAACAGAGACAGCTTCAAGGGGAGGACTTGAGTTAGAGCCCAGCTACTTGGGGAGGGTATCACATGTAGAAATCTCCAACACTACATCCCAGACACCTTCTCCAAAGTCTTGGGGAGGGTGGGATCCTCACAGAGAGTCCTGTGTTCTGACAGCAGCAGAGGACAGTGGTGTTACCTGGGCTTATGTCAGTTACACAGAGTGTGCAGGGGAGGTTCAGGAAGCAAAGATCTTCCCTGGACTCACCTGTCCTTCAGCACTGTTTGACTCATCCCCCTGGAAATGTTCCCTCTGTGCTGGAGCTGTGTTCCAGACCTCACCTGATGCATATGAGCTTGACCCACAGGCAGGTGTGTGGGTGACAGCAGAAGGTCATAAGGTTTTCCTTGACCTCTGTCCTTGCTGTGATTATTGAATCCAATTCATCAGGTGCCTCCTGCACAGCCTATTCCATTAATGTTTTATTGGTGGCAGTCTAAAAGGAATTGCAAAGCCTTACTTGAGTTGTACACTACAACATGGCATCCTTGAGCAGGATTGGATCGACTTGACTGGACAGGGAGGTAGCAGGCACAAGGACAGCAGTGTAAAGTCTTCCCTGGCAGTACCACGAGGAGGAAAAGGTGGCCTGACACTCTCAGTGAATGCCATTGCTAAAGGAAGGGAGCTCAGTTCTGTACAGTTTATCTGCCTTCTGGATCAAGGGGAGCAGCTTTAAGAAAGGATGGAGAGCCAGCACAGGTGGGGTGTGAACCAAATTGACTCCCTCTTGTGAAGTCAGCTTTGTCCATCAAAGTGACAGGCAGAGTTCTCTCATTGCTGCTAATAAAGTAAAAGTGATGTTTTTCTAGACAGTGGAAAACTGCCCTGAGAAGGCCTTTCCTGCAAAGCCAAGAGCCAGACACCCAGCTAAGGACCTTCTGCTCCTCAGGGAGCACCAGAGCTCGAGCAAGGCACTTGTCTCTGTGTGCGAAGAGCCCAGATGGCAAAGTCAATAGTCGGGAACAGCCATAATTGACTTTCTCTTCCTTTCAGATTTTACGCCCGTGATTCTGGCCTGCTGAAGTTCGAGATCCAGGCGGGCCTCCTGGGGCGCCCCATCAATCACACGGTGCGGCGCCTGGTGGCCTTCACCTTCCACCCCTTCGAGCCCTTCGCCATCTCGGTGCAGCGCACCAACGCCGAGTACGTGGTCAACTTCCACATGAGGCACAGCTGCACCTAGAGGGACTCGGGGCTGCTCTCCTTGGCGCTGGGCCTCTGCCACAGATGCACCAGAGCCAGACACTCACGACTTCTGGGAAACCAAACCATCGCTGCTGGAAAGAAGCCTCACCTGGGAGCTCCTACCTGTGGCATTGCAGGACCCTCAGCCTCAGCTGTGGAAAGCTGATCCACACCAGTTATGGAGGTGGATGCTTCTTCTGACTCTGTACCACGGAGATCCCCCTGCTGTCCTTCCCTGCTCCTGTTGATGAACAAAGCGTAGCTGAGGTTCCTTTCCTGGTCTCTCAGAGGCATGGCTCTTTCCTGTCCTGCTGTGGGTCTTAGGATGGCAGAGATGGAGCTTTGCATCACACTTGTGGAGCACTCCCTTCTGCACTGGTGCTCTCCTACTGTGTTGGACAAATGACCTGTCACAGAGGGAAGGGATGGGAGCCACGGGGAGGGCTTGGATACAGCTACCCCTGTTTGTATCTTCAGAATTGGTAGGGAAATGAGATCCTGCTCTCATCCACACAATCTCCTCATGTCATTTTAATATGCAAGAGGTCAGGAAAAAAGTGGGAGAAATCACTACAGTTGAGAGACATGAGGTGTGTTCCTGACCCTTATGCAAGTCACTTAATCTTTGTGCCTTAGTAAAAGCTCCTAAGTGAGAGGTGGTGTTATACCAGCAAGCCAGGGCAGCTGCTTGTGTCTGTAATGCACAAGGAGGTGGGTGCAGGAGGAAGATGGGTGTCTGGGAAGGGTGTGGGGAGCAACAGCAGCTCCTTGGTCATATCAGAAGGACTTTTCTGCAGCATGGGGGTTAATCCTTATAGCCATCTGCACGTTCTGCTGCTGAGAAGGGGGAGACCCAGCTGCTGGCACCCTCCTGTGTGTTGGAGTACCAGCATAGAAAATGAGTAGGATTTGCCCAGGAAGAAGGGTGGAGACCCGAATTCATGTTCGCTGCTGTGGGTGGGCAGTCTGGAGATAAACTTTTTGACTTAGGTTGCTTACCTCTGTCTGTTTGATACACTGTTCTCTGTGAGAATCCAGATGCTGTTTCCAGGCTTTAGAGCACAGCTGGCCAGTGTGGCAGTGTTGGCTGGACCATGGCAGTGTTTGTGCTGCTGATAAATTAAGCTCCTGGATGTAATTACCTGCCACTGTGGGCTGGTGTGGATGCTGCCCTGCCCTTCTTGCTTAAAAATGGAGTTTTTGGTTGTGGGCCAGCATTTGGGGGTTTTTACATGAAGGCTGGTGTATAACTGCTGCCAGAGAGCACAACCATCTCAGCATCACGATGATCTCCTTCAGAAGCTGTAGCCTGTTCTTGTCCCATTCCTTTAGGAGGTACAGTGGGGGCAATAGAAAATTGGTGCTAATACACAGGAGACCCTCTCTGTTAAAGGACCCTGTGGGTGTCTTAATTGGACCAAAATGAGCTGTGGGTGATGTGTTGTGGCCACATGCCTGTGAAGAGGAGTGTTGGAGTCATGCATTCATTTTGCTGGTGATGCACTGGAGAAGAGCTGTGTGGGTGGGGGTGCCTGCTCATGGTATGACTGGTGGACCTCAGAATTAAGGGTGTCCTGGGGTCCTTGAATCAGCCTTCGCTCTCTGCCTCACTGCACTTCTCTCCTGGCCTTGCTAAACATTATTTCTAGGGAAGACAATGCATTTCACTGCTCTTTTCCTGGTGTTTGCACTGTTGGTGTCTCAGGTCTGTCAGGAGTGCCAGCGGGTCAGGAGACTGCTAACAGAGGAGGTGTCAGTGCTTTAGCTGCAGGTTCCTCTCATCTAATAACACTATTTGTCAAGGTTTTAGGGTTTTATCCTGTGATCTGTTCCTCAAACATTCAGTTAAAGCTCCAAGTGGAGAATCGTTTGCACACTGTAGATCATGGATTTACCTCCCTCTGCACCACTCTCACAGCTGTTCGCACTTCAGTATGAGACTTTTTTTTCTCCCCAAGCTTCCAGCTGCTCCATCTGAGACTTTGTTTACTCCTTGGTGTCACAGCCTCAGGAAGTCAGTGCTTACTAAATTAGCTGTCAGATCTCCATTGAGACTCTTTTTTCAGTGGCAAAAATATAAACTTCAGCATTTCTGTAATAGGGGCTTTTGCTAAATTCAGGCTTCCCTGTGTGAAGCAGAGTGGCATGGATTGTTGGACATGAGGCTGAGAGAGATCTGTTCTTAGCTCTGCTATTAACTTGTGAGGCTGGGGGCAAATCTCTTCCTACTCCAGCTGGTGTTTTCTTCTCCGTAAATGAGGCCAAAAACATATTTTCATCTTTTGTAAAACACTTTGAGATTCATGGATAAAAAATGCTGGATAAGTGCTAAGTATTTTCTTATTATGTTTGCAGACAAACTGATCATACTGGGTACTAATTGCCTTGGAGTAGCACAGCAGATCCTCTGGTCTTGGCTGCTGCATTTTATATCAACAACAGAGTTAATTTTGTTACAGAAATGTATGGAAAGAAAAGTCTCTCGTGCTTGAAATTTTGATGCTTTTATTTAAGAAACAAAAAGTGTGTGTGGTGGGGAGGGTAGGAGAAAATGGGAGATATTTTCTACGTGATATTTTTCCTGGGTTAGGATAAAGGTTTGTTAGCAACACAAGACAAAAACAGAATAAACAGAATTTGTTTTAAAAGTCTGATTTATTGTCTTTATCTTCCAAAAATCTGAATGGTATAGATGGGAATATCTTTGCTAAGAAGAGATGGCAGGGCTGTCCAGAGATATCCCATGGGAGCTTGCTGCCTCTTCCTGGCACTTGGAGTACAAGTGTCCTTAAGAATATTCCCACCTGAGGCATTTCTGTAGTTCCTGCAGATTTCTCAAATTCTTGTCTACATGAACTAATGCGGGGAGAGGATTTCTTGGTTACATTTTTGCCTTTGTATATTATTACTAGCCCAGCTTGTACTCAGGGCCTCTTCTTTTATTCCATTTACAGCATTTATCTAACCTTTTGGTCACTTTCTGCATGATCAAGGGATAAAGGCTTGTTGTGGTTTAACCCCAGCTGGCAGCTCAGCCCCACAGAGCCACTTGCTCAGTCCCTCACCAGTAGGACTGGGGAGGGAATCGGGAGAGTAAAAGTGAGAAGACTTGTGGGTTCAGATAAACACTGATTAATGGGCAAAAGCCACATGCAAGCAAAGCAAAGCAAGGAATTAATTCCCACTTCACAGGCTCTGGCAGGTGTTTAGCCATCTCCAGGAAAGCAGGGCTCCATCCTCTTTTGCCCCAGCCAAAGCCAGCACAAAGGTGAACACACCTTGCTTGGCAGAGCAGCCTGTCCACTCCTTTTGGTTGGGCTGAGGCACTCAGATTTTCCATGTGCTGCTCCCTGCCTCTTGCAGAACGGTCTCGCTGAGAACTCTGCAGCATCCCTGTTTGTGTTAGTTCCTCTAACCATCTGCATTTTGAGCATGAAAGTGATTTTCCTTTGAACCTTTCCTCCACTTCTCAGATGCTTTCCCGTGCAGACCTTGAGCACACCAGAAAGCTCTTGAGCCCGTGGCTTTTCAGATAGGCACTAAGTGAGGAGGAGATGCTTGAGCTGGAAACTGTGTTTGACTGGCAGCAAAATCCCATCTTTTGTTCTTGTGCTGCCTTTGCTTTAAGAAAATAAAGTAGTGAAAGCAGGACAGCTGCATTATTTCTTATATAAAAGGCATTAGACAGCAAGGCACAGAAATCCCATTAGAGTCAAACATATGGATATGTTTAGGATGTGTCCCTACTAAAGACTCCTATCAATTAATCTTCCAGTGCTCATGGCTGGCCCTGATTTAGCTGTCTGTGTGTACTGACAGGACCTTCCTTTTGCTCAGGTGCTGCATCTGTTAAGCTCTTCCCTTGGTCATTTTGACCCAGCTAGAAGAATCAGATTTCTGATGCTTTAAGAAATCCCTTTGTTTTTCTTCTTCAGGATCTGTCTTGCTGCTTTTCTGCCAGCTTTTCCTGCAAGGATCTCTCAGGGTTGTGGGCAGAGAGATGGTAAAGGGATAGCAATAAGACATGTGGCCTTCTCACAGCTGTTGTCCTTCTGGGAGCCTTTGTCATATAGGTGCACACTGCAGAGCAAATGGATGGCCTGTGGACAATGGGACAGGATTTTGTGGGTTTACTTCTTCCTTGCGATGCAAGTTCCAGAGTCTGTGTCTTTGATGTGCCTGAATCTTGCGCTTCCTTGTCTTGTTACATGGTAGTAAAGGCTTTTCTGGTCAAATACTCCTGGGGCTGCTGGAGCTGGGATGTGTGGGACGCATTGCTTAGGGGGCTTGGAGGGGTGAGAACCAGGCAGGTGGCAGGGAAGCCCTGCCAGGGCCATCTGGCTGCTGTTGGATGTGATTTTAGGGTGTTGTTCAGAGCGGTGGGCAGCGCTGCATCCCTGCGAGTGCCTGCTCGCTGCCGCTGAGCTGGTCATTTGATAGCTCCTCGGTGCTCCTCGGGGGCCTCAAATGGAGCAGTGCCGGATTAGATGTACCCAGTGCCCTTGGTGAGCTCCGCGGAGATACGATCCTCGATCCTCGCCCTCCCGCCTCCGACCTGCTGGCGCCCGGTGCCGTCGCCACAGCAACGGGGAGAAGCAGCCCGTCCATCCGCATGGAAACGGCCTTGCTGCGCCCGCCAGCCGCCTGGGGACAGCGCTTCAGACGGCGAGCTCGGAAAGGTGAGGGGCACCGGCACCTCTGCGGCCCGAGCTGCGGGGCTGAACACACATCCTGTGCCGTGCTGGCGCTGTCCCTGTGCGGGGACTCCATCCTGAAACACTGGCACTGCCCCCGGTGCAGAGCCAGCACGTGCTCTGTCGTCTCTGAGCGTGATGGATAATTTTCATTGCTGCTGCCCTATTTTTTTGGGGGGTTGGTCCTGAAGTCAGGGTAAGTCAGATTATCTGTGCTGATACCTGCAGCAGTGTAGGTAGGTCACTTGGTCAACCCTGACTGGTTAGTACTTAATGCTTGTAAAATCCCTCTTTGTAAGGAAAAAGGAGCAACTGGCAGCTAAACAGGGTCTCCTGTAACATAGGACAGACAAATGTCATCTCGACAGCATGATTGTGCAGTGCAGCCTGTCTGGCTTTGGGCAGCAAAGTCTGAGTTAATCTCTCCTCATCCTGCCTCCTACCCCTTAAATCCCCCATCGGCTGCTTCCCCAGAGGGCTCAGGTTTGAAGGTGATGTTGGTGCTGATCTGCTGGCTCTGATAAGGGCTGGGGAGAGCAGCTCTGCTGTGCAGCTGCTTGTGGCCAAGCAGGTCTTGTTCCAGTTTTACACTGGCCCTTTGGTGACCGTGTCTTTTGGCTGCAGGACTACTTGGAAGGGGATCTCCCCAGCCAGCACCACTTCTTTGGATGGATTTTGGTAAACAGGGCTGGTTTTACAACCATGTCCAGGGCCAGATTGTCCCAGAGCATCTCCCAGTGCTGGAGAAATCTGCTTTCCAGCCATTGGCCAGTCAACAGTAATTTGCATTTCTTGGTCAGTTTGACCCTGGCAGGTCAGGAAAGTGCTATTTCTGTGGATTTGGCTGAAGCAAAATGAAAGGCAGTGCCCAGATCTTGCCAGGAGGCTGTGTGAGAGCCTGGCTGGCAATTAGGAGAGCAAGGTCTGTGCCTGCAGGCTGCTGCATGCAGAGATGAGTCCTATTTCACCTCACCTTGGGACCTGCAGAAGGGGCAGAGGATGGAAGAGTGGTGGGTGAAATATGTCATTCTCCTGCCTGGGGCCTCAAGTTTTATTTGTTACCTGGAGTCCTGTGTGGGTGGGAAGCCTGGCCTGCTGCTGTGCAGAGGAGCCCCTTGTGCACAATCCTTTCTCCCTTCTGCTTACTTTTTTTTTTAAATAACAGGCGGTGAGGTTGCTGCTGGAAGAAGCTTTCCCAAGCAATGGCTGTTAGGGCTCCAGAGCTGCTGAGATGTTTGGGTCCAGGTGCACAGCCTCCACTGTCTGAATCAGTAGATGTGGGCATAGCAGGAGGGTTATGGACTCTGGAGATATTAGAGGACCCTGCCAAGTGGCACTAGTGCAGGGGAAGCTTGGAGAACTAAGCAGAGGAGGTGTGAGTGGTTTCAAAAAAACCAAATAACATCGCGGCTTGGCTCCCCTCTACATCTCCCCAAGAGGACCCTGCAGCCCTGCTTCACCATCAGTGTGGGGACTTGGGTGCTCTTAGGCTGTTCATTAGTAAAACCTCTGAGCAGTTCCTACTGCCATTGAGTACCCATTAATGCCTCTTCAGGGAGAGGAGAGCATAGGGAAAGCAGAAAACCAATCTGAGGGTCTTTTATCTCTTTTTGGTCTGAGAGGTCATGGGCTGAGGTTGGAGGGGAAGAGGGGCCAGGTGCGGATGCTAGGCATGAAAGCAGCACTGTGATTATCTGCCGAAGTCTGAGTGCAGAAACATAGCCTGATTTGAACTGTTACTTCTTCAAAACTCCCGGGAGTGCTTTAGGGTTATAAACACCTACTCAGTGACCTTCTCTGTGCACATCTCGAGCCAGGTATTCCCACAGCAGAGGGAAAGCCAGCAAAACCTGCACAGATGTCTTTAGCAGCTGCAGCCGGCTGCCGTAAGCCACCCCTGCTGCTACAGTTTATTATCACTGCAGGGTCTGTCCCCCTCTCCCCCTTCTCCTTGCCTGCTTGTGTACAGTCAGCTGTTAAAGGACACTGACATCACTTTATGGTTTAATTGAATCTCACAAAGGGATCCAAATTGGCTGCCTGACTCTTGTCACTGAGATGCTCATGGAAGAAATAGCAAATCACCAATTCAGCAGATAAAGCTGCAGCTCTGGGCAGAAGGTCCTTGTTGCTGGGGATAGGGAAGTCATTCCTCTTTGCAGAATGATACACGATTAGGAAGATGGCTGAGGGCTATTATTCCAGGCCACCAGGTGCCATCCCAGGTCCAAAGGAAGAGTAACTGAGTTAGACTAACTCCCCAAGGTAATGTGGCACTCCGTAGGTAAACAGACCTGAGGCAGCATTTTATCTGTAAGTCAGGAGACTGTTGTGTTTTACGCAGGGATTTACAGGGATACAACGGAGAGAGGTCTATGTGACCATTTATTTAAACGGAAGGCAAAATCCCAGGAAAGGCCAGGGTTGAACCAGGATGAAGCTTTGCAGCCAGCAGCAATTTCTGAGATTGTTTTTCAGAAAAAGTAATCTCTGAGTGTAAGGAATCAAAAGTTAGGAGGGAATGGAGAGGAAAATGTCCAAAAGCAACAGGGAAGCCCAGAGGGAGAGGATATGACCCTAATGAGAGTGCTAATGCTGTGGCCATGCTACTGACAAATAAAGTAATTGCTGCTCAGGAGGAATGTGAGCCAGTAGAAAACAGCTTTCCACCCAGATGCCAAGAAAAGCAATTAGAACTTGTAAACACCAGTGGCTGACTAAAACCAGGCTCTTAATTAATAGTTTCATTTGAAGGGTAAGGAAATCGTTAAGCACTATTGGTGTCTATTAATTCTCTGCAACACAAACCACAACAGAGTTTTAAGCCTTCTTCCACTGTACAGTGTGTGCAGGAAGGAGCACCCCAGCCCTTGCTTTGTGTAGCTGTGCTCCCTCACCTCACTGACTGCCCCAGAGCCCTGGGATGCATTGCAGGACAAACAGCTCAGACTGTGCACTAAGTTAGGACATGGTTTTGGGAGTGCTCCATCAGGGCAGGAGAGAATGTGGATGGAAAATGTGATTTCAGTAAAAAGCTGTACAATTCAAGTATTGGGCTGGGGAGTTCAGAGTACAGGGAGCTGGGGGGCTGGAAGATTTGCATCATGCTGTACAGATCCCAGCCACTGAGCCATGGAGAACAGCCTCAGCCTCTTCTGTCCAGCACAGAGGGTGTTACAGGACTGTCAGTCAAAGCAAGAAGTGGGGGTAGCTACCAGAAATAGACAGGGCAGGGAGGGACATAAAGCTTCCCACTTGTATAAGCAGTGGTGATGCACTGGCAGACCTCCTAAAAGCCTCAGAAACACCCAGAAACAAAGAGTGTTAAGGAGTGGCCTTTACAGAGGACACAGCCTTGATTATAAGTGTGGGTAAGACAAAGATTTATTCTTATTGTTTTCTGACTCTTGATTCACACACCTACTCTTTCCTGAATTCTAGGAGGACCACAGATCTCTTCACAATTTTACTTTTCAATTTGTTCTACCATCTTCATGTGACTTGGGCACCTCTGCATTGATGCAATGAACAGGCTGTAGTAGGGAAGTGTTTGGTTTTCTGTGTTAGACAAACCTGCCAGCACAGCCTGGTACCCCTCCTCTGTCAGGCTGGTTGCTGTGCTGGGCACAGACACCAGCCCAACCTTGCTGTAAGCACATCAAACACCCTTTTCCCAGCCAGCTGACTGCATAATCAGAGAGTTCATCTTGGCAGTTCATGGCTGACCTGCTATCTTCTTCTTAAAAAGCAGAATATTAAGTCCCTAGTGCAGCTGTATTTCTGGAGTGAGGGAAAAACTCTTCTAGTGTGGTAAACATCTATGGCAGAGCCTCTCTTCTTCACTGTCAAATCTGTGACAGCTCAAGGAACTTCCCTTTAAGATCACCTACCCTCCCTTCAAATTCAGAGAGTTGGACTAAAGTAGATTTGTCTGAATCTTGTTTTCTCCTGTCAAATTGCAAATCAACAGTCTTTTCTAAGCAGAGTGATTTCTTTCAAAACCTGCTGTATGCCATTCAGCCCCATGAAGGAGGTTCACTGCCTTGTTGCTATGGTACCCTTTCTCTAAAGAGGAAGAAAATAGTTAAATATGCAATTTAAGAAACTACAGAGGAATGACAGAATGAGAAATAATAGAAAGGAAGATTCTGCATTTGCAATAGAACTGCTGGTTGCTCTAAAATACACCATGTTTACAGGTGAAATACTTGCCCAGAACACACTGTATAGTGCCAGGGCTTCTCTGGCAGCAGGGATTTCAATGAGATGCCCCTTGCTAGCCACTGTGCCTCTGCCATCCAGCAAATCAATCCTGTATTCAGTTACTGCTTTTACCTTCCCTGCTTAATGCTCCTGACATATTTCCTTGGCAGAAATTCTGGACAGAGCTGGGACAGCAATAATACATCACAGACCCAAAACAAGCTCCTGCTGCTTGTAGATACACAGAGGTACAGTTCAAGACTTAAGTGCTTTGTATCTCCTTGGCAGCATTTCATTATTCCTTGGGCCTACTAACCCTTGCTTGCTTTCCCCAGGACCCTGGAAAATCCAGTTTGTGGTGCACAAGGCAGGGCCAGAGGCTGCAAGCATCAAACCTGGCAAGATCCCAGCAGCCCCTTTAGAAAGTGAGGTGCTTTCCTTTGCCAAGAGCAGTGGCAGGTCAGTACAGCCTGGGTGAAACAAAGCACTGCAACAGATCTGTGGCAAGAATGGATCCAGGCTGGTGCTCTGTGAACAGGGAAAGCTGCCTCCCATAGGGCACACGTAGTTCTGTGAGCCAGGGGGAAGGAAAGAGCTGCCCCATGCCTTGTTTCCCAATGTGAGCAGTGAGACAAAGAGGGAAGGAAGATGACCTGACTCTGCAGTTGTTTACTACAAATGACTACAGGGAGATTGAGATCTCAGGCTCTCCTGGCTGACAAGGGCACTAATGGCATGGAGGGCTAGACAAGAGCCACATACGGTGGTAAGAGGAAGAGAGCAGTTGAAAGGCAGTAATAAGCCAAAATACTTCTGGGAACACAGCAGGAATGGCTGTCAAAAGACCAACATTTTAATCAACAAACTTTGTAGACAAGAGGCTTCCCACTAAGGGAATACACGGATTCCTGCTTTCACCAGTAGCTTCTACTTCCTGCATTTTCAAGGCTCAGCATGGTCTATCCAAGCTTCCCTTAACAAGTATTTCCAGGGAGGGTGGCCTTCCAGAATCAGTCACAGAAGCAACATTTGACTCAGTCCCTGATGCACTGATGTTGAAAGCTGCGTGTCCCCTGCACTGCCCCTCACACTCTCCTGGCTTTCCGTGGGCGGCAGCCGTTGTGGGGGACCGGGCTGTTGTCGGTGATGGAGATGATCTCCAAACCTCCCATCGTCAGCCCCTTGATGGCAGCCTGCAATGACACAGCAGATGACAGTTATCAACACACAGAAAAAGCTCAGGGCAAAACATCCTCCACCTGAAAATCAACTTGTTCCAATTCTTCTCACTTCACCTTCTTCTCACTTCTTAATTCTTAAAAATAAATAACTCATATCAGAAAACCCAGTTTAAACTTATCTGCTCTAGTCCTTTCCTGAGCATTCCCATTGATTTTACTACTTTAGCCATAAGACCCCCCAAATACAGCTTTTATTCTACCTCCAACATGGTATTACTCTAAAATTCTAATGACTATAAAAATTCATTACTGGGCACTTGGATGAGGAATCCTTTTTATCAACTTCAGAAAAAACAAGTTAATTGAAACCAGCCTGAGTTTAGAAAACATCCATGACAGCTGAGAAAACAAAGTATGGAAAAGAAACTCCAACACCTACTTTGCGTCCTGGTCCCAGTCCTTTCACAATGACTCGCACGTGCAGTACACCCTTCCCACGTGCTTTCTGTGAAAAGAACAACTGGTTAGTAGTGTTCTCTCTGACATAAACTCTGACTCCCCTGGTGTCTTTCATTTTCATAATAGTATTTAAGTAAAAATAAAGATTAGGTAGTAATAAATACAGAAGACATATATGTGGATTACTGCAGAGACACTAAAAGCAAAGGGGGTATGGGGTATGGCCATGGCAGTTCAAGAGAACTTCTGTGCTAGACTGTGAGCTCTGCACACAGAGAAAGCTCTAAAATCAAACTATCTGTGACCTAATGCGAGAGCAAAAAAGGACATATCCATGGATACGTGACTGAAGTGGCAAGGGACTAACAGTGACTAACTCTAAGTTGTTTTCCCTTCTCTAATGTGGCCACTTCTCCCCTGTGAGCAGTGGAGTCTTTCTGGAGGGCAAATGAGAGAGCAGGCAAGCTTTAGATTTGCTGTGCAGGAGTCTACACCTCCAGGGCAAAAATTCTAGGGGCTTTCAAGTTGGAAATGAAGAACGGCTATACAGCACAGCCCTGCTGCCACCACGTGGAGGGAGATCCTCTGGCTCTCTTTCTCATTGTGCTCTGGTGCAATTAACGTACTAACTACTTCAACAGTGACAGAATAAATCTGTCCAAGCACAGCTATGCAGCTATTATGAGGCTCCAACGAGCACAGATTAATAGTGAAGATGTTCTTACATCCCTCTGAGTCAACCACAATAAGCTGCTGGCCAGCAGTGGCACCAAACTCCTTTGGCATGAAAGGCTGAAGTGAGTTCCATCTAATTTAGGGTAAGGATTTTCAGTTTGACCTTGCCTCATTCGGCTGTAATGAGGACCGTGACACAGCCAGACTCATCTCCTCCACCTGGACACCCACGTTTTTTTTAGAAAGAGTTACAACAAACCATATGCACCTGGAAACTACAGGTATAAGAACATCACTTTCTCTGACTGGAACT
Organism: Chloebia gouldiae; assembly: GCA_003676055.1. NCBI lineage: Eukaryota > Metazoa > Chordata > Aves > Passeriformes > Passeridae > Chloebia > Chloebia gouldiae. The sequence continues at coordinate 10,825,209 of QUSF01000015.1, forward strand.
GCTGGCTGGAGCTCAGTTCTGTGGCTGAGTGCGGATATAAAACATACAGACAGTAACTACAGCTACTTCTCAGTCCCCTATGAGGCAAAACTTGAACTGCTGCTGATTCAGGGTCTACGTTCCCCAAATGACTGAGAAATGTTCACTTAGGAAAACAGGAGGCTATACAGACTGCTGCTAGGAAAGGACAGGCTCCAAGTTACAATCACACATTTCCAATCACAACCCACACAGCTCAGCTCCCACTTGGGGCACTTCTAACAGCTCTTTCAAACACACTTTGTCTGTGTGCAAACAAAACCTAGGACCCCTGCTGCCTGCGAGTCAGGGCTGTGCCCAGGTACGGGGCAGGCAGTCAGGGCTCCCCTCTGGAGGAGGGATCACGGTGGGGACTCACCACTGCTGCTGCCATGGCCGCGGTCTGTGCTGCGATGGCAGTGCCCTTCTTGGCGTTCTGGAAGCCCTCAGTGCCGCAGGACGTGCGGGAGAACGGCTGGTTGTCAAAGCTCACCACCTGGATGTGTGTGCTGCAGAGGGACAGGGGCAAGGGGAAGAAGCAAGTTGGAACAAAGCTTTATTCTCCAGTTTCTCGCTCACCTTACTGGCATAGCTGACTGCAGGACTTCGGTCTCCCTTACTTAAACCCACTGCAGAGACCACGAAGAAGTGACCTGGTCATCTTACAGACCCAGGCAGAACCTTTCTGGAGACGGTATGCTTTATCTAAGTACACCTCAGACCAAATTTGGCCCTTTCAGGTCCACCTCTCACTGTATTTTACCTCTTCTATTAAAAAAAAATGCATAGAACACTTCTAGAACTTGAAAGAGCTTTAAGCAGTAACATCTCACAGGAGCGATCACTGATGAAACACAATTGTCTCATGGAGAATATGATATTTTTTTTAACACCTGTACAGAAATCGTGCTAAAGCAGTGGGCTAGTGGGAAGTAACCTGCTGTTACACCTATCAGCATCTGATTATTTATACCAGAATGTAATCAAAATGTATAAAAACAATCTCATTGCTTTTAAGACAGTCCAAGAACAGTTATGCTCCCTGAACAGCACTTAGGTTTAAATCAGTATCATATTCCCAGCCATGAACATCATCCCCTTGGCTATTTTTCTCTGAATCTTTAGATTAAAATGATGACAGGGCAAATCCCGGATTCTAGGCTTTTATTTCACACCAGAGCAGGAATGGAGCAGCTCATTTGCTTACTTGTTGTACGTTGCTTTGATGTGAGCTATCGGGACCTCTTCATAAACCTTGCCATCCCATCTCATGGAGTTCCTCTGCAGGATTAAAGAGCTGCGGAGCAAAGTACGAATTATCAGGCCTCGCTCTTTAAACATCACAGAGCTTCATCTCATATGGGGAAATAAAGCAAGAAGGGATCAAGCCTCCGACAAACACAAGCTGCGTTTCTGCCTGAGCCAGGCGGCTCCCTCCCCACGGCAGGCGATAAAACCTCGCGGCAAGCGGCAGATGGCAGCGCCCTCCCGGCGCGGCCTGGCCCCGGCTCTCACCTCAGCTCGGCCTCGCTCTGCTTCTCCGCCTCCTGGGCGGCCGCCCCGGCCGCGTCCCGCAGCCCCGGGGCGCCGCAGCGGAGCCCGCGGCACGCGGCGGCGACGGCGCGGCCCCTGCGGGAGACAACTGTGAGCGCCGGGGCGGACCGGCTCCCGCCACCGCGAGAACCGCAGCGCCCACCTCGCCCACAGGGGAAGCTCCCCGCGCTGTCCCCCCGCTCCCAGAGCCCGTCCCGCCCGCTCCGCTCACCCCCAGCCCAGCAGGCGCAGCCCGGCCAGCGCCATGGCCGCGCTCATGGCGGCGGCTCCGCCGGGGGGCGGCGCGCGGAGCACGCCGGGAGCGCGGGGGGAACATGGCGGCGCCGTGCGGGGCGCGGGCCATGGCGGCCGCCCTGGCGCGGCGGGCGGCGGGCAGCGCCCGGGGGGTTTGCAGCGCCCGGGGGGCTTGCAGCGCCCGGGGGGTTTGCACCTCTCCGGGGGCTTGCAGCGCTCGGCGGGTTGGCACCGCTCTGGGGGTTGGCACCGCTCGGGGAGTTTGCAGCGCTCCAGGGGTTTCCAGCACTTCAGGGGTTGGCAGCGCTGCCGCGCACCGCCCGTGGAAGCTTTTTGGGGCGATGTGCTTGCTGAGGCTTCCCCGAATCACGCAGCCGCTGGAAAAGGAGGAGGAAGAGGTGGCGGCGCTCATGGAGCAGGTAGAGGGGATGTGTGTCTGGGTGTCTCTGTGTGTGTGTCTGTGTGGGGGAATGGCGCCCTCAGGCATGAGGGGACGGCAGCATCAGGGGCTGCTGGCCTTGCACGCTCCGCCTGCGATGTGTCTCCCCGAGTGCTCTGCCTGCGGCTTTGCACCACGTCTGGTGGGTGTTGGTGGTGTTCCCATGGTCTAACTCTGCGAGAAATGCCCATTTTATGATTGGCTTTTCGCAAATGTTGCAATGAATATTGTATGTCTAATGTTAGAGAGTTGTGCTGTGTTAATTCTCTTAAGTGGTGTGTTAAATACAGTTTTAGGTTACAACATAATGTTAAAATAGAAATTCTGTGATATAGGATTTGTTACAAGCTCAAGCGTGAAGATGAGATAATCAAGAAACTTCACAGAGATGTCAGTGAAGGGGGCCCATAAAAAGTTCCAGCCTCCTTATCAGAAAAGATAAACTTCCACCTTCTCTCTGTCTTTTCGGAACCACCAAGATCAAGGAGAAGAAGTTGACAAAAACCAGAAAAGTTCTTAATTTGCAAGGAGTTTATGCATCATGTATGCGATATATGACTATGCAACAGGCTATTGCTTTTAAGGTTATTCCTTTGTTCACAAGGTATACTTTTCGTGACTTAGTGTCCGAGAGCATCTGGACGTCCATAATTCTTTGCTTTTTGTTGTCCTGTCCTAACTCTAAATTTTATTACTCTAATTGTATTACTATTTTTATAATGATCTTATTATTATTAAACTTTTAAAAATTTTGCAAACCAATTGATTGGTGTTTTTGACATCCTCCATAGTGTTGGTGCCCCTGTCACACGCTCCTGCTGCGAGCAGGGAAGCCCTGCTCAACCTCAGGAAATTCCTATTGCCTTACTTTTACTGAGTTGGAAATAATGTAATTCTGGTTGCTAATGTAGTGCTTGTGGCTTAAGAAGCACTTAAGAAGGCTTCTTTATGTTGCTCCTCTAGATAGAGCTGGAGAAGAGCCTCTATTCAGATCACGAAATGCGTAAGCTGGAGGAGGAGGAGCAGCTCAAGAGGAAGATGGAAAGCTCGTACGAGGAGGATGAAGCTCATGGCAAGACGGTCATCATGGCTCAAGACCTGGAGGAGAAGTGGGAGCAGAAATTTCTGCATTTCAAACCTGCCCCACGGATAACAGGTACAGCCTGGAGATTGTGGTGGGTGAGAACACCCAGATTGTTTGCCAGAGTGCAATTCAGTAAAAGGAAGGCATTTTTGGATCTCTTTTTTTGTTTATTTCAAAGAGAATCTTGACTCTGTGGCAGCACATGTGCAGTTAACAGTCTGACAGGGAAATCAGTGTTCCTGTGCTGCAAAAAAAGTATGTGTTCACCAGGGCAAAGTGATGAACATAGATGTGGTTTCTGGGCAAGAGAAATGTTTGGTCATTTGGTTCCCAAACTCTGCTTAGTGCTCTTGTTGATTTTTGTGAAGGTGGAGATCTAGGCTGCTTATTTAGTCCTGGATAGGACAACAGCAGCTGAATCCTGCAATGACTTCTAGAGTGACTGCGAGCATTCCTGTCTAGATTTTTGTCTTATTCCATGTATCCACATTTGTGTGTTGTTTCTGGGTGGGAGGCACAGGGGGTTGATAACCAAGGGAGTCAGAGCATGCTGCCAGGAGACTTTGTTTCCAGCATGTGTTGGCTTTTGGCAGATGCTGATAAAAGCAACGATCGAACCTCGTTGAACAGGAAGCTGGACAGCAACCTGATGCTTCTGGTGAAACAGAAAATTGGTAACCAGGAGCTGTGGCTCCTGCCTCAAGTGGAGTGGCAGCCTGGAGAGACGCTACGGAGCACAGCTGAGCGAGCCATGACTACGTTTTTGGGTGTGTAGCTTGACCTCTCTCCTGTTTGTCCCAGTGGTTTTCTTCCAGTGCCCTGTCTGAGGGATATTTGCCATCTGCTGTAGTGAAATCTTCTCCCATCTGCTGGGAAAAGCATTTCATGGCAGAGGGCTGGCACACTGGGAGTTGGGATCTCTGGCTGCCAGCAGCAGCAGTGCCATGTCTGGCTATCGTGGGCCATTTTGGGGTATCACCAGACACCTCACCATCCCTGAATGTCTGGGATTGCTTTGGGCTTCCCTTTCCCTCTTGTTGCCCTGTGGTAGCTTTTGTGGCAGATGGGTGATGATAGCAAACATGTGTCCTTGCTTTTCACTCAAGATTGGTAAAGCTGGATACCCTTTTCTTCCCTTCCTTTCTCTCCTGCTCTGAGAGGACTCTCTGGTCTCCAAATGAGCTGTTTTTTCATGAGAACAAACCACAGTTTTTTCACAGCTGTCAGTATTTCTGCCAAAGAAGGAACAGTCAGTCTGAACCACATACAAGGAATGGCTTATGCTGTGTTGTTGTTATACAGGGGAGCAGTTATTGTTGCTCTGTGTTCTTATACTCTCTTTCTCTTGCATTGCTGGCTTCTTGCAGGAGATCGCATTCAAGTCAAAGTCCTGGGGAATGCACCATATGGGATTTACAAGTATAAATTCCCCAGGGCCATCAGAACTGAGAATAACGTGGGAGCCAAAGTCTTCTTCTTCAAAGCCTTCCTCCAAAGCAGTGATTTGTCCCAGGCAGAGCTGAAGGCAGATTGCCTGTGGGTCACAAAGAAGGAGCTGGGAGATTACCTGAAGTCAGAATACCTGAAAAAAGTCAATCGATTCCTCCTGGACTTGTGAGCAATGGCCTGTGCTCCAGGAGATGGGGAGGATGTGGGACGTGGCTCCAGGGAGGAGCACAGCTGCTGCTTTGCATGGTCTGGGTGTATGAGATGTTCACTTGGGCTCTGGAGGATAATTTGCCTTTGCCTTATTTCCCAGTTCTCTTCATTGGCCCTGTACTGAATAAATATTAAAATCCATACTCGGAAGTGAAGCTTTCCTGAGGGAGTTCTTTGCTCTTGTTGAATTTTCCTCCTCCACTTCTTCTGGAAATGCATGTTGTGATCCTTTCCTCTCCTGAGAGTGTGGTTCTCTGGGGCTGTGGCACCCAGAAGGTTTGCTTTCCTCTTCAGACTCCTGTCACAGGCTCAGCCTCAAAGGGTTTCTCCTTGCTATAGCTAATGCTTATCACTGGTACCTGCTCTCTGATAAGAGCAGCACTGGAGGGTTATCTGTGTGTCCAGGTGGGAATCGACTCTCCTGAACACCAGCCAGGACAAGATGGGTTTCTGGGGACATGTAAGCAGGGATATTCACAGCTTATTAACTTCTAGTGTTAGCTGCCTCTGGCCTGGAGTCTGTGATGCACAGTGGCTGTGAAGGACATGGATCCATGAGGAATGGGCAGCTGCCTTCCCACTTACACTGCTTCCCTGTGAACCTCAGGATACAGCAACAGACACTGAGGGAGGATAACAGCAACAGCAGCTGCTCTCTGTCTGGGCTGGGAGGCTCTTTTTTCCTGGGAGGGGAAGGTGGTTTAGGATTGCAGTCTTGTGGGAGAAGCCTCAAAGGTATCTCTAGGGAGTTCTTGGCTCCCATTCCCACTGCATCAGGCCAGCACTGCTAACCAGCACAGCTGGGTCTGCCTCAGGTAGCCTGACCCTGTTGCCCTAGTTTCTTTATTAGAAGATCTGTCCTGGGCTTGTGCGGTGCTGTCTTGGTCCTCTGGGGCTGATTCTGTTGCTGGAGGTTTTTTCTGGTTGTAAATGTTGCTGTTCAGTAGTCAAGAGTGATGCTGGACCTTGCAGGGAATGAGCTTCCTCCAGCAGCAGGGGGAGAGGGAGGAAATAACTGTCATAAATCATCTGGAGAGAGTTTGGACTCCAGAGGTGGAACTGGAGATTGCTATATCTACTTTATCAATCCTTTGGGAGCTGTTGAGCTCCAGGCCTCAAAGTTATCCTTAATCACTCTGAAAGTCATTGGGGTAGCACTGCAACCTTCTGTTTTCCAGTGCTGGACAGTTTGGGAGCTGAAAGTTTGCCATAAATTACCAACAAAACTTGGTTCCTGGAAGCATCCTCACAGGCCTGGCAAGGAGGCTGAGTCTGCAGCAGGAGCAGTGGCAAAGAGGAAATAAATGTGGAGCAGAACATGTGCCTGAAAGACTGCAGATTTTTGGCTGCTCTCTGAGGTCAGCACTGCTGAAGGGAGGCCTGTTGCCTTCTCCAGGACTGGAAGCTGGAAGCAGGGGGAGATGAGTCCTTCCCCTCGGGCTGTGCCCCTCCTGCGGGGGGCATGGGAGCAGTCAGTATAGATTTTCTCTGCCACTCTTGTTTCAGGCTGTCACTGGTTCCAGAAGATGCAGCAGAGCCCTTGTGGCCACAAGCTTAAGGCATGCCCCTTAGCTAAAGAGTCTGCCCTGTTTCCCACACCAAGGTTTTGTATTGCTGGGACAAAGCTTTCAAAGAATAGAAAATGCTGTTTAATCTGTGCTTGCTCCCATAAGACAGAGAACAAATGAAAGAAAGGCTGTACTGAAACCTTGCAGATCTTCAGATTCAGGCAGTTCCTATTTCTGGATTACTCAAGCTGCAAGTCTTTGGGCATTGTCTGTGCTGAGAGATGTGTAGCTCCTTCAGCAGTGGAAAGGTCAGAATCAACAGCATCCTTCATTTTTAAATGTTTTTTCCTTGTCCTCAGACCTTTCAGGTAGCATGTGTGTGAGAAGCTTGGTCTTTTCTGAAAGCTGAATATGTTTTTTTCTCATCACCTGAAATAAAAATTCCTGCTCGCAGCCTGTGTGGGAGCAGCAGCTTTTATTTATTTACTTAAACTATTTTTATTTTTCCTGTGGTTTATTTTATTTACAGCCACTCAGCCAGTTGCTGCAAACAATCACCAATCCTGCAACTCAGAGGCTTTTGCTCAATTCTCCTGTGTGGTCTCTTTTTGTCCCCAGCCTTCGAGAGAGGGAAGCTGGAAGATCCTAGAGGATGGTTTGAGTCTTCTCATTTCCTCTACTCCCAAACACCTCCAGTAGGTCACTGAGGCTGTTCTTTGCCTTTGGGAACTTGGTGGTTGCAGGCTGTCTTTCCACTATGTGTGAACCTATTCCCATGCTCAGAGCTGCAGAAATCTGAGCAGGCTGGTGGGATCTATTTTGCTGGTAACTGCTGAAAGAGCAGCACAAAGCCTGAGAACCTTTTCTGAGAGAGCAGAGGAAACCTGTGGAGTTGTGGCTGTGTGAAAGTTGCTGCAGTCCAGCCCAAAGAGCAGGGGAAGCATTTTACTCCTGTTGGACATGAAACACAAAATTCCCCTTGCTAATGTGATGGAGAGCCATCAGAGTGTTTGGGTGTTGAGGGGAGCTGGAACTTGTTTGCACCCAAACCCTGGTGGGTTTTTCTCATCTTGACAAAGGCCCCCTCACATGGGATCTCTGCCAGAACCTGAAGCTGCAGCAAATGCTTGGGAAAGAAACTGAGTTTGTTGTGGCTCTTCAGTGCAAGGCACTGTGAGATCAGTTGAAGAGCTCTCCTGTGAAGCGTGCACTGGAGAGAGGAGTTTTGTAAAGGACCTGTAACTCCTCACTTTGAGAGCAGCCCTGTGAGGTTATTTAAGCAGTCCCAGGTAAGATTGTAACAGCAGTACCACACTCCTGCCTGTGCACACCAGAGAGGAGGCTCCTGGCTGCTCAGGCTGCAGAGGCTTTCTGCTCCTCAAAGCCATTTTTGGCATGGGATGCTTCCATTCTTGAGGGTCATACACAAAAAGTCTCACCCTTGCTGTCTCCAAGGGGGAAGGAAGCATCTGAAGATGTCCTGACCCTGGTGTGATGCAGTCCAGCAGCTGTTGCTAAAAGTCTCCAGTAGCAGACACAAATGGAAAGAGCAGTTGTATTCTATAGCACTGGCATCTGAGCCATTAAGCCATGCTTAAGCCACCATGTTAGAAGAGAGAGATGAAGGTTTGGTTTTCCTTGTGGCAAGTTGACACTAGCACTCCCCTCCAGTGGAGAAGAAATAAAAGTCCTAGTAAAAACACTTTTCAGTTTCACAGATACAGTTTTCCTTTACTTTTACAAAATTGTTCCCCAGCTGGTATCCTTCCTTGTCTGTGTAAGTTTTGGGGGTTGGTGCTCTCTAAGCAGAGCCCTGCTCATATGTTTTGTGATACCGTGTGAACTGTTCAGAACCTCACACTTTCTCACATAATGGGAAGCTGCTGCCTGTTGCTCCTTCTGGCTGGCTCCAGGCAATGAAAGGCTTCAGAATTGGTAAGATAAATACATGCAGAGCCAGGAGAGGCCTTTGGAACCACAGGCTACACCTCTTCCTGCTCTCTGAAAACCTGTAGGAGGAGAGATGCTGTTCTCCCAAATACAGCCATGAGCAGGGATGCGTGCTGGGGGTTCAGGTAGCATCCTGAGGCATCCCTGACTGCCAGGGAGTCTGGGGACATCATGACATGAGGCATGGGCCAGCACTGCTGCTGCCTGCCTGCTTTCTGCTCTCTCTCATCTATCAAAGTAATTATACCCATTACATTTTGCCTTTCAGGTTTTACCCTCCCAAATGTTATTCCTCAGCAGTAAACCTGTGGGGTGAGTGAATTATTGGGGAAAAAAACAGGTATAATCCAGGTTTAATGGGCACATAGAAAAAACACACTGGTTTTGGAGGGTGGCTCAGCCAATGTCCTACTTCTGCAGGCAAATAGAAGTTTATCTTGATGTGTGTATATATCTAGTTTTGTGATCTGTAAGCTCTTAATAATTGGTTTGCTGACCTGCCAGTGGTGTTCTCTCTCTGTAGAGCTTTCCCCAGCCCCTAGGTAATATAATGGGTCACAAATCCCATTTGCTTTTGAATTCTGAGTAATCCTTTTGTTAACGTTGCCTATTGCTTTTCTGGAAGCATCGGAGGAAATCAGAGATGTGCAAATCAGGAAATCTGGTTCTGTGAGTTTGGGAGCTGCTGCCCTGCCCCTCCTACCCTTTCCAAATGCCTGGTGCAGCCCCTTTGGGTCAGACCCACAGCTCCCCTCTGCAGAACAGCAACTGCTTCCCAAGCTGTGCTTCTACCAAGTGGCACGGGCTGCAAATCTTGGATGAGCTTGAGGAAAGCAGCATCTGGTGGGGAGTGGGCAGCCAAGCCGTAAGGGGTTTGGAGAGGAGGGCAATTGGGCGTTCAGGGTGTCTGATCCCACCAGTGCCCTGTGTGGAGGGGCAGTGAGTCCCTCACTTTAGGGGGTGGGACCCATCAGGACCCACTTTTCAGGCTCTGCTCCATCAGCACTCACAGCGTGACATCCAGTCTTGTCCCTCCTTAGGGAATGTGGTGCAGCAGACAGTGCCTTCCACCAGAATGCTGGAGGCTCTGGGGCTAGCAGGGGCAGGAGACAGTGAGCAAGATGGGCATTGCCTGTCCCAGATCTTTCTGGATTTCATATCCCTTAATTTTCTCTGCCTGCAAATAAGATTATGGTGAGCTGTACCTGTCTTGCCTGTTCTCTCCTGTCCTTGTGGGTAGGTAGTTATCTGAAGCCTTTCAGAGGAACAAGAAGCTGCCAGACACCCCCTAAGGTGATTCCAGGTACATCTCTGCTGAAGGAAGGAAGGGAGAGCATCAGCTCCCGAGATTTCCTGAAGACAAAGTTAAAATCACCAGCTACAAGGGCTTGGCAGGGGCTGTGTTCCTGCTGCAGTGACTGCCCATGGATTGAACTGGGAATCTTCAGAGGTATGTCCAAGCACCAGAATATTCCAAGTCACACAGTCAGTGTTTCTTGATTACTTTTGTTTGTTTCCTGATTTTCTTAAGTTTTCAGTCTCCTGCACAGCTGATAATCCTCACCCTTCACCCTTTTCCCTCATGCTTCCATTTGTGTCCCTATTTTTAGCCTGTCTGTGGCACTCTTCACACAATGCCTGTGTGCACTGCTTTGATCGGAGCTGCTGACGATGATGACACGACCTTGAAGGCAGCAGCTTGCAGCAAGTCAAGCTGTGTTGTATTTAGTTAGCTTCTTGTAGCTGGGCATCGTGTCACAACCCAGGCAGGCACACAGCATCACCTCTCCTCACTCCCATGCTGTTTTCCCTGATAGGTCCCACCAGGATTTGGACTATTTTATTCCAAACCCATTCTCTGCCTCTGGCCCCGAGTGAGGAGCGTGGCAGGGAATTATCAGTGCTGGGAGTTTGATGCTCAAAAGTCACTGGCTCCAACCTAAGAGCTAAATTCCCCTGAGGATGGAGGTGGATGCTGCTTGCTGCCCATGAAACAGCTCAGTGTGAGGCACTAGATGGCAGGCAGTGACTGGGAAATCCTTTTAGTGGAGTTTTATTTCCCTTTCCCCTTAAAATAACCTCCTGCTCTAGCTCTGGCATGCTCCAGCGTGGGAACCTGGAGCATGGAATAAGGATCAACAATTTTTAACTGCTGCGTTCAAGCTTGTACCTCGCATGTTGAAGGATCCCAGTGATTGGCAGACACTCATCTTTGCTCCACTGAGGCTTGACAAGTAGCAGGAGAATCCAAGGAGCTTCTAGTGCAGGGAAAAGAGGCAGGGAGCAGGCAGGCAGCATCTGAGGAGAGAAGGTGGATGGAGGCCAGGTGCTGAGGTCTGTTCAGGGCAGAGGTAAGGGAGGGATAGGGGTGCATCCATATGGAATATGGATAGAGGCAAAAAATGATCATGTGTGTTTGATGCAAAGAAGGGGAAGTCACGATATCCCTTTGGATGAATTTCCTGTAAGCCTAATTGTGCAGCAGTTACTTTGGAGAGGGCAGTGTCAAGGTTTCAACCACATGCTGTCCCTCACTTTGCAAGGGCAAGGGTGGTCACCAGACTCTGGCTTTGGGGCTTAGTCACTAGGGAGGGCCTGATCCTCTCTCCAGATTGTCACAGCGTGCCTTTGATTTACTTGGGTTTGGCTTTGGGGCTTATCCCCGAAGTACACATAGAAGTGAACTCACCTAGAGGAATATATGTATATCCTACTCTACCCCAGTGATGCAGCAGCATGTTCTCCCATGCACTGATAGGAGGCAAGAGTACCAACATCCTTTCTTTATTGGCCAGGGGTCGATATTCAGCTTGTTCCTGGACCCTGCTGTGTGCTGCTCCCACCTCTATGGAGCTCAGGACAAGACAGCATCCACAGTGCCAGGTGCCTGGCTGTCCTGTTCCCAGAGGAGAGCCACAGAGCCAGCCCCTGTGCCACACTCTGGGTGTTGTAGGTCCTCTGTAAGCACCTTCCAACAAAAAGGAGATTATCTTTAGCTTGTTAGAGTCCTAGCAGGGAGGGAGAATAAGGCTCTTTGCACTGAAACATTCTCTTCCCTGGGATTACAAGATAATGCATATGAAACTACATTAGCTCAGCCAGGTTTATGGATTATTTGAAAATCAAATTCTTTTAATCTCATCCACCATCTGGCACCAGCGAAACAGCCAGCAGCCAGCTCGCTGCCGCTTCCACCCTGTGTTGGAGTGACTGAAGTATCACAGCCAGTGAGGGGACACCAGCATCCCTGGCTGTCACCGTGCATCCTGGCACCAGCACCCAGGCCTGCCTTGTCCTGATTTCTTCCCAAGACAGCGTGGAGGTGCCATGTCTCTGAGGAACTGGAGGGAGGCCTTGGCATGCGCTGGGAATGAACAGACGGATGAGGAACATTTCACTGCTTGTGCCTGTGTGACCATGAGACTCAAAGCCAGAGGGGTTCCCTGGCCTTGGATAAAGGTTAAGCTCAGAGCAGGGGAACTGCCAGTCTCACTGATGTGATTTGCAGTGATCTCCTGGCTGGGAAGGGAGGGATGAGGGTGCAGGATGGTGACGCAGAGTGTTTTCCAGGGAGGTTGTGTTTCCCTGTGATTATTAACTGGGAGCTGCCAGGGTGCATCTGTGCTCAGTGGTGGGGCTGGAGGCTCCGTGGGTACCAGAGAGGCAGCGAGCACTTGTGCTGTTTGCCAGGGAAAGCAGGAATGCTGTCCTGAGGGGCAGGGCAAGGTGGGACAGCCTGTCAGATGTGCATCATGGAGCACTTGTGAGGCATTGCCATGGACAGCCCCACAGAGCCCAACCTGGCTCCCTGTCCCTGGCTCACAGGTCATGGAACAGATGGGAATGGAGGGTGGTGAGGGATCCCTATGGGAAGTTGGAGCTACCAGAACTAGGGATATGTGAGTGAGTGAGTGGTGTGTGCTGAGCACTGTTGTCCCCACTCCAGCTCCACATCTGATTTTTCAGATGCCAAGGCAGCTGGGCTGCAGAGCTGCTTGGTTCTCCTGTTTTTGGTTTCTGTGCTGAGCCTCAATACAACCATCCATCTTCTCCTGTCTCCTCCAGAATACTTCTTTACCTACTACCAAGGAGCGCTCTAATCTCAGTACCCATTTAACATGAATAAAAAGCCTTCTGGGACAATAGGTCACGGTTATACAATTTAGCTCAAGTAGAGAAAAGGCCTTTATGGCTGTGAATACATGAATACTTAAAATATATATATAACATTGGTTAACATCAGGACTTATAAGCATAACATATATATATAGCACTGGGCTAACAGTCTGTGCCTTGACTCCCTCCACAAAAGGCTGTAGCTGTTCTGCCTGTCAGCTCTGGCCCAGTGACTCTTCATGGCTGGAATCAAAATTTGTCCAGCTACCCATTTTTTGCAGGGCTTTTGGTGTGGTGAGCAGTTGTTACAGGCAGAGAGCTCCGTGACTGCTGCTTGGTGGGGATCAGGATGAGAAAGGTGAGAACACAGCACCTCTGTCCACAGGTAAAAATGCACACAGAACCAGGTTGGTAGCTGCTGTGCCATGCAGCAATTTGCTCCCATGATTTGTGCACCCTGAAGACAATTGCATGCAAATAAACAAAAAAAAAAAAAAAAGAAAAAAAAAGAATAGCTTTAAAGAAAATAAAGCATCATTTCTGTAGGTACTTAGTTACTAATTATACAATCTCAGCATTGTCTGTATCATTACAATTACTTGTTTTTTCAATACATTGTAGCTTTAATTAAATAAATCCTTAGATTCTTCTTTTTTCTCCTCCTTTGTAACACAAAGTCATTTTTTTTATTAGTGCCAAAGAATAAATTAATTGGATAATTAGTGACTTTTACATTATCACTCCTGAAAGGGTTATTTCCAGGTTGTTTGTGTGAAGGGGCTGGAGAATGGTTGTGAAATGTTGTTTGATACCAAGACTCTTGGGAAGCAGTTGTCTGTGACTGGGGGTGCTGGTGGAGGTGGGGATTTGCCAGTGCTGGGGCACAAATGGCAAGAAGGGAATGCTAGGGCTGGATGGAGGAAGGTGTCAAGCACTGCTGGTTATCCCCTTGCTTATTTGCATGTTTGTGAATAAATATATTTCATTTTGATGCAGAAATGCCCTCTAGAAGGCATTTCCTCAGACCCCCCAGAAAGGTGAATGGCAGTGAAGCTGTGGCTGCTTCCATGTGCTCCCCCTGGTACAGGTGAAGGGAAAGCCCCAGGGGGCTGTGAGCTGGTGGGGATGGCATGTCACCCCCTGCCCCACCACCTGCAGGGGACACTGCAGATTCCAGGCAGGAAGAGGGGAATTTAGCATGCAGCTAGTGATAGGGATAGATCTTAATAGATCTTCACTTATTATTTGGAAAAGAAAATCAGGATTACAGGCTTATGAAGGATTAGCAAGCATGAATTCATATTTCTGCAGATACTGCTCCTTTTGTAAACCCATTGTGCCATTAGGCTGATATAGAGTTATACCATTACCAGCATGACATCAGTGTATCAGATAGTCTTGATTAGAAGACCCAGCAGCTGTGCAAAGTAAAACAGGGCATTCCTACAAGCCTGCTGAGCCTCTCCTCTTTGTACCTCGTGGCTTGCCTCAAAAACACACTGGTTTTCAGACAGCATCAACATCACTAGTAGGACAGACACCCTGCAAGCACTAGCCCACCTCCTGGGCCCATCAAAGTGACCACATTGAGGCTTTTAGTGTTTCAGCTGCCCTGTCCTGTGGCTTTTAAAGTAGCAGCAGGAAAATGGACGCATGAGGATCCTCAAGTGTCTGCCCTCAGCTGAAATGGTGGAGAGAGATTTTGGATTGCTCAGAAGAGGCTGGGTCACTCATGGATATATGTGCAGGGGTCTTCCAGTGTGGCTGAAACTGCATTTCTGGTTTTAGCTGAAATACAGAAAGATTCTCATAAAGGTGGTGTGTCTGCTGGCTTTGAGTGCTGCATGTCCACAAGGACAGGAGCTGCCAGGTCTTGGCTCTGGGAGCCCCAGAGTTGTGTGAGCTACCTGGAGGTGTAAAGAATTTGATGCAAATGTGGAAAGCTGCAAGAGCCTGCCTGTACTTCATAGCCTGCAAGTCTTGACTCCCCATGACTGTCAGTGTGTGGGTAATCTTAGCAAACCCAAACCCTTGGCTGTAAGCTTCCGTAGAGGTGGTCTTTGTAAGTAGAGTTGTGCTGAGCAAGAAACTTGGATGGAGAAGCAGGAATTGAGTAGTTATGAGATTTCAGAGCCTCTATGTGTATGAGTACAAGTGTTGATTTTTACTAAATATTTTCCCCTTCAGTTTGAACCATTATTTTCCCAGGAAATGTAATAAGACCCCATGTGTTTCTAACTAAATGGCAGCCTCTGCTTAGCAGACAACCCAGGGTCCAGTTTGGATGGGATCCCTGCATTGATGTTTCTGGAAATCAAATAACAGTTGAGCTAAGGCAGCTTGTTCCTGGAGCTGCCCAGAGATGTTTGTTTATTGGGCCAAAGGGAGTGAAGAGCCCCTGGAGCATCCAGGTCTGCAGGAAGCCCTGTGGGACAGCAGGATGTCTCTGTTCTGCTCTGATGTTGTCCTTTTCCTGCTGTCAGTCAGCTGTCACAGCATCCCAGGAATGATGCCAATGCTGGAGGCAGCCAGCTCCATCCCATGGGCTCCCCTGAACACTCCTGCCTCTCCCTTTCAGGGTGATTTTAGCAAAAGTTGACTTTTCTTACCTCCATGGTCTGCAAAATGCATCCATCTAGGGGTATCCCACCTCCACACTGGGATGGAGAGCATCCCTTCAGAGTGAGTGACCTGCTGCTGCCAGATGTGCTGGTCCAATTCCATTTTGCCTCTTCTTCTTGTTGCTGCAGGTTCCCTCCCCTCTCATTCACTGATCTCCTGCAAGCGTCACTTTGCTGACACTTCAGGCTTGAACTGGGACCAGTTTCCTATTTGTCCTGTCATGGTCCTGGTGCCTTTAAAGCTCAGATCACTTTTGAGTGCAAGATTCCAAGACACTTTGAAATACTTCAAAGACAGTGTCCATTTTTTAATCTCCATTGGAGTGTATGTCTGTGGGGGTTTTGTTATTTTTTCCTTGAACATGTTTAAAGTTTCTTTTGGCCATAATTTCTTCTTGTGATGTAAGTGTTCTGACAAACTTGACCCTATGCTGCAAAGCAGTTCTGCATGAATGATCCAAGTAGGTCAAGCAATCTTCCTCTCTGCTTCTTTCCCCTGAAGTAAAAAATGACCCTACAACCACAAACCCAGTGTGTAGAGCACAGTGCACACCAGAGACCTCACAATAACAAACCAGTGTGCACACACTGCTGTTGATGAGTGCTGATATGGTTTCAGAGGTACTGATGCTCCTGCTGGCGTGTCCTTTCTGAGGGCATCAGCGTCAGCAGCCCTGTTAGCTGTGAAATGAGGAGGGTGACTCATGGACTGCACTGACACAAGCAGTGTCAGTGCCTCGATGGGCCATCAGGTTTCTAACCTGCGTCAGCAAAGTAAGGGGTGAAGAAAGGAAATGAGAATGACAACAGAACCTGAATCTGAGGGGCAGGGAGCAAGTGAGATGGAAAGTGCACCTCCCTCTGAGCCTGTGTCCCCACACCTTACCAGGCACAAGCTGCAGGGGACCCAGCTCCACAGACTGTGGACTGGTGTGAAGTGCTGCTGCTGTTTATAGATGCTGGGAACCTTGACTCTGGACATGTTCTCCAACAGGCTCCAAGTTCCTAACAGTGCCGAGAGCCTTGGAGCATCTTCCTCACCTCTCTCTGCAGAGGCTTTTGAAGGGTTGATTCTTGTGGGTTGGCACCTCTGTCCTCCTGGTTTTGCCATGAATATTTTGTTTGCTGGTGCAACAAACTGTCCTTAGGTCAAAACTGCAGAGGGAAGCAGATGAGAAGTGTTTAACAGTTGTGAAGCTGAGCAAGCAGCTGAGAAGGCTGGTCAAAGCAAAATTAAGATGCTGTGAACCTCTTTGCAATGATTAATGGCTCTTTTTGTATGAAGATGTTCAGAAACTGACATTTACTGAAGAGATGAGAGTGAGGTCTTTGGAATAAACTAGGAAAAGATGTTTAGGTTCTTTTAATAATAAAAAGAGATGTTTCAGCCAATACAAGCAATTAAGCATTCCTAGGTTCTCCCTGCTTGCAGTCTGTAACAGAAAAAAAACATGGAGACACAAATAGCTTAGTTTGGATCATGGGACAACCAGACTGGAGCATGACCTGCAGCTCCTGTGGCTTTCAGGAAGTGCTGAAGGGGGGTGATGAACCAGCCCATCCTCACCCCGTGTGTTCTTGGCAGCTCTCTGAGCTTCCCACAGCTGCAGGGACAGGAGATACTGAGATGGCAGGAGACAATCTCAGTGACCACCCCTACCAGCAGTCTGGCAGCAGCTCCCAGCCCAGCCCACCCTCAGCAGCAAGCAGAGCAGTCAGCAGCAGCATCCTCAGCACTCATCTCTGTACCTGCATTCTTTGGGCCTTCCCCCATCTCCACCCAAAGCGTGGAAAGCAGCCTGGAAAGCTGGGGGGACATATCTCCCTAGATGCTCTCAACAGTGCTACCCCAAGAGCAAATCTGATATCACAATCAGTAATGAATTGGAGCTGGGTTGTAATGATTCCTAAAAACGTTTTCTAAGGCTGGCTGTCAATGCCACAGCTCAGTCTTTAAAAGGATTTCACTGTTCCTAGAGCAGAATCCAAGAGAGCACTCTGCATCTGTTTACCATGCAGAAGAGTCAAAAATGGCTCTCCTCCCTCCTGGGTCCCTGCAGCTTCTCTGGCAGAATTAAAAGGCAATGTGGAGCTTCAGTGCTGGGGTGAAGAAGAGTGGGAACAGAAAATAAGAATCCTCTGTTTCATCCCACCTGCTCTGTGGTGGTGACTTGCCCCGAACAGTCTCAGGAAAATCCTCTGTAAATGGAACATAAATGTTTTATGAATTCAGCCCTGGTGGAGTAAATTAAAGGGTCATTAATGGCCTCATTAAAGAGCTTTGCACTTTGTTCTGAATTATGAAAGCTATCATGCAATGTTAAACTAAATGGAGTTTTCAGCGAGATTTTAAAACTCTTTAACTAGTTCCCTCTCCCCATCTGCCTCTCTCTATTATTTTCTTCCCCCCTTTTCTTTTGGTCTCTGAGAAATGTCTTTCGAGGGAGCTGCCTGTAGTGCTACAAACTAGATTTCAATTATAAATCTTCTTATGCTCCACTAATTGCCCAGAATTTTTCTCAAGAGCTGCCTGAGGTTAATGCTGATGAAGAAAGAGCCCTTTTGTCTTTTCTTGAAATGATGCCTCCCTCCCCCACCTCTGACGAGACATCAAGCAGGGAATTACCTATAATGACACCCAAATGGGATACAGAGAGCTGCCATGGGGGAAGAATGAAAAATTTGCTGTGTCTTTGCCTTTCATAGCTGGGGAAAATCCTTTGGCTCCTCCAGTATCTCCCAGTGTGGCTCTTGGTGGGCCCCAGGAGCCTTCCCTGTCTGACTCCATCAGCAGCTCAGCAGTGGCCCTTGCCTTGCCCTTGGTAGGATATCAGCTGGTGCCCAGTGGGGTCAAGAGAGTGTAAGAGCTCACCCTCAACAAGATCCACAGAAACCAGGGCTGCAAGGCCATTCCTGGGAGCTGTAACTGCTGCAGCATCCTGGCTGCCACCACAGGGTCCTTGTCCCTGCCCCAAGTTTGGGGATGAGGAGCGCTAAATCCTCTTCTGCAGCATGGCAGTGACTCCAGAGAAAGATCCACTTTGTGCCTTTGTAAATGTCGCTGTGGATAAACAATTGCCAGGTTGTTTTGGATCAGGAAGGAGTTTGCTGAGACAGTTGCTGGCCAAAGGATCTGGGTGTTGGGTGGCCAGGTCCTGCCCCTGCAGCTGGGACAGGGGCACAGGAGATAAGGGAAGTGTCCCCAAGGGTACAAGCCCAGTGCAGTTGGAGACAGGGATTTTGGAATCCATGTTCAGGAGCCAATATCTTCATTGCTGCTGGGTTTGAGTGTGTGGGAATAAAGAACCATCCTCTGGTCACCTTCCTGCCTTTCCCCAGGAAAAAGGAAAGGAGAAGTCCCAGGGGGATGCTGAACTCCACACCTCAGTGCAGAGAAGGGAGGCCCCCATATCTAGGGGCAGCTGCACTGCTAACATGGGCAGAAATTATTTGGCAAAACAAAAAAAAAAACATTGATTTGCCACAACTTTTCCCCCTGGACACAGCTATTTCACCACCAAAAGAAGATCCTCAAGCCTGACCTGGAAAATCTTGTGATGCTGGAGGCAGAGCTGGGTCTCCCCACAGGACATGGCTGGTCACAGCTGGGGCACTTTCCCCTCCCCAGCCTACCTCTAAGGCTCATGGCTTGGACTTTGTGACTTAGCTTGCCCTCTGCAAGTTCCTCACACGGCTACACAACAAATTATACCCCTTATTAACTAATTAAGCTATTTCTTCAACCAGGCAGGAAAGAGAGGAGGTTGTTATTATTTCTATTTTTAAATATCTGTGAGAGGCACACGTGCTTGAGCAGAGGCTCAGCCCAGGTAACTCACAAGGGGTGCACAGGGCCAGCTGAGAGGCTCTGCTGCAGCAACCAAGTCCCTTTGCTGGCTGTGCTGTTTAGTTTGCCATGTCTGGGACAGATTTTGGGAGTGAAGGTGGCAGGCTCTGGGCAATGCAGGCTGTGATGGGAGCAGCACAGAGGACCCCAGGGGGACACTGAGCTCCATCAGTGTGCGACTCCAGCAGGGAGGATGCAGGAGCCCAGGGGACCCCCACGCTTCTGCCAGTGAGTGCCAGCTGAGCAGTGGGTTTTAACCCCCACACACATGTCTCTGGAGGCTCAGAGCCTCAGGCAGAGAGCTGGCATCCCACGCTTCCCCATGTGGATTCGTGCGAGCCACATTTCCCCAGCGCCCAGCTCCCCAGAGCCCCCATCATGCTCACTGTCTCCTGGGACCACTCACACTTATTTTGGTGGGGGACCGCCTTAGAGATCAAGAGTCACCCCAGAGCAGCCATTGATGGGATGGTCCAGCCCTGGGACATCCCAGTGTCTCTCCTGGCCATCAGGAGATTCCCAGTGGGAATCCCAGCCGAGGCTTTGCTGCCACACCAGGCTTCACGTTACTGAGGCTTTCCGGATGCTCTTCAGGAGAATCCTGGCTGGCTCCTGGCAGTCTGCACTGCAGAGCTTCACTGCCCAGAGACTCTGTCTGCCTTGTGGCTCCTCTCCTCCGAGGTGGGGACGCTGTGGCTGCTTCTGCTGCCCATCGTGTGGGAAAGGACGGGAATGTTGCAAGAGCTCTGCTCAGAAATGCTGCTCTTGCTGGCAAGCTCTGGCCTCCTTCCCTGCACCAGGATGTGTGGCACTGGGACAGGGAGGTGCCTAAGAGCTGAGACCAGATGAAAACCACTGCAGATGGAAACAACAATGTGAAGGCTGTTTGGGCCTGGTGTGGGGGTCAGGAACCACTGGTGCTTCATATCCAGCTTGATGTGGGCTCAAACTCAAAAAATGGTGTTTGCCTTAAGGGTGGGCGTAGGTACTGGGCATGTTTTGGGGGAGCTGGGCGGATTATTGACAACAACAAAAAAATCAAAACCACCACCAAAATGCTCGGGGTGGGGGGTACTGGCAGCAGTTGGGTTGGTGGGGATCTTGTTCTCTGACCATTCTTTTTTACTTCATGGAGCTGTGTAGCTTGTATTTTCTTTCCTCTGAAGGCTTTGTTTGCTTGCTTGTTTGATTTTATTTTCCCCTTAATGCCTCCCTGCAGGGTGTCCTCCAGGGGTGTGCAGAGGCTGACCTGCTCTCTGGCTGGTGTGGAGGTTTCCTTGCTGGAGGTTGCTCTTGATGCCTCCAGCCTGTCACATCTCTGCCAGATGCCAACTTTCCTTTGGTGCTCTTTGCTGCTGAGGGGGATCTCAGAGCATCTCTGACCTCAGGAGAGGGGCTGGTGCTCTGCTGAGGGATGGAGATCATTGCACAGGGTGATTTAGAAATGCTGACAGGCAGCAGTGGCAGCCCAATAAACCATGTTTATGCTGATGGAATTAGCGGAGCCGTGGCCGCGCTGTGCTGGAGCCCTGCAGCTGGAATGAGCATCAGAAGGGGCAAAGCCCTGCAGCAGCTGCCCTCAGCTGCCAAATCCCACTGGGGGCTGGGGCTGGGCTGCAGGCAGTGGGTCCCTGGTGGTTTGTAAAGAGCGGGTGCAGTGGGCAGCAGGGCTTTTGGGGGAGATGGGAGGATGATGCCATGGGCTCTGTTTGATGCCTTTGCCTGCTGGTGTCTGTGGACATGAGCTCCTCATGGCCCCAGTTCCCAGCACCTGCTGGGCTGTGGGCACAGACTCCTCTGCAGCCCAGTGCCACCATCCCTGGGGACACGTGGGGTGTCAGGGGCTCGAGGCCGTGGCGCTTGTGGGGAGGGCCCTGGTGGAGGGTCTGGGGTCCGTGCTGTGGTGTGAGTGCCTGCAGAGTGTGCTGTGGCTTCAGGGATGCTGCAATGACCTGCATCCCTGTCAAGTGCCAGGGACAGCAGCTCCTGTGTGTTTTCCATGACAGCTTCCCACAGGAGGGATGCTGGGGAGCCAGAGCTGGCTGCAACCTGCTTGGGATGTGGGGGGCTCTGTTTGCCCTGAGGTGGGCAGGCAGCACCATGGGGTACCGTACCATGGATGAAGCAGCAATACTGGGATGGGAAATGTAAAAATGCCAAAGCTGGTGGGCAAATCCAGGGCTTAATGCCACATATGCTGCCCTTCTCCCTGCCACTGTCCCTGCAGGGCTGCTGGTGGTGCAGTGTGGCCCTGCTGCGAGCAGGGAGGTGGGAAGGATGTGGCTGGAATGCAGATAGCATCCCGTGCCATTCCTGACCTGCACAAATGGAAGATGGAAGGGCAAAGGGAGCCTGACAGCTCCTCAGGCAGGGAGGTTGCTGCAGGCACAGCTGAGGAGCTGCAGAAAATGCTTTGCACAGTTTCCAGCAAAGTGACTGATGGGGACTAGGGAAGAGGGAAGGATATGGGTGGGGAGCAGACTTAGCAAATGACTTCACTCTTGGTTAAATCTCTTCTACACTAAAACATTGCAGAATCTGGGGAAAGAAACACAAGTCTGCCATGAAAAGAATCCCATGTCCAGCTGTAGCCAGACAACGAGGGGAAGGTGCTTGCAAAGTCATTGATGATGCAAAGCCACACCAGGAAACGTGGGACAGGGCATGGCAAATCCCACCTTGTGCACATGCCTGAAAGAGAAATCTCTTCCCCCTGTCTAATCTATTACCACGTGCTTATTCCTATAACAAATAACTGAGTCAGTGGGAGAAAACCAAATTCAATTTATATCTCAATCCAAGCAAATATGAAAAGACTGCCAAATCTGACAATGAAACTGTACTCATCTCAGATGTTTCCTTTCTATATATTAAGAGAAAGGGGAGCAGAGGAGATTTTGGCCATGTGGCCATAGGTAAGGGTGCAGAGGATCTGGTGGGATGCCTCAGTCTGTCCTCAGGTGATGAGCACAGCTTTTGCTCTGAGGGACACCTGCCAGATGTGGCATCTGGTACAGATGTGGCTCCAGAATTACCCTGGGGACAGCAAGGAGCTGGGAACAGGCTGACACTCCTGTCACCTTTCTGAAATTGTCTGAATAATCTCTGGTGGTATAAACTGGAGGTTTCCCACATTGTGCTGTTCCTACTGTGTCTCTGTGGGATTCTCAGAGGCATTCCCCTTCCTGCTTTGCAAACACTACATCTGTCTCTGCAGCCTGAGGGCATGAGGATTTTTCTTCAAAGTTTGTCAAGTTTGCCAGCCTTTCAATGAAAGCAGAGGCATGCAGTGAAGTGCTCTGTGCCGGGGGATGCTCCTTCCCAGGCAGGGTGGCAGCAGCACGTTGCCCTGAGTGCCCAGGGGCTCCCCTCTCTGTACTGCCCAGTGTGTGATGAATGGGTGCACTCAGCTGAAACATCGCCGTCCCTCTTGCAGGCAGAGTGAATTGTCTGTCCTCCAGCCTGCTCCACATGACTGGGATTTCCCTTGGAGTGAGGCAAACCTCTCTGCAAGTCCCTTTATTCCCATCTGAGCTGCCCCATCGGTGGCGTGTTCAGCTCAGCTAGTCCTGGCTTGGCTGGAGCCTGGTTTATCTCCCTGCTGTGCCCAGGTGTGTGGTGGCACCCAGGACATTTTGCTGTGTGGTGGCACTGAAGGGATGCCCACAAGGCCAGTGGCAGAGCTGGTGCTCACACTTGCTGCTCCTTCCTAAGCCAGGCGACCTCCCCAAACCGAGCCGTGCACCCCTGCCCGCTCTCACTCAGGTGGTGCCTGGCTTCCAGCAACAGGAGTAGGAACAGATGGGAAAGGGAGAATAAACAAAGAGTCAAAATAGACAGTTTGATTAACTATTTTCCTAGAAGAAGGCATTTAGCAAGCTCAGCTGAGCTATAAATATCCTATAATGTTCCTCTAATATGCGGAGAGCTGGGGAATGGGAAGGGGGGGATTTTCTTCATGTAAACAAATGCAGAGAAAATAGTAGCAAGAGGAACAAAAGGAACTAATGAATTCAAGTCAAACACCCTGGTTTGGCTCAAAGTTGAGGCATTTCTTGGGCAGCCTGTGACCACATCCAGGCAGTTCATAAACCTCCCTGGAACCCAAACTTGAGACTCTTTGTTCCCATATGCTGGGGTTTTGTTGCTTGCCATTGTTCTTCCTTTTTCTTTCTTTTTTTCCTTTAGAATAAGAAACAAGTTAAGTAATGCGAGAATGAAATCAAACATTTCATGTTGAACAAGAATGAGTTCGTTTGGTTTTCAGCCTGAAAAGTTCCCACTTTGTGAGCATTGCACATGAATAAGGACTGGATTCAGTGCGTGGAGAACAGAGAGAGGATGGATGATGGGGGAATCCATGCAGGGAACAAGTGGGGACACAGATACCTGGGATAAACTCTCTGTTAGACCTACACTTTACTCATGAAAACCTTGTGCCTTCCCCATGCTAATTTGCTTTTTACCCACTCAAACCAGAGAAGAGCAAAAGGGTGGGGAAGGAATTGCTGTTCCTCGGCTATGCTGGGAACAGTTTTGTCTCGTTAAAATCTGCTTTCACCTGCTACTAATTTTCCTCTCATTACAAAGGTCTGGAATGATTTGTTTGTTTGTTTGTTTGTCTGAATGAAGAGTAAGAAAGAGCTGTTAGAGGTTCATGATGAGGAAATGACAGCTGTGCTGGTAAGGGCACGCTGGGTTCTGAGACAGTGACGGGCACGGGGAGAAAACTACAGCAGTGAGATCCTTCCTGGGCTTTCACCACAGCCTGAGAAGGGTGAGAGAAAGTTTCAGAGGGAGCTGTGCTGCCTCCTCTGCCAGTGCAAGCAGGGATGTGGGCAGTGGCTGCTCCCTGGGGCATGTAAGGAGCTGCTGTGGCATGACTGCAGCTCCATGGGTAGTTTGCATAGAGAAAAATGAGGACTGATCTTGCTGTCCTGCCTTTCCCCAGCTGTCCTTAGATAACACTAGGGGCTCAGCGCTGGGGACATCTCTCTGTCCCAGGGAGGGGATATTTATGATCCTAAAGCACTGCTGAAACACTGCTCCCATCCCTGGAGCTGGCAAAGGCTCCCACCAGCAACACAACCCCGGCAAGAGGGGCCCTCCGGCGGAGTTTGTGCATTGCTTTGGGGAGCAGGGTGAGGAGATGGGAACCAGCAGGTGCGTGGGGAAATGACCTCAGGGGCTGAGAGGTGGGGCTGCATGATGCCAGTCTCCATCCTCCTGCAGGCTCTGCATCCCCCTGTCTGTCCCGCTGGCTGCACTGCCCCTGCCTGGGCCGGGGAGCACACCACACGAGGGCTGTGCCTCGTTACTGTGACAAGTAATTAGGGTGATGCAAGATGCTAAAAAATGACTTTATTAGGCAAAGGCAGCCTGTAAACCTCCCGGAACAACCAAGCGTTTTAAACATCTTCAACCCGTGTGTGCAGGCAGCTGGTCTCCCTCCCACCCTGGCCCTACTCATCCAGACCAAAGGAAGATTTGACACCCAGAGAGACATTCCCCTGGTTTGCCTTAGCATCCTACCAGCTGGTGACACCCCCTAAAATAGGAAACTCAAATTGCAGCAATGACCGGGGATGGGTTCAGCCTGTTCTCTCCCTGGTCCCTCTTTGTTTGACGCCATCCCTTGCCTAGAAGCTCCCCAGAATCTCCCTTTTGGGTGGGATGAGGCATTGTGGTGGCCTGGACACAGCCGGCAAAGCACCACTCGTGTGCTGTTGGCATTGGCCAGCAGCCGTCTGGGATGGGCTCAGTGTTAATAAATCCACAGCGTCGGTGCTGCTTTAGTGTTGCTCTAATTGGAGCCATAAAGTTAAACTCAGCCTCTTAGGGTTCTGCTGGGAGCTGGGGCTTCCATTTGCAGGTTCCCCCGTGCTGTTAAAGGGCACCGTGCTGGCTAATAGGTGTTAAATTGGAGCATCACTTTTTAATAAGCCTCTTAATGGCATCGTGCAGATCCTTGGCAGCCTGGGGATGAGGCTGTGTTACAATACCTGCATGCAGGGAAGGCAGTGCTGGGAGCTGAGGGCTGGGGAGGCGTGAGAGACGTGGGGAGCACTGGGGTGACCAACACCCTGCTCTGCTGCATCGATCCAGGTCACTTCAGGAAATCCAGAGGGTGGCTTGGTCTGAAATCCAGGGCACAGGGACAGGCCAGGAGATTGCACTGCCCACAGCCCGTGGCACAGCACAGGGTGGGGTGTCTGGTCCTGCAGCATCTGCTTTTGGGTGCCTGGGATGTCAGCAGCATTGCCTGGAGCTGGACACAGCACTGGCACTGCCCTCTGTGATTTGTCCCTTTGGCTAATGCCACAGCCACCAGCTGCATTTCTTTCATCAGGACCTTCCTTTTGGGATGTTGCTGCTAGGGTTGTCACCTCCACATGATGCTTCTTGCTGCCCCTCACCCGGTGGTCTCTCTTTCAGTGCTCTCACAGCAATCTCACTACAGTATTTCTCATTTACTGGTAAAATTTCATCATTTCCCAAACCACAATCTCCCCCTTGCCCCTGACCCAAGACAAAGAGGTTTCTCTTCTCCCTCACTGTGGTTGCCCACATAGAAGTGACATCAGGGATGGGATCAGGAACTACACTGCAAAACAGGCACTGAAGCCATCCAGGCTGCTTTCACTTGGGTAATGCTTAGAGAAAGGACTAAGATCCCAAGAAACAAGCACACTATTTTTATCTAATCCCTCTGCTTTAATAACTGAGAGTTGGAGGGCTTTCATTATTCATAATTCAGATGAGGCTGTTTTGAAAAGTCCCTGGTGGGTTCTGTCTTCTGCCTCCAGCTCTGCTCACGCCTCGGTCTCCTCCCGCCATGTGGGACATGAGGAAGCATTTGCTGAGCTCATGATCACATCCAAACAGCTCCCCACTGCCCAAGAGCTTGCTATGTAACCCCACACTCGCTCTCCAGGCTCATCGGGGACACCCACCGACAGAAAACACTTTGTCAAACTCAGCTCCTCACAGCATCATCCCCCCAGCACAGGGCAGGATGGATTCACTGTGCTCCAGAAGGGAGACAGGGTGGGATTTGTCACCTCCAGGCCAGGCAAATTTGAGGCCAAAGCAGTGGAAGAGTATGAATACAATTTTTGTCAGCTCCATCCGTGCCGGCAAATGCAGATCATGAATTACACACCCGCCAGATGACAGGCTGACATTTTAGCTCCAAACATTCTCCTATAATTAGAGAATCTAATGCAATACAGGGAATGGCTCCATTTTACACACACATTATCGTAATGCCTTTAAATAAGATAATTGATTATGCCTCTGCATAAGAAAGTAAAATATTCGGTGTAATTAAAACCGACATTCAGATTTTGGCATGCTGACAGGTGAGGCCATGTGTCATTTTATAAATCCTTAAAGTGATATTCACACCCACATCCGAGTTCCCAAAGTTTGGGGAGAAGAAAAAAAAGAGTCCTTGTCTCTGGGTTGCTTTTTATCCTGCATTCAAATGTTTTTTGAGAAGGGATTTCTCTTCTTTTTTGCTCTCATTTATCTTCATTTCAGCCTCATATCATCAGCTGACAAAAAAGCCTGCAGTCGCACTGCTGTGAGCAGGGATGTTGGTAGATCCCATCAGATAAGCAGGACTTGGCCAGCTCTCTGCTTGCAGCAGCCCCTCTGAGGCACTCACAGTGCTGAAGTGGCAGGCGGCGCCTTGCAGCGCGCGTCTGCCCCGATGCCGAAACCGCTGCCGCTCCTTGCGGGCTCTCCTGGATTTGGAGGCGTTCACACAGAAGGAAAATGCTCCGTGGTGCAGCAGCTGCCAAAAAGCTGGAGGTCCTTGCAGATGAGGGCTGCCTGGGAAATGAGTCCCCGCTGCGATGGGTGGATGTGTGTGTGTGGTGGGGGACGAGGCTCAGGGTACAGGCTGTGCTGAGCCCAGGGACCCGTGCTGGAGGGTTCAGGAGATGCTCTGTCCTTGCCAGCTGGGCTGAGGGGCTCTTCTTCCTCCAGCTGTGCTTTTATGGCAAAGACTGAGGAGCACTAATTGCTTCTCCCATCCATTTTTATGGTTGGAGCTGCCTGTGAGGACTGTATTTCTGATCCAGAAAGTAGGTGCCAAAACCTGCTTAGAGCCCTCGGTAAAATCTCCTGTTTGGGACTCCATCCTGCTGCTAATGGATGAGGCTTATGTGACAAATCACCACTGCTGCTAGGTAATGACACCTGCCACTGCTGGCCATGGTGTCAGTGATGGGGTTTGAGGTCTGGGGGCTTTTGAGGGGATTCTTAAGGCCTCAAGAAATCCTCTAAGTCAACACGGGTGCTGCTCTGAAGCCTTGACATTTGCTGCCTGTTACGCCTTGAATCTTTGCAAAGAAAGGTTTGAACACCTTCAGCATCCCTAAATATGTCCCTGCTGTGCCATAACACATTTCTGGTGAGATCTGGGCAGCATTTGGGTGAGGGAGCTCTGTCGCACTCTGTGCTCTGGATCCCACCCCATCCCCATTCCCTATGAAGACAAGGCAATGGGAGGGCTGCTACCACTGAACCCACCTTCCTGGTAACATGGACTTGAAATATAGAATTGTTTAGGTTGAAAAAGGCCTCCAAGACCTTCAAGTCTAACAGTTAACCCAGCACTACCAAATCCACCAGTAAACCATGTCCGGAAACATTACACATCCACATCTTCCTGCCCTCAATTGCCAACAGATCCTGTAGGATCTGCCTGGTGAGGTTTGCAGAAGGAAAGGTGCAAGAGGGTCCCATTGGATGGCTCATACCTGCCTGTGGATGCACAGTGTGCAGCATGGCCCATGTTAGGTGCATTTTAGTGACACTTGCTCTATAATATTGCTCCCAAAACCTTCAGCAATGACCTTCCCTGTTCTGTACCTGCCGGTCCAGCTGCCTGCCTATCAACTCTTTTCCCCATGGGCTCTATCCAGTGCACAGGTAATTAAAATCCTCAGTCAATTAAGTGGTTCCCAGCCTCCAAGCTGGCTGAGGAGGCCTGATCCTGCTGCCCTCCTCATTATTGCAGGACGCTGTGTCCCTGAGCCTGGCTCGGGTGCAGCCAGCAGGGCAAGGGCAGGGAAGTGAACAGCTCTGCTGGAGCAACCACCGGTGGCATGCAGGGTGGGATAGGCTTTCCCTGGCCTGATCCTGATTCTCCATCCCCATCAGGTCTCAGGGAGTGTGGTCTCCTTGAGGGAGAGAGAAAACCAGACCCTCCGAGCTCCCATTGTGGGCTTGGTGAGGAGAGGAGAGGAGAGGAGAGGAGAGGAGAGGAGAGGAGAGGAGAGGAGAGGAGAGGAGAGGAGAGGAGAGGAGAGCTCGCAGCCTGCCCTGAGCCCATTCCTGCGGGCTCGCCGGGATGCGGCGGCAGCGCGGGGCGCCGGAGCCCCCTGGGACGCCGGCAGCTCGCCCCTTCCTCCGATCTTAAGTGGGCTTGTAAAAATCAGCCTCGTGCCTGGGAAACAGAGGGATGTTTAACCGTGCTGGTTAGGGGATGCCTGCCCCGGCTCGGGACAGCCTCCCGGCAGCCGTCTGGGTGGCGAGGGAGTGACAGGAGGGGACAAGGACTGTCCTGGCCACGTGCGGGTGGCAGGAGCATGGCAGGATGGGCAAAAGCAGGATGGGCGGATGCGGCACGAGCCCCCGGGACCAGTTCCAGGATGCCAGAAATGATTCACGAGGTGCCAGCCTGAGGGGAGAGCAGATCCCAGAAGTGTCTCAGCTGTCCTGCCCGGCCTGCTGCTGTTTTCTCATATAAGAGATTCCCCATCTTCCCAGTGTGCCTGGCGCTTCCAGCTCCTCCAGGTCTGTGCCCTCTCTGGCTCTGGGTGGGCAACATCCCACCTGGCCATCCCTTTGCATCCCCATCTCGTCCTGCGCCCGGAGAGGCGACCTGGATGCGCTGAAGGTGCCCGGGCTGCCGCCGGCTCCCAGAGTCACGGGCAGGCTCCTCCAGCCCGTCTGACACTCCGGCAGAGGCGCTGCCCCCGCTCCGTGCGCTCTCCTCACCCTCGCACTCCCACGGGCGCCGGGATGATGCGCGCGGGGAGCGGCGCTGCCGTCGGCATTTGTCACCGCGCCCGTGGGAGGAGGCTCGGCAGCAGCGCGGGAGGAGCAGAGCCGCAGTGTGGAGCAGGACCACGGTCCTGGGGACAGCCACTGCCTTGGCCCCTGTCACTGCCGACTGTCCCGCTCCTGGTGTCAGGAGCCGGAGGGGACAGGGAGCTGCCCGGCTGGGGACTCTGAGTAGGTTGTTACAGGGAACCGATGCTGACACGGCTCCTGTGGAGTAGAAAAAGCACCCTGGGGGCATTGCAGCTGCCCAGGAGGGAAGGGCTAGGTCATGCATGGAGCTGCTTATGTGTGTCTGGGATTAGGTCTAAAGAGGGACAGATTCACAGAAGTGTTTCCCTGCAATGGCACCAACACCTTTCTGAGCGTTCCTTTTTGGGGAGGAGGAGCTAAATTTGAGTGATCATGAGGACAGATGGATAGAACTGGAAAGGGAAAAACAGAGCACCCCAGCGGGGTTTGACTTAGTGATGTGGGTGAGAAAGCAGGGCAGGGACAAAGCAAGGCAGTGGTAGGGGTCTGAGAACCCTGTGTGTGTGTGTGTGTGTCTGCATCAGAGCCTGTTCCTGCATCAGAGCCTGCTCCTGCCTTGCCCAGTGTTCACTGGGACACTGCACACCTCGCTCTGTGCCTATTTATATTTTACCTTAGTCATGCACTACATCTGGACTTCTCTGCTTACAGCTGTGAGCTTTGCTTTCATCCTGTACATGTTGGGATTAGGGTTGTTGGGATTACTTCCCCCGTGGTGGGCTGGATCATGGTAGGATTAAAAAGATCATATAGAGTGGGGGAAAGAAACTATGTTTTGAAGATTAGCTGTTGCACCAAACTCCAGCTCTGTTTTATTTCCCACCAGGATTCAGTCGTTCCAGGTTCCAGCTGGCCTTTTTCTTCCCGAGCACCTCCAACTTGCCAACAGATGAACAGAGGGCAACACCGGCTTTCAGGAAGGGCTGTGGACCCTGGAAGACCAATACATCCATAGATGACTAATGAATCACAACATCACTTATGCATTGACTTCTTTGAAATGCAAAGCACTCCCTTGATATTTCAGCATTTTTCACCTAGTCCAAAGCAAAACTCAACAGGCAGAGAGGAGACAAGTGGAAAGCTGAGCAAGGTAATGTTTCCACCTTGTGTCTGTTACAATGATTGCATCAGCTTTAATTACAAAGGGACTTTCTGCCCTTTAAAGCAGCTCAGCACACATCATATTCTCAGCTTTCCTGCCTCCGGCAGGCTCCAGCTCTGAAACAGTTTCCTTCATGCATTCAAAACAGTTTGTAATTAACAATCACATTGTTTTCCTTTGAATATCGATGGAGATACAGAAAACAGAGATTTGCAGCTGAGGTGCCGATACAACTGAGTATTATTTTGCTTCTATGAAATAACTTTTCTCATTTTACAGCAAATTTTGTGCTGATTAAAGATTCGGGGTAGTGGAGAGACTTTGCGCACCAGTTGGCCTTGAAGCTTGGGAAGCTGGCTCAGATATCTGGAAAATTTCCTGCCAGATCTACGGGAAAGAAGGAAATTTTGGGTCTGCTGCCCTATAATCTTTGGCCCATGTTCAGTGTGTGCCTATGAAGAAAAAATCCCTGACACTGTTGATGCTTTTATAAAATATCCCTTAATGGGAAACCAACAGAAAAAAAGTAAGTAAAATCCCAGCTCCACAGCTCCCTGAGCTACTCAGTCAGACCAGAGGGGGCTTAAATTGAAGCCTTGGCTCTGTAAACAAGAACCAGATTACAAACTTCTTCAGTTCTGGTGCAAAGCTTGGATGGGAGGATTTCTCCCTCCATCTGTTCTTCTCATTGACAATCTGCCTTTAAAGCCATCGCTGCATAAATCTGGAGGAAGCGTAAATGCAGGAGCACCTGAATATTGTTTAACAGATGGGGACACACATTTTTCAAGCAGAGATTTCCCTTACATTGCCCCATTTATTTCAGAGGGTGTTTTTCAGTACTATCCTTGCAATGCCATGCCTGCCTGGGAATAAGTTGGCATCCCAGTCCAAGGCTTGTGGCTAGCCAAGTTGATTTTCAGGAGGAAACTTTACTGCATGAACACTGCTGTGACATTTTTGGTTTGCTTTCACCCCTTTCAATGTAATTCCCTTCTGACCAAACTCACATTTTCCATCCACGGCTTTCAGGAGGACTGTTAGCTGTGAGCACTCCCTGTTTCCTGCTCCCACCCTGCAAAGGCATGAGGAGATCATCCACGCACCTCACTTGAAACTCATTCTGGCATAAACAAACAAAAACCCGCAGGAATAAACACAAAGTCAAGTTTTGAACCCTGTGGATCCCTGCTTCACATATCCTTCTCCTCCTTCCCTGGCAGGCAGTCTGGCAGCTCCCATCCTGTTGACAGGGCTCTCTCTTGTTCTTCCACCTTCCATCCCAGAGGATCCCTAATGCATTTAGCACCGTGGCTTTCAGCTCTGTTAGCTCAAGGGCCACTACAAGTTTTCTGGCAGCAACACAGACGTGGACTGTTGAATGTCAGAGAGGAAATTACTTTTCTTTCCAACCTTTTCACAACTCCCTGCAGTCACTGGACCTCTGAGTCTCAATGACCACGGATTGAAAGCCTCTGACTTACCAGGCAGCATGTGGAGTTCACATCAGGTAATGTCTCCAGGTGGGAATGGGCCAGCCATCAAATTTAGCAGGCAGCAGCATTTCATGCAGATACAGGAGGGAATAAGAAGGCTACTAAAATTGCAGTGAGACTTTGGATATTCCTGATGGACTCTGTGCTGCTACAGTGTCCATCCTTGTAGTAAGCAGAGTCCTGGCTGGGAGACACAAAGATCTGCCTGAGGAGATGAGCCTGAGTCCTTCACCTGCTCTCCAGCACAGAGGCACAACAGATGCTGCCCTGCTGACCCCAGACACTCAGAGTTTGCCAGTCAGGTCTCTGAATTCAAACAAAGATATTAAGTGCTGTTTTCTTTTCACTTGCCTTCTGGCTCTGTAACCATTAGGTTGCACTCAGATAGCACTCACAGCTTTTATTTATTTTTCCCCAACCACAAGAACTAGGACTTTTCCTTTTTAATTTTTTTTTTCTCTCAGTATAAGCCAAAAGCTGAGAGTCTTGCTGAATCACTTGTCTCCATGAACTGGGGCTTTAAGGGAAGTATCCAGTATTGGGAAGTGTATTATGCATGAGACTTCCCAATGCCACCAAGAGACAAAAAAGGGTGATATCATCCAGCCACGGTGGGAAGGACAACATGGGCATTGTGTTTGGGGTGTAGGTTCAGCCCATGCTGGCCTCCCCCCTCCACTACCCCTGCTCACACCACAGGAGTCAAGGTACAGATCACATCTTCTAGGAGAGATGGGCAGTGCTGTAGGGTGCTGGACCAGCAGCAAGGAGACGTAGGACAGGTGGATGGTGCAGGAAGGAAAAGAAGATAAGGAAGAAGAGATATAACTTGGAAGTGGGAGAAACATATGTGGAACAGGCAGGCTGTCCCCAAGACAGCCTGAGTTGGACCTGAGCACCTGCTTGTTGTCTCACTGATCCTCATTCCTGCTGATCCACTGTCCTGGACTTGGGGAAATGCAGCAGGAAACACAAAGCAGCTCCCTGTGGTTGGTTACATGGTGCAGCATGCCAAGGGCAGAGTCCTGTTGTCCCTGGGCCATTAGAAGTCAAAATCCAACTACCAGGACAAGTCTCAGCCTAAGAAGAAGGGAAAAAAAAGAAGAGAAAATATGGGCATAGATGATGGACCCCAAATTTCTCAGCTTTCCTATCACTTCTCCTTCCCCCTCCTTCTCCTTTCTTCAGTCGTTGTATTCTTCTTGGGAGAAAGTGTCTGTTGGAAAACAGAGAGAGAAAACGACAAACACTGCTGTGGAATTATTTAACGAGCCAGAATGAATTGCATTTGAAATCATTTAAATGGGATCTGGGAGTATTTAACTGCAGCACAGGAACTTAACAAGAGTGGGAAAGGATTTTGTGCTAATTGCTGGCAATGATATACCTACGGAGAGAGAACATGCAGCAATTAGTAAGCAAGGCTGTAATTTCAGCCTAAGGTCCCTGTCTGCCCTGGAATATGGCATGGATTATCTGCTGGAAGGAAGACAGGGGCTCTGATCCACAGGTGACCAGAGAAGGGAGCAGATGAGATTCTCATCAAGTAGTCATTAACCAAGTTTTAACAACACTGGGATGCAGGAGATGGGTTTGGTCAGACTCAGACATCCCTTTGCATCACCCCAGGTTTTAGTCCTGATCTCCTGCTCCCCAACCTGATTGGTAAAGCCAAAATGGAGCACAAAGCCTCT
Source organism: Chloebia gouldiae (assembly GCA_003676055.1). Taxonomy (NCBI): domain Eukaryota; kingdom Metazoa; phylum Chordata; class Aves; order Passeriformes; family Passeridae; genus Chloebia; species Chloebia gouldiae. Next base: position 10,858,641 of record QUSF01000015.1, read on the forward strand.
TCCCACCCCACCTGGTTTTGCCCACCCAGAGGTGGCAGGGACTGACCCTGCACTCCATGCCTGCATAGTGGGGCTACGACGCCTGGCGTGGGGATCCTGACCAATTTAATCATTCCTTTCTGAGAATCAGCAGCTTCAGGGCATTCTCAACACTGCTGGATTTGGGGAACCAGCAGGACAAAACCAAAGAGCTGGGGCTGGGATGTAGCCTTGTTCCTAGTCTGCATGAGGGCAGAGCCTGTGGCCAAGAGCTGTGTGCTGGGGGCATGTGGTGATGTGAGAGAGGATGAGGGATAAGGAAATGAGGTAAGATGAGATGGGAAACTTTTGCAGGTGCAATGGCAAGCATACAGGAGCCTGCACCTACCACAAACACCCCAGACTGCCCCAGGTGTCCTGCCCTTCCTATGGTGATGCCCATACGGTGGAGGCCCTGTGGCCCCACTCTGCCAAGTCCACAAAAGCGGGGTACCATTGATGCTCAGCATTCAAGGCTCACCTCAGAGATGAGCTGCCATGGCTCTAGAAGGGACAGCCCTGCTGGCAGCAGCCCTGGCAGGGTGTTCTCACTGCAGGGGAAGGCAGACAGCCGGCAGCTCTTGTCCTGGTGCCCGGCAGCTGCAGGCAGCCTCCGCCAGCCTCTGCTCATTGTTCCCTGGTCCTCTCCCCATCTCCATTCTCTCCCTGTGATGTGTCTGTCTGTGACTTTTTGTCTTTCAATCAGTTTTCATCTCAGTAATTCCCATTCAATGGTTAGTCCCTGATCTTTCTAATTGAGATCAGAGCTTTGTATAATAGGAATGGGGGGAGGGAGACTATTTTTAATTTGCTACGTTCCCATTAATAACAAGTTCTAATTAAAAACCCTCCATCTTCCATCCTCCCAAGTTCAGAGGAAAACTCTCTACGACTTCTGTTGGAATCTTCTCCTGATAAATTGGTACCACAGCCTCCTAGAACAGCTGGTCCTCTTTAGCAGGCATAGTAATTAATGGGAATAATAAATGCATTCAAAGCAGGTTCATAACCCTCCTTTCTGTGCACTCAGACATCTCTTCACATTGCAAGAGACACACATCAACATTTCCACTTACAAAACAGGCCCAGAAGATCTGCCTATATCTAACAAGCCTGGGTTTCATTAGCACTCTCTGTCCTGTGATAAACCTTGGGATACAAAGGTTCCCCATGGACAGGGATGTTCCCTCCTGACTGGGAATGAGGCTGATGTACAGAGCAGGAGCCATGCCCGTGCAGCATCTCTGTGTCTCCCCAGGACTTTTCTGCCAATCCTGAGTTTTGTATCACGGCTCCCCAGGATCTGTGGGGAGGAAAGCTGTGTTCTGCCCTTCCCTGGGAGCTTGTCCAGTGGGGAAGGGTCTCCAGTTTTACAGGGCATAGATCCACGCTCAGATAAGTGGGGTGACCATGGGGACAGCTCACCTTGTCCTGAGCTGCTGGATTGTGCAGCCATCCCAGACAGGCCAAGCCTCACCCGTGCCTGTGCTCCCGGGCAGGGCTGACCTTGAGGCTACATCAGAGGAAGGCAAAATTAAAAGGGATCTCAGGGTGCTTTGCCATTTTCCCTTTTCTCCAGCTCCTGTTCTGCTCTGCTGTGTCCATCTTCCTGCCTGCCGTGTGTTGGGGTAGGCAGATATTATTGCCTTGCAACATCCACGCAGTGAGACTGAGAGAAAAGGTGGAGTGGATGCCAAGTGAGGGCTGAAGTCACACCATGAGCTGGAGATGACACCCTAATGTTCTCATTTCCCTTGCTAGGCTCCAGAGCAACATACAGGGACAATCCTGTCCAGCGAAGGAGATGGGGCCATATCCACCTGGGGTGGGCAGACACAGAGCAGCAGAAGCACAAGGTCTAATGAGCTGCACACCCTCTCCTCCCTTTGTGCAGGTCTCCATTTACACCAGCTGTGGATTTGGGCTTCCTTGGATGTGCAGATCAGCTCTGCTGGGGGTGGATGACCCCTCGCTGTCCTTTTCTCTTGCTTTTGTTCACCACTGCCGAGTTAATGGACTCATCTCGGGAGTGGCCAAACCAGGAGCCATCAGTGCAGATATCCCTGAGCCGAGCAATCTGTCCTGAGCACTGATTTCAATTAAAGGGTCATTAGTGTGAAATCTTATCCAGCCCAGCTCCCATTTGCCAGCAGGAGGTCCTTCTCCTCCCCATCCCAAGCCCTGCTCTGCGGTTAGAGCGCGCTGCTCCTGCTGGAGTCCTCCAGTTTTGCTAAAACACAGCAGCTGCTGCTAATAAACAAACATATTGATCATAGAGATATGGCCTGTCAGGGACTTAATTCATGAATGAAATGGGCTTAAGAGCGCCCGGTAGGCAACGGCTCTGCTTAAAGAGCTCCTCCTCAAGATGGTGCTTGGAGCTGGGAACTGAGAATCCCAGCAGCTACTCAGCTCTGGGATGTTCAGGTCTGGGGCTGGTGTAAGGATCTGGGGATGAAATTTCTTTTTGGGACTGAAAGGAGCAGAGCTAGTTTCCCCCTTTGCCCTTGTAGGCCACTCTTAACAGGGATGTGGCACAGTGAAGGGCTCTGTGCTTCCCTTGTAGTGTGAGCAAGAGGCTCCTGATTCTGCTCCATCCTGTGGGGACCATCTGGGCAACCCAAAAATTCAGCACTTTTGAGGACAAGACACTCAAATATCCCCCACAAAAGTAGTCCCTCTAGTCTCTTGTGGGTCTGGAACTTGTAGAAAAACCAGGGTAGGACCCATGCCTGCCTACTGGAGTTTGTGATACCATTTCAGAGGGTAGGTGCAGCTGCAGCATCACTTAGAAACTATCTCAGAGCCAAGAAGGGGAGAGCATCACAGCTCCAAATTGCCAGCATTTCTATTCTCCTGACAGCAAACAGGTTTTCCTAGTTTTTGATCAAATTTTCCTTCCACAGACAGACAGTAAAACTCTTTCTGCACATAAGACCAAGGCTGTTTCCATCACTAATGCTGCCATTGTTTCTGAATTGCCATCATTGTGTGGAGTCAGACTAAAACAAGGTAAAATCAGCTCAGAAATGGATCCTGTACAGCCAGGGACTATAATTAAAAGAGAAGTGTATTTGAATATAGTCTTTATAGGTGCAGTAAATTATACCACAGTACATGAGGATGTAGGCTGATCTGTAACTGGTTTCAATCCTTTGGTATTGGCCATGATGAAAGCAGCTGTTAAAATAGGTCTTAGTATTTATGGTCCTGGGATGTGAAGGCCTTGCTGAGAGTTTGATGGATGAACTTTCAAGGACAGGAATAGTTGTCAGCCTGAAATATTTATCAGTCTGAAATCTCCCTGCAATTCGTGCCATAGTTTCATACTTCCATTTTTTCTTCCCATTTTCTAGCTGAAGTATGTAGCTGAGGTTCCCTGGGCAGAAGGAGGGTCTCTGCTGTGGGAGAGCAAACCCCACTCTGGTGATGTTATCTGTTCTTCCCATGCCAGCAGTGGCTGCTGTGGTGCCCTGCACAAGCTATCCTGTGCTGCCAGCTCTAGGGCTGCTCCTGCTGCCCTTTGCCCCAGGGCTGTGTCCTGGGGCTTGCCAAGCACATTCCTGCTCCTTGCACAGCAGGACATGGAGAATATGTCTGGACAAACTGAATGGCTCTTTAGACACTCCTGCTGTGATGCCTTTGCCATGGGCCTCCCCCATCCCTCTGGCCAAGGAGAGGCCAGGGGAACTCAAGGCCAGAAGGATAAAATGGGATTTCCATCACTCTGCACCTCACTTCTCCCTGAGAACAGCACAGCCCCATTTGCTGCCTGAGCTCCAGTGTGCCCTTGGCCCCTGGCATCAGCAGCATGCCTTGGAATGCTGCCTTCTCTGATGAGGAAGGCAGCCTGGACACTTTGCTCCTCATGGCTATGGGAGGGGAGGAGCTGCACAGTTTTACACCAGCACAGATGAACTTTCCTCTTCTCTTTTGCAAACACAAACCCAAACTCAGTGGAATGTGTTTCATTTCTGGCCCATCTTTCCATGCTGCTTTTACAAGTCTGCTGGGTTTTGCAACTAAAGCATGAAGACCACGAGTAGTGCACGAGGCTGCTGCAGAACCACGTCCCACTGCAGGCCCCTGCTGAGGGTGAGAGGGGCTGCTGAGCAGGGAAAATACTGGTTCCATAGGGATCCACTGCTTGAGAAAACACTGAGGACCATGACTTCAGGTTTCTAGACTCAGGTCTCCAAGACACCCAGAACCTGCAAGTTAATAAGTGTCTAGACACTATCCCCTGAGAGAGAGGATGAAAACTCCCTGTAATTCACCTGCAGCAAATGCCAGCAAAGCACATGTGCTTGAAGTTTCTTGAAGCTACCACTGAAAGGTCAGATCTCTCAGTGAGACCAAAACCTCTCTTCTTCCTTCTAGCTGTTCCATCAATAGTTGTTTTTCCTCTCCATTTACTTTTACCTTCTTGTTCAGAAAAACATACACAAAGAGGGGAAAGAATGCTGCTTCCCACGTCAGCAGCTGAGCAGCTTCTTCTTCCTGCCAGTGGCCAGAACAAAGACCTCAGTGTGCCGTGGGGACAATACTGGAGACAGTGCTGACGAGGGCCAGTGCAAAGGCTGGTGTGAAGCTGAGGGGCAGAGGGGACATCTGATCCTTTCCAGCCAGAAGAGAGGCATGGTCCTTGTCCTTTGTGTGCTCCCTTCAGCCTGGCTGGCTCCAGGGCCCGTTCTGAGTCCTGGGGCAGGAAGATGCCGTGCACAGGGAGAAGGGAGGCAGGAACAATAGGAAGCCTATGTGCATCTTGCCTTCCGTGGTTTTATGACAGTCATTGCTTTAGGCCTTGAAGAGAGGCAGCAGGTAGGAACAAGGATCCAGTTTCACCCTTATAATAGCTTTTCTGAAAATAGTGACCACTGTTATGGCCTTCAAGGAAATGCCTGGAACCAAAATGGGAGGAAAGCAAATGGCTCTCCAAGCCTTTGGACATCTGCCATGGAGGTCACTGTTCTGGTTTGGGTGACTCCTTCTTCCTACAGCCACCCAACATGGTTTGGCCATGGGCAGGCAGTGAGTGCTCTTTGAGGTGGGAAAGGAGAGCCCTGGTGTGAGAGCAGGAGCTCTGTGCAGAGAACTGAGCCCTCTCTTGCTGATTTAGTTAATGGCTCTCTGCTGAGTTACTCACACAATACCATTTGGGAATAATATTCCTTAACCCACCACTGGGCCCTTTGGTGGTGATTACTGCAGCTGCAGCCCATGTCTCTTCCACTGGGCACTCCCACCCCTCCCTTCTCCCCCACCTCTGCCTTGTTTCTCTCTCTTGGTCATTATGGCCTTCATCCAACAAAGCACTTAACCAGGTGTTTCAGGGAACAAGTAACCTGGCTCTCTCTGTGCCTCAGATCCAGAAACCACCTTTGCCCTCTGGACACCTGGGGCTTTTGTGGTGTGGAAAAGCTCTTGGGCTGTGGGTACAGCAGCTTGGACAACCCTTGGGTGACCCACCGACTATGATCTGCAGTCCTGACATCTGCTCATGTGTAAAAAATGAAATAAATCACCGAGGATTTCCTCCCTGGGCTTGGGGAATGGGAGCAGGGCAGACCCGGGGACAGGGCTGGGCCATCCAAGCTGGTGCTGCTGGAGAAAGGTTGTACATTCCAGAGCTCTTCACAGGAGGAAGAGGTGGGAATGGTGGATGCTGCCTGGCCATGGTGGGCAGCTGGAGAGCTCTGGGAAGGAGCCCAGATAGTGGCCTCAATACTTCTCAACTTCCTTAGCTCCTGCAGGTGCTTTTTGTAGGTGTGTTTTTTATTCCCCATGGACATTCTCATCTGTTTCCTAGTGCACACAGTTCTGCACAGCATCCAAGTCTGAGAATTTTGAAGCCCACAGTATTAGAGAAAGTAGGACATTACTTTTGCTGCCACAAGAAAGACTGTCTCTGTGTGGCTGAGGAGTCTACTAAAGAGTCAGAAATATTTCCTGTGTAACCAGGACCAAATCCTCTGCCACTTGCCCCAAAAGAGCGAGACTCAAGGTTGGCTTCTCACACTGATGCAACATCTCTGCTGCTCAGTTCCATAACAAGCCACAGATAAGACAGTGGGGCTTACATTTCAGGACTTAAATATTCAATTAATCAATGGAATATTCCATTAGTGTAATAATCACTTGGCATCGCCTGATCTATAGGTACATCTCAGCTGGGCCTCACAAATTGATTTCTGATGAAGTTCTAATTGACTGCACAAGCAGGAGAGGACTGGCCTGAGCACGTTGAAGCAGAGCTGGTAAAGGCTCTGGCAGCACCACCTCCCCCCAAGGAAGAGGAAAAGCTGGGGGAGGTGTGATTTATGCCCCATTTATCACGACAGCCTCTACCCTATCCCGTTTTATTGCTCCCAAGCGAGGCATGAGAGCTTACAGCTTTAATGCAGAATTTGCAGGCAGCCAGAGACCCCCGTAAGCTGCTGACAGCTGCTTGTCACTTATGCAGTGGGTGCCAGGGGTACCCTAAATCTTGAATCTCCTAACACAGGATGCAGCCGTGCCACAAGTCCTGTGGGGAGGTCTCAGCTTTCCTCTGGCACGTGTGTATTAGTTAGCTGGGCTCTGCCACTCCTCTCCAAAGAGCTGTGGGGGTTTTTTCCTGCTGATGTGGCTCAGAGCATGAGGGGATGGATGTTTCTGGAGGGAGGCAGTGGGTGACACATGTGTCCTTCTTTCTTGGCCATCCTGCAGCCCCTTATCCTGAATTCTCTCCTTCGTGGGTTTGGAGGTGGTCCCTGAAGGAGGGTGGCACAGCAGGAACTTTGTTGCCAAAGGGATATCACAGAATAGTTTGGGTTGGAAGGGACTTTAAGGACCATCTAATTCCAACCCCCTGCCATGGACAGGGACATCTCTCACTAGACCAGCATGCCAAAGACCTCTAAAGGCTCTAACATGGCCCCACCATAGGGACTCACTCAATCCTTGCCCATGTTGGCAGCCTGGCTGTGAACTCCCCTCATTCCCATCTTGTAATCTCCATCTCTACTTAAACAGGACTATTCCCCAAGGGGTAATATTTTTCAAAATGTTTCCAGCTGGGTTTTCTTGTCCAGCAGTGATCTTTCAGTGAATCTGCCCCAGATCTGCTGAAAACAAAACATTTTCAGGAACACATCAGTGCTTTTTAATTTTCTACTTTTTTACCTTTACTACACCAGGTAGCACCTTCCCCAGCACCTGCATTTTGCCCTTCCCATCTTTGTGGGTGGATGCTCAGTTCTCCACTCTAGCCAAGTAAAATGGAGTTGGCTTTTTAAACATTTCCTTGTAAATCAGATTTCTGATTATTGCTGCTGCCCTCTGAACTGAGCTGACAGCCATGGAAAGCCCTAGGAAGTGTGACGAGTCTGGAGGTGCAGGCACTCAGAGATCCCAGCCTCCTGGTGGGATGGGATTGCCAGCCAGGTGCTGAGTGCTGCACCAGGGGCTGGTTTGTCACCCCAGGGCCACTCCTGCCTGCCACAGTCACACACAGAGATGTGCAGGGCCATGAATGACTGGGCAGGAGCTGCTGTGATGGTGAGTACCAGCACACCAAGGGCTTGGAGCACCAGCCCTTCCAACAGCCCCCTGCTCCTGCCCAGAGCCTCGCTGCTGGCTCCCTCTGCACTCTCCTGAAGGAGCTGCTGAAAGGGGAGGTTTTGGGGTTTCCACTCTGAGCATCAGTGGTGGCAAGGGGACACGACACTGGTCCCCAGGTGTGGGCTGACTCCTCCTCCCCTCCTGCCTGCCTGGGGACTCACGTGGCTGAGCTGGGTAGGGGAAGGGTGACAGGTAGTGATTTCAGGAAAACTGCAAACAACAACATCAACGAAAGCAATCAAAGCATGTGTGGCTGGCTGCTGAATTTTAAGAGAAATAGCTTCATTTTCAAACATACAGGAGTGACTGTAACTTCCTCTCCATCCTCTGCCTGCATTAACTTAAGAGACAGCCGGGTGCTTAAAGGTTACTTTGCAGGCAATGACTGTTCTGTAAAGGGCTACTCATCTCTAACAGAGATAGGTTTTCTTTTATTGAACATCAGGCAGAGTGGATGAAACCTGATAAAAACCACAGAGTGATAGCTTTTTCCCCCCACCACCCTTTTGCAGTGAGGAATAATAACCAGCAAAATAAAAAGGCAATTGCCTCACTGTATGTCTGTTTTAAGCAAGGGCTTTGTGTGGCAGGGAATGCAGCTTAGGTAGATGCCCAATTAGAAAGATTTTGTAGTAAGACCTCTGAATCATCAGATCTGAACCTCTCTCAGCACCATCACCATTTCTACCCCCACTATTTCTAGCCTCACCTACTTATGGTACTGGATGGATTTTCAGTGGTTGGAACACAACGTGTGAAATTTGTGTGACAAAATTGTCCCCAGGATCATTAGGCTTGGGTGGGCAGCGTGGCTTTGAGGGGTGGTTTCCTCCAGATCCTGGGAGTCCATGAGTCACATTGGGTTGTGTCTCCTTCCTGTCAACAACAAAGGGTGCTCTGGGATTTTTATGGCTCTGCCCAGAAAAGATTTTTTGGCTCAAAAAAAATTGTAATAGCAGCCTCCTACATGAGGAAGATGATTTTCCCTCATGCCGAAACCAAGGCGGTGGGCTGTGCATAAAAGCCTCTCTGTGGCTCTAGTTGGTTGCTTCAGAGCAGTCTTGAGTGATGAGGTTTGAATGATTTCTAGTTTGCTTGTTTTTGTTATTTTTTAAGTGAATGTTTTTAATTACTTGGTGAGCAGAGCCAGAAGTATAACCCATGCTGGAAATCCAGCTGAGAGGAGCAAGGCTGCAAATGGCAAAGAGCTCAAGGAGGACAAAACCATTGCTCTGACATGGAGGGACTTTCCCAGCAGCTTTTCTCCTCCACCGTCTCCACCTGACATCCTCTCAGGAGACCCCTTCCCCATCCAGCCTGGGCACCTGGCAGAGAAACTCCCTCCCAGCAGACCATCAGTGCTCGCCTTTGGAGACATCAAGGACTTCCATCCTTGTGGGGGAAAACCCCTCTGGGGCAGTCTGCAGACTTCCCTCTGTGTTTTCCTAAGCACAGGACATTGTTGGTGGTCATCCATTTTGTTAATGGGCTCAGCAGACTCCCAGGGTGTCTTTTGGCTGTCCCTCCTGGGATGCACATTGGCTCCTGATGATGTTTATTATCTGTACATGGAGCAGACCACACGTGTGGCTTCAGCATGGCCAAAGCACAGCCCTCAAGAGCTGAGCATCCTCGGGTAACCCCAGCCTGCTCCTGGTTACTGCGGTGACTGAGCAGCGAGGCTGCCATGAACACATAGGAAAGTCCTCTCAGACCCTCCAGGACAGGATTTGGCCATAACCATGAGCATCTGCTGCTTATATCCACTGTAGAATGAGAAGACCCTGATCTCCAGAGCTGTCAGCCCTAATTTTATCAGAAACATGAAATTTAATTAAAATTCACATTATTTTTTTTTTCCAGAATGCTGTTTGTTTGTCCCCCTCCTTTCTTTGAAAGATGCACGACATATGGGGCAACCACGCTGCGTGTGCTGAGAAAGCATGTCCAGTCCTCCATGTGTCACAGATTCCCACACAAATATGGAGACTATTAGGCATAAGTTATTAAATGTCATTATTAATACACTGGAATGTGATGGGAGGGGATTTATTTTTATGCCAGAGCCTTGCACGTATGCTCCTACCATGACAGGGAGGAAGAGGAAAGGAGAATTGTCCACAGCTGAGCTGTGCTGACCTACAGGTACCAGAGCCATGGGGCTGATGTGCTGCAGCCTGGTTGGGTGCCAGCTCCATGGGGAGTGCTCAGTGAAGTCTGCTTGGCTTTTTCCCAGGCACCTGGTTGTAGGGAAGTCTGAGAACAAAATCACCACCAGGAAGCCAAAGGCTGGTTCTGGGATTTCTGTCTTGTCCACGGAAAGAAAAACGAAAGAAATGAAGAAGGAAGGAAAGAGAAACCTCTTCAGATAGAACATTAAGCATCTCATTCAGAGAGAAATGAGCAATGGAAAGAGCTGCTTTGTGCAAGTCCTGCAGACAGTTTAATCCTTCCCCCTGGGCAGGATTGTCCCTTGCCTGTTGTCTCACACACACTCTGCTGTCCTGGCTGTGTCTGCCCGAGCTGCTTTCCTTTCTCCAGCATCAGAAGGGCTCTGCCCTCAGCTCCTGCTGGGGTTCTCCCCCATCCTTGTCGCTTTGAGATTTCACCCTACCAGGTTCCAATCCACTTTTGCCTGTGGCTGGGGAGCATGTCTGGAGATAATATTTCTCTTTAGAGTGATTTTGGCTTTTCCCCCACTGTGGCTTCCCCAGTTTGCTCCTCAGACTGGTTGTAGGGCATGAACAGGGGTAAACTCAGACCCTCCACCTGCTGCTGTCACCAGCATCCCTCTGCATCCACACAGGACATCTTTCCTCTCCCTCCTTCCCAGGGGATGAGTTTCAACCTCTCAACGAAAAAGCCTCTTTCTCTCCCTGTTCTTCACTCTTTTCTGTGCAATGAAATACAGTTTCTCTCCTAAAAGGCTACAGGCAGTTTATTAACTTCACTAATTAACCCATAATCAGCGTTGTGTTCTCTCTAATCACACTCTTGGTTCAGGGACTGCAGCCCTACTATAGCACATGTATTTATAAAGGGGAAAAAAACCAGTGTGTGATATGCCACGAGCTGTCTTTGCAGGGATAATGTCAGTCACTCAGGCATGTGCTGGGATGTCTCTGGGGCAGGGAACAGGGGGCTCAGGTGACTCCAAGGGGTGACAGTGAGCTCTGGAGCCTGTCATCATCCGAGCACAGGTTCAGTGGCCAATCAGGTCACTAATGGCTGGTTGTCACTGCTGGTCAGCAGTGGTTTGGAAAGCCATGAGGTTGGAGGAGAAGCAGACTTGGAAGTCTTGTAATCTCCATCTCTACTTAAACAGGACTATTCCCCAGGGGGTAATATTTTTCAAAATGTTTCCAGATGGGTTTTCCTGTCCAGCAGTGATCTTTCAGTGAATCTGCCCCAGATCTGCTGAAAACAAAACATTTTGGGGAACACATCAGTGCTTTTTAATTTTCTACTTTTTTACCTTTACTACACCAGGTAGCACCTTCCCCAGCACCTGCATTTTACCCTTCCCATCTTTGTGGGTGGATGCTCAGTTCTCCACTCTAGCCAAGTAAAGTGGAGTTGGCTTTTTTAACGTTTCCTTGTAAATCAGATTTCTGATTATTGCTGCTGCCCTCTGAACTCCCTCCAATTCGTCACTCTATTCCTGGTACTGAGCTACACCGACCATGAAGAGACAGTGTTTGAAAACATCCTCAACCCGGGTGGCGATCTAATGAGACAGCATATAAAAATATCGTTACATGGTGAGCTGAAGGCATTGTGCAGCTCTGTAATCATTTTCAAGATGGTAAAATCATTCTGCAAGGACAGCCTGTCTCCACTCTGATAAAATCAGGGCCAGAAAGGCAGTCCAGCTTGGAGGAACAAATTGCAGAGTTGTTTTTTTTTTCTTGGGTTTTTTTTTCTCCCCTTTTTTCACCAAGGATTTATTTTTAAGCAAGGGAGCTGTCACAAAGTGGGACAGATGTTGAGAAGAAGTGAAACCAAAGTGGTGGTGTTTTAACCAAGCGGGTGGTTTCATCCTCTGCTCCCCCTTTGGTTCCCTGGCTGTGCCTGCAGTGCCCTGACACACCGTGTCCCAGAGGTCCCCAGCCACCCCAGGCTGCCAGAGCTCTCTCAAAGGTCTGAGCCTTTTTGGACCCACAGCTGGAGCCACTCTCTGCTTTGTCTCCAGTAGCAGGTGGGTCCTTCCCACATCTCTGCTTTGCAGTGAAGCTGCTCTTGTGTTTCCAGTCTGCTCTGCCTCTCCATATCTGCAAGACTTGCTGTGTGTGACGGGAGATGAAGAAAATTAATTGGGCCAAGAAGACAGAAGAAGAGGCAGGTGAGGAGGCTACACCTGTGCTAGAGGTGGGCCTTTCTTGGTGTTCACCACTCTGCCCATCACTGGGGCACCTGAGTGTTGAAGGCTCCACAAAACAGCCCTCAGTATCCTTCCACCTTCCAACCCCAGGAGCCTCACGGGCTTTTCTTCTCTTCTCACCCAATACCTTCCTTGCCTTGTTCATTTCTGTCTTGTAAGCTGGGGAAAGGTGATTTGCATTACAGGCTAATGAAACTCACAATGCATTTCCTGAAAAGATGCAATCTGAGTTAAGAGAGGGTACTTCTGTTTACAGATCCTCTTGGCATTGGTGGTTTTTGTTCTTTTTTTGTTCCTCTCTCTTTTGCATGGTAAACATGTATTGCATAAATCCTTGGCATGTTCATGGGATGCTCAGAACATTGTCCTGACTTGCCATTGTTCAGGGTAATTTATGCTGGGTTAGACCTCACCCTTTGGAAAGAGTCCAGAATCCTGGTGATGTAAATCTTCCTGATTTATGTCTCCCCCTCTCAACAAAACAAAATAAAACAAAACAACAACAAAAAAAGGGGGGGAATTTAAGGAGTCCCAAAGACAGGAAAATTCAGGGCAATTTGCACCAATCGCTTGCTCCTGGCAAGGAAGGTTGGGATGATTTGGGGTTGGTAAGCACAGACCTTTCATCCGTTTGTAGAAAGAAGGAAAATTAAATCTCATGGCCTGTTTGTGAAGGGAAATTGCCCAGAATAGCTCTGACAGAATAAGCTATTCCACAATAGCTCCCCATGCGGACACTCAAGCCACTTTGTTCCAGGCTAATTAGTGTGCGTCCAAGCGCAGTAATTATTCTGGAAGGGAAATCTCTCTTCTCCCACAAAGAGTGTCTATATGGAGGTAACTATTTGGGAATGACACAAGTGGGCCATCTGAAACCACGGCTGCTCCACCGACCAGTGTTCCCTCATTGAGACGTCCTGGGCTTGGAAAGGTCCCACCATTTGTGGGTGGGATGTTTGGGGGGCATTTGGAGGAGGGCTGGGGACACAGGGAGGAGTGTGGGTGTGTCTGGCTGGTCACCAGGTCAGGTGGGCTTGGGTGGACTCCCTCCGTGTGTGCTTACAGGCCCCAGAAGAAGCAGTGATTCAGAACAAAGAAAGGTTTGCACCAATCTTCTTATTTCATTTAGTCATTTTTTTAGTCCACTGTTTTATGACCACGCTATTAAACATCTGCTCTGAGGGCTTTTTTTCTTCTCTCGAATCAACTCACATTTTTCCTAAAAGCATTCTTTTTTTTTTCTTTTTTTTTTTTTTCTTGCCTACTTTGCTACTGACTCGCTGGAGAGCCTGGATTTAGTCTGAAGGTGTCTCAGGAGGCTGCCTGATGTCTCACAGGGCTCATTCCCCACAATTCACAGAGAAGTTCTTTTAATGAAAGACGAGGACATGTGTGAGCAGGGAGTTGTACCCAAGGCAGCAACAGTTCAGCCAAAGCATTGGGCTGGTTCTGAGCTCCTGGAGATGGCTCTGTCCTTCTCCCTCTGCTTGCACCAGGCTCAGTGGAGGCTGACTCAGGTTACACTTGAGGTCAAGTCTCCCTGTAGCAGCCAGTGCGAGGATCTGCATCTCTTGGAGCAAACCTCCACTTGCCTGGCTGCTCTTTGAGTTCCTCCTGCAGCCACCAAACCCAGACAAACCCCAAAAGCAGCTCCCAAAAAGACAAACACAGGGAGCAGTGTGGCCGGGGCAAGGCAGAGCCTCACTGAGGCACCAGCTCCAGGGGAAGCCCACGTCTGGCAATTTATCTCCCAGACATCTTCTGTGTCTCTGTATCTTCCTTCTGAGCTGACCCCTTGCTCCAGCTAAGATTTTTCTCCTCCTGAATTATGTTTCATCTGTTGAATCTGGCGAGATGAGCGCTGTGGAAATTTTTTTGCAGATCTGCCTGATTTCTGCCACTTTATCCAAGCTTCAGCCACTTCAAAGTGTGCAAATGCAAATATTGACAAGTTCAATAAAAAGACCCATCTAGCAGGTAAGCAGCTAAACAGTCTGTCTAATGAAGGGGTGCAGGAAAGGTACTTGAAGAGAAAATCAGTATTTTTTTTACCTATTTTTACATGCTGGCCTCTTTCCTAAACCCTAAATAAACCTGAAATATGGGCACATGGAGTTGTTACCCTGCCTCAGCCCTTCCTAGCCCACGTGGGGGAAGTAGCTTTCCCCTTGAGGTGGAAAGGCAAAATCCCATGGTGTAGCACCAAGGTGGTGACATGCCAGGTCCCCCAGCTGCCCCATCACTTGGCTGTGCCTGCAGCCATCCCTTTGCTGGTACCTGATAGATTAATTCAGCCCTTCCTTAATGCCATTTGCAGAGATTTCCACTGGTGGAGCAGGATGCTGGCCGCAGTCTCCAGCATGTTCCCAGGCCATGGATGTGCTCCCCTCGTCCTGGATCGATCTCCAGGTTGGAGCTGGTGCTGTTTGATCTGCTCATTGCCATGCAGGGGAGGGGAGTGAGTCCAGGGAACGAGCCTCCTCGGAATTAAACCTCTCTAACGTGATTACAAATGGCTGTTAACCCTCAGATCAGTGTGAAGGAATGGTGTCTAGGGGTGGTGGGGGAGAACAAGATGTGAAAGTGCCTTCTCTCTCTGTGCTAAATGAAAACAAGGGGTGCTTGTTACCAGGAATAATTAGGCTTCCCCAGCTCCCTCACAGGGGGTTAGGATAGTTATTTCACATTTGCAAAGTGGTTTGAAGAAGAGAAACATGCAAGAGGGGCTGCAAGTACCAGCACCATTGCTTTCAGTGTTCAGGTGAGAGCACTGGAGCTATGGGACAGCTTCCACCCAAGGATTTCACAGCCCATCTCCTCTGCTGAGCATAAGCACAGGGTGCAAATGTTATTATTGTGGCATTTTGGCAAATGGAGAAACAGGGATGCAGAGCACAGGACCTGCTGAACCTCTCTCACAGAGCTGGGATTAGGAGGGAAGAGTCCTGTTCCACATGCTGTGGTGATTTCCACCTGGGAGACACTTGAAGACCCTGGTGCTTGGCATGTACT